>JAWIIS010000103.1:0-229317 GCA_033682625.1 Helicoverpa zea x Helicoverpa armigera | reverse complement strand
GGTCAAATAAAAAAAAAAAACAAAATATCGTCTTCTTCACGTACTGTGTGCCTCGGTGGACGATCACTCACTATCCTTGATGGCATGCCGGAATTGCCCGTAATCTCGTAACCGCTGTGTGGCGGCTAGCATTGTTACTCAGCTAGGTGTAGGGTTTGGGAATCGTATGGCATATTGGCGACAGGCTTCCGAAACATTGTCATCACACCTAGCCAGCATTCGCACCATTTCCGTGTTCTCGACATTTGAATATCGATACGCCATACTGTAAAGACCACCACCGAACGTTCACCATACGTTCGCACCACCGAATTTCGCTACAAGGACACGTATGATGCGACGCGGGCGCATAAAAGCGACAGACGGCCGCTCGTAAATAGGTCAAACGCTAGAAGCCCCGCTACCCTCCGCTGTCTTTTGTACTACTGTTTACTGTGCTTCGCACAGACTTCGTAACTTTTAGAGCGTACACTTGAAATATTTTAATTTTTGTGTGAAAATTTTGATGAACTAAAATCTGAGACTTATTAAAAGTCATAGAACAAAAGTTTTAGTTTATGATATTAGTAATATGGTCCTGAAAGGTTGTTAGTGTTTTACCTATAACCCTGTATATGTATTTATTTATTTAGTGTATTTATGCCGAAACAGCGTTGAAGTTTTGTGGTTCCGGCTAGGACGCGTGGTGGGTCAGCGCTGAAAACCAGCGCTGTTGTCTCGTGCCTGCGTGCGCGAGACACAGCATTTGTGCTGAGCGCTGTCCCTTTCACGCACGAGTGACGCAATTGCAGTTTTTTTTTTCTTTTTATGTTCACTGTATTGTTTGTTTTGTGCCATATTTATTTATTTGTTTCTTGCGTCATTCGTGTGTTCGAAATAAATGGATTTCAAATGGATGATATATCCGACAAAATGGTTATCACCAAAGTCCTCATGTCGTTACCCGAAAAGTATCGACATTTTATTGCCGCGTGGGAGTCTGTTCCGGCATCGAGTCAAACGGTTGGAGAACTGATGGCGAGACTGCTAATTGAAGAAGAGCGAAGTAAATCTACTACAACAAACACTGAATCAGAATGTGTAGCTCTAAATTGTACAACAAACAAATCTAGTGTCGTTAAATGTTTCGGGTGTGGCAAGATCGGCCATTTTAAAAAAGATTGTCGTGCCAAGTTACAATGCTTTTACTGTAAAAAATATGGTCATTCTATTAAAATGTGTAGACTACGGCTAAATAAACAAAAAGTTAACAACGATGTTGGTAAAACCGAGTCAAATAAGAGGAGCAATGCATTTACAACTATTGTCAAGAATAAAGAAAATACCCAAGGCTGGCTGGTGGATACCGGTGCAAGCGAACACATGTGCTTCCAAAAAACCTTATTTAGCAATTTTGAAGAGTACAGATCTCATCAGTCAGTAATAGTTGGTGATGGCCGGGAACTAAAAGTTATTGGTAAAGGAACAGTGATTGTCAAAGCTTTTGATGGAGAGGACTGGATTAATACTACCCTGCATAACGTATTGTATGTTCCTGTGAGAAGTGTCATGGACAGGGATTATAAAATGGAATTTGAAAAGGACCACTGTGAGATTAAAAATAAAGAAGGTGACATTGTGGCTTTAGGATATAGAGAAAACAAATTATATGTCATGTGCTTTGAGTATGATTCACATATAGCTGCCACCACCGTATCACAAGAAAGTCTAAAGATATGGCATGAGCGATTAGGCCATCAGAATTATGAGTATGTGAAGCAGTTCTTAAATAAAAATGAAATTAAATTTAAAAATGATGCAGATATATGCAGTGCCTGTGTTGAAGGTAAGATGAAGAGACTACCATTTAAAAGAAGTACTACAACTACGAAGAGGCCGGGTGAACTATTGCATATGGATGTTTGTGGCCCTATGGAGGTAGAGTCATTGGGAGGCTCTAAATACTTCTTATTAATAAGAGATGATTATTCAACATACAGATATGTTTATTTTTTAAAACAGAAAAGTGAAGTTCCTGACAAGATTAAGGAGGTTATAACTTTGGCAGAACAGGATACTGGTGAAAAGATAAAATGTGTAAGAACAGATAATAGATGTGAATTTATAAATACAGAAGTAAAAGTCATGTTTAAAGAAAAAGGCATTAGGCATCAGACAACAACAGCTTACACACCGGAACAAAATGGTAAAATTGAAAGAGATAATAGGACAGTGGTGGAGGCGGCAAGAGCTATGTTAATAAGTGCAAGACTGCCCAAAGAGCTGTGGGCTGAAGCCGTCAACACTGCTGTGTATATTCTTAACAGAACCGGGCACAGCCATGAGAAAGAGAAATCACCCTTTGAATTGTTGTTTAAAAAGCCTTATACAATTTTTTATAATTTAAAAGTGTTCGGTCAAAATGTGTACGTACATATACCTAAAAATCTAAGAAAGAAATGGGACTCGAAGAGCAAGAAAGGTCAGTTTGTAGGATACAATGAAAATGTAAAAGGTTTTAAAGTTTATTTTCCTGATTCAGCCACCATAGAAATAAAGAGAGTTGTTATTTTTGAGTCACCTAAAAGGGAAGAAATGTTCAGTGAAATATTGAATGACTCATTTGAAGAAGAAGAAGTAAAAATAAAAGAAAATGTAAAAGATGAAGATGAAGAGTTTTATTCAGACAGTTATAGCGATGTAGAAGAAAGTGATAAAATAGAAAAGGAAGATAATAAAGAGTTACCAGAAAAGAGAGCTAGAAGAAAACCAAAATGGTTACATGATTATGACACAGAAACCAGTTTTATGTGCATACTAAATGAGCCTAAAACATATGATGAAGTTATCAATAGTAAGAATAGTGACAAATGGAAAGAAGCTATAAAGAAGGAATTGGAAGTTTTAAAAGAAAAGAATACATGGAATAGTGAAATTAGAGTTCCTGAAGACAAAAGGATAATAGATAGTAAATGGGTTTACAAAGTAAAACAGGATAGTGAAGGAAACATAGCCCAGTATAAAGCACGTCTTGTTGCCCGTGGCTTTCAACAAGAAGATATTTTTGAATGTATGCCCCAGTAGCTAAAATTTCTACTTTCAGGGTTCTAATGGCTTTGGCGAGTAAAGAAAAACTACCAGTTCATCACATGGATGTACGGAGTGCTTTCCTGTATGGAGATATACAGGAAGATGTGTTCATGAGACTACCACCTGGATGTGACGATGTAAGTGTTGTTAAATTAAATAAAAGTATCTATGGACCAAAGAAATCACCCAAGTATTGGCATTTAAAGTTTGATAAAGTTATTGCTAAAAAGGGATTTATTCAAAGACTATAAAACCACTTGACTGCGCATACAGTGCCCCGACGCTCGCCAAAAGTTAGCGATTTTGCGCGTACTATAAGGCTACGATCAGTACGATCCTTTAGTAGCGACCAAGTCTATGACCTGCGAACACGCTAAATTATTGAGGATTTTATTTAGTAAAAATCAAAAAAAATGCCTACATGCGCGATGAAATGGTGCGGGAAACAATCCAGGACATCTAGTTACAAAAAGGATGGCATCGGCAAGTATCAATACCAAAATTTGGCTTCGATTTAATTGTATTACGAAATACCACAGGGGTCTATTTAAATTGGTGGTTGGTGAACCGCGCTCACGCTCGTTGATGTCTTTTGGAAAAGTCCCTTTCTTTCATTAAGAAATTCTAATACGTCCATCTCTTTCTTGCCCTTTGTATTCTTATCGATGAAATTTGGGCTGTTACCTTTGAGGATGAAGTGGATATCGATAATAGTAAAATTTACATTGATTAAAAATGTTTTATTTTGGCTAATGAGTTAATTAACTGACCATAGACCAAATTACTTTTACTGTAATAAAAAAAAAATATTTTCATTTTAGATTTTTTAAGATTCCAGAAATATGGAAAATTGGTCCCCAACAATAACAAAGTGCTGTTTGCTCGAGGCACTTCACTCTCAATTGTTTTGAATATTTAAAACAATGTTTATTTAGTTCAGCGATTCCAACAATGTTTTTGCCTATCTTAGTTTTTATAAACCTCATAATTTTGAAATAATTACATCGTGTACCTATTTAAAATATATCAAGAAATATGTAGACGTTCGATTATCGTTATTTACCAAAAACAATCAGGACCCTAAAATATTAATTCGAAAAAGTTATACTAACACATACATTTTAAGAATCAATAATTTTCTTGTAAGGAGGTCTTTTTTGTAATAGACTGATAGATAGAGAATAGATATTAATTATTCTTATACGATTTTATTGAGTATTTATTACTACGATGAAATAGATTTTGTCGATATTTTTTAATTGAAAGAGAGCAATCCCTTGCTGAGCGTACTCATGCAACTCGACCTTGAACTGACCAATAGTAGCCGCGGATTATGCCGCGTCCCCCCGGCCCGCAGTGGTGAGTCGCGTTCTTAGAAGAAATTGGCGAGTGCGCTCTCTAGTGGTTATTTACTTTATGGATTTATTAGATCTGAAAATGATTTCTGTCTTTATTGTAAAGTTAACTCTGAATATAAAACTTATTTGTTATTGTTTGTCGATGACATATTAATTATGGGTTCAAATGAAAAAGAAGTGCACAATTTGAAAATTTATTTGAGTAACATTTTCTGTATGAAAGATTTAGGTTATGTAACTAATTATTTAGGAATTCATGTTAAACAAGATTTGCAAAATGGTATTATTGAGATGTCACAAAAACACTATTTAAAAAGAATATAAGAGAAGTTTAATATGTGTGATTCAAAACCTATGTCAACCCCTATGGAATTTAAATTTCAATTATTTCAGTCAGATAAGTCAGATCCTAAGTTGGAAAACCAATGTAGACAAATTCTAGGTTCATTAATGTATGCTGTTTTGTGTACCAGACCTGATGTATGCCCTAGTGTAGCATATTTAAGTCGTTTTCAAAATTGTGCAAATGAAACATTGTTAAAAGCATTAAAAAGAGTACTCAGATATGTAAATGCTACACTTGACTTGAAGTTGACTTTTAATAGTAATGAAAGTACAAATTTGACTGGATATGTAGATTCTGATTGGGGAAGTGATATTAATGATAGAAAGTCAACATCAGGTTATGTGTTTAATTGTCTTATTGTTTGGTCATCTAGGAAACAACCAGCTGTTTGTCTGTCTTCTTCTGAGGCAGAACTTGTTGCTTTGAGTTCAGCAGTTGTTGAGGCATGTTGGCTTAAAAATGTTGTAAAAGATTTTGATATTTCAGTTTGTCCTATTACTATTTATGTAGACAATCAGTCAGCCATAAATATAGGAAATAATCCTGAAAACAATAAAAGAGTAAAACATGTTGATATTAAATTTAACTTTATTAAGGAGAAAATTGAGAGTAATATTGTTACATTAAAATAAACTCTTTTGCAAAAAAAGCGGGCACTTATGCGAAATCTGAGTTTTAAGGACTTTACGTGTATTTCAAAGGGTTTTAATGATTGGAGTATGTTTCTAGCATCAAAAGGTTTAGCCAAGCATGCGTGAGAGTGTATTCTAAATTTGAATTTTGTACAATTGCTAAGAAATTGGTTAAACCTTGTTTTAGACTAATTTCTGGCAGAAAGTTCGTCGGGATTTTGAAAAGTTTTTGATGTGATTTTCAGAAAACTGATAATGCACTTTTAATTAATGATTAATGTACCTTTTTGTTAGATCAAAACATTTTTGAAAAACTATGTGTATTTGATAAAATTTTCACCAGCTCTAAATGGGCTATACTGATGATTTATGGCAATGTTAAGAGTTTCGGTATTTTAGTGTAAAGCGTTCTACTGTTAAAATATTGTACCCACGTGTTTTAAAATATCGCTTTCACATAATTAAACACTATATAGAGGAGTATCAGTACAATGGGCTGCGACAAAATCAATTTAAAGTAAGCAGTGCCGATCACAACTCGTCTCCTATCGGACTTTGTCATTTAAAAATACCAAATTTTGTGATAAATGTTAAAATTAACCACATGAAAAATTATGAGGGGGGTTAAAGCTATCTAAAAAGTCAAATTATTGCCGCGTTGAAGCTCTCGATAACTCCATAGGTATCGGGTTACTAAACGACGATTTAGCTGAAAGGGAGTCAAGAATTCAAAATTATTGGCCAAACGTATGGTTCTTAAGAAATGAGTAGATAGCCAATTATTGTTATGATTTAAGCAGGAAAGTGCTGTAGATGCCAGAAAATCTCATTGTAGGCAAGTTTATTTAATCAAATGTCCGTGGGATGAAAACACGCTATTTGAACGCTCAGACTCATAGATCTTCAGGAGTTCTATGGAGTTTCCCAAGAGACGAGGTTGTTTAAAAATCAGTAATTACGAGACCTTAAGACCTCGTGCTCACAGCCTATGCGCTATTTTCCGTATTTTGTAGAATTTCAAGACTTTCAAAAATGTCAAAGTCTTATAGGAGACGAGTTGTGATCGGCACTGCTTACTTTCAATTGGTTTTGTCGCAGCTCAAAGTACTGATACTCTTCTAAATAGTGTTTATATATAAAAAAGCGATATTTTAAAACACGTGGGTACAATATCTAAACAATAGAACGCTTTACACTAAAATACCGAAACTCTTAACATTGCCATCAACCATCAGTATAGCCCATTTAGAGCAGGTGAAAATTTTATCAAATACGCATAGATTTTCAAAAATGTTTTGATCTAACAAAAAAGTACATTAATTATTCATTAAAACTGCATTATCATTTTTCTGAAAATCACTTCAAAAACTTTTCGAAACACCGACGAACTTTCTGCCAGCAATTAGTCCATAACAAGGTTTAACCAATTTCTTAGCAATTGTACAAAATTCAAATTTAGAATACACTCTCACGCATGCTCGGCTAACTCTTTTGATGCTAGAAACATACTACAATCATTAAAACCCTTTGAAATACACGTAAAGTCCTTAAAACCAAGATTTCGCATAGGTGCCCGTTTTTTTTGCAAAAGAGTGTATATTAAAACTGATTGTCAATTAGCTGATTTTTTCACAAAGTCTTTACCAGTAAGTAAATTCAATGGTTTTAGAGATAGTTTAAGTTTAATGTAAGTGATTTTGGTTTGTTATTGAAGCTACTTTAAGTTGTTTCTTGTATTGTTATTAGCAGTTTACCATTAAGGGGGCGTATGTTTTTATTTTTTTTGATTTTCTTAAAGAGTTTATTTTTTTATTGAGGGGGCGTGTGAAATGTAGCATAGCCAATAAAAAAATAAAATAAAACAAACTATTGTTATCTGTGGTATTCTTTTGTCTATTGCGGATTGAGGTTAGGTAAAAAACAAGATTGTATTTCGTTTCTCCACAGAGTTTAATAAAATATTATTACTACTGCTCAAAGTTTCACTCTGCAGCCCCTAACTTATCACAGTTTAGACATAAAGAAGCAGCCGGTATATTGAAGAACGTGATGGCGGTACTCAGGGCCAAACAAAAAGAGGTGGAAGCCATCGAGGCTCACTCGCCAAGATGTTGGATGAGCTACGAGTATGTCGCTATGCATTTTATCTCATAACTATGTCAGCATCTTTAGTACTTTGTGACAAGGACATAGGCGCCTATCTATCCATCGACTTCACTCCGAACAGGATATTTATGCACAAGTGAGATGCAGTTTGTAGATTATAGATGCACTGCCCCGGACACCTCACCCCCCCTAAAGGTTGGCAATCGATACCCCCTTTCCTCCTCCCATCTGACACGAACATTAATGTGGGAATGGGTTGTATCCGAATATCTGGTTGATTCAGTGTAGAGTGTTTTAGATGTGTACCCGAACGATGAGAGTGAGATGATGGACGAGAGAGCATGGAAGAGAACGAATGAAAGAGTACTTTGCGAGGCATTATGGACAACGACGACACGATTAAAGACGATGTTAAGATTTAAGGATTATATTGTACGATTGTGGTTTTTGTAGAAGCTGCTTTATTACTAAATAAACGCTAAGAAGATTCTCCGGGCCCGACGTTGGAAAAGAGGACCCGTTACAGGATAGCGCAAGCCCAACAGCGGTGGCGGCGCGCCTGCGGTGTTGAACGTGGAAAGTATAATACGTAGCCAGGAGTACGATTTTACGACGTTTATGATGCCAAGAAACCGAAGTAAGAGTCAATCGTATGACGACGAAGATGGCGGCGTACTCGATCGGCCAGCGCGTGCTACATTTCATTACGCAGAAGATGTTATAAGGAAGTTCGACGGCAGGGACAGGGCATATCCTGTAACAAAGTGGATTCAAGATATAGACGACAATGGTGATATCTTTGAATGGTCGCAGACACAAAGATTGCTGGTGGCGCGGCGTTCATTGACTGGAACGGCAGCGCTATGGCTGAGCTCAGAAAAAACTTTCAAGTGCTGGGAATCGCTCAAGCTAGCTATCTCCAAAGAATTTCCAGACGCGATCGACGCAAAAACTATCCATGAGATGATGAGTGCTAGAAAGAAGAGGCCGAACGAGTCATGCATCGACTATAATATGTTCGCCATGAAGGAGCTTGGGAAAAGAGGGAAAATGGCGGACTACGTAGCCATTAAATACATCATTGATGGCATACGGGACAACGAAATCAATAAAATAATGTTCTACGGCATTACCACGTACTCAGAGTTGAAAGAGAAGCTTAAAATAATGATCAATGAGAAGACCCGTTATACCGAAAAAGGAAAAGATAGTAGTAATATTCGCAAGGAAGAAGTTTCATCATACAGATACAGGTGCTACGACTGTGGGGAGAAAAATCATCGGAGTGAAAATTGTCCGCGCAGGAGTCTAGGAAAAAAGTGTTTCCGATGCAATGGGTTTGGACATATTTCCCCAAATTGCCCTGTGAACTCAAAATCATCGCCATCATCATCACCGGCTGCGCCGGTTACCGGCTTAGGACTTTCTAAAATCAAACCAATTGGACAATTCCAGACAAGTATTGAGATCGATGGGTACACGTACCGTGATGTCATATTCTATATTATACCCAAAGAAACTATTCCATTCAAAGTGTTAATTGGTCACGAATTTCTACAAAATGTCATTACGGTTATGAAAGGCGGATCTGTATGGATGAAACCTAATGATTGGTTGCGTGATGTGGATTGTTGTGCGTGTTTTGTTGAGGTTGTAGGTCATGTGATGGACCAGAACGTGAGAGAAGAAGTAGCCAGGTTAGTAGACTCTTACAAGCCACAGCAAACTAAGGAGGCGCCTATCGAGTTAAAGATCATACTGAAGGATGACATACCTATGTCCCATACGTCGCCCATACGTCGCTCAACGTCCTCGGCGCATCGCACCCCGAGAACAGGCAGAGGTAGATAAGCAGATAAGAGAATGGTTAGACCAGGCAATAATTCGGGTAAGTTTTTCCGAATATGCAAGCCCACTTGTCTTAGTAATAAAGAAAGATGGTAGTTTGCTAGTATGTGTTGACTATAGGTTGATTAATAGGAAGATGGTTAAAGATGAATACCCGCTACCCATCATAGATGAACATATTGATAAGCGGGCTGCTGCGAGGGTGTTTAGCGCCGTAGACCTTAAGAATGGATTTTTCCACCTGAGAGTTAGCGAGGAATCTATAAAGTATACCTCCTTTGTTACTATGACGGCTCAGTATGAATTCTTAAGAGCTCCGTTTGGCCTATCCATCTGTCCCAAGGTTTTCACCCGTTTTATCTCAATAATATTCAGGGATCTGATTACTAGAGGTGTTGTCATAATATTCATAGATGATTTGTTAATTCCAGCATTAACAGAGGCACAAGCTGTCGAGAGGTTGCAAGAGGTGTTGCAAGTTGCTATGGAGTTACTATTACTGTTACAGCCTTTTTATCGTCCCACTGCTGGGCACAGGCCTCCTCTCACACGGAGAAGGCAGTATGGCAGTATGGCTATGGAGTATGGCCTAGAAATAAACTGGTCAAAGTCACAGCTGCTGGTGCGGAAAGTGGAGTACCTTGGGCATGTAATTGAAGGTGGAGCAGTTACGCCATCGCCAGGAAAGACCGAGGCGGTCCTAAAATTTTCTGAGCCCAGGAATGAGAAGCAACTGCTCACTTTCTTGGGACTTTGTTCATATTTTAGAAAGTATATTCAAAACTTTGCTACTATAGCCAAACCTCTCACAGATTTGTTAAGAAAAGACAGAAAATTTGAGTTTCATGACGAACATAGATTGGCATTCAACATTCTGAAGAATAAATTGGCAAGTAAACCTGTTTTAAAGATTTATGATGCAAAAGCACCCACTGAGCTGCATACTGATGCATCTTGTGTGGCATATGCGGCTATACTACTACAGAAAGACGTTAAAGGTGATCTCCATCCTGTATATTACATGAGCAAGCGAACTACTGATGCTGAAAGCAGATACACAAGCTATGAGTTAGAAGCCTTGGCTATCATCGAAGGAACAAAAAATTTCAGACACTACCTTTATGGAAACCATTTTAAAATAGTTACTGACTGCAAGGCATTTCAGATGACATTAAATAAAAAGGATTTGGCAACATCACCCAGGGTAGCAAGATGGATTTTATTTTTGCAAGATTATGATTTTACTATTGAGCATCGCGAGGGATCAAGAATGAAACATACAGATGCACTGAGCCGAAACCCATATATTGCAACCATATTTTCAGACTCGCATAGTTTATTGAGACGTGCACAAGAGACTGACAGTGGACTCAAGGCCATTAAGAATATACTGGAAGAAGAAAAACCATATAATGATTTTTATTTGCATGATGGATTGTTATGTAAAGGAAAGGAAAGATGCTTGGTTATACCACAGAGGATGGAGGTGGAAACAATCAAGAGAGTACATGATAATGGTCATTTTTCAAAGAAGAAAACCATTGAATTGATAAGTAAGGACTATTTCATAACTCACCTGGATAAGAAAGTTGAAGAGTACATATCTACCTGTATTCCATGTCTCCTTGCTTCACGAAAAGAGGGTAAACAAGAAGGATATTTGAACTCCATAGAGAAAGGTGATACAGCCCTACATACTCTGCATATTGACCATATAGGACCACTTACCGAGACTCGCAAACAATATAATTACATACTCACAGTTATTGACGGATTCACTAAGTTTTTATGGTTGTTTCCCACAAAGAGTACAACTACTCAAGAAGTATTGAGGAAGCTGGAAATACATCAACAGGTGTTTGGTAACCCTGCAAAGATTATCTCTGACAGGGGTACTACCTTTACGAGCAATGATTTCGCTGAGTATTGTAAGCAAGAGGGAATAGAGCATGTTAAAATAACAACCGGAGTGCCAAGAGGGAATGGTCAAGTGGAGAGGGTGCATCGGACAATCATCGGGGTCTTGACAAAATTAT
Organism: Helicoverpa zea x Helicoverpa armigera; assembly: GCA_033682625.1. Lineage (NCBI taxonomy): Eukaryota > Metazoa > Arthropoda > Insecta > Lepidoptera > Noctuidae > Helicoverpa > Helicoverpa zea x Helicoverpa armigera. Next base: position 217,922 of record JAWIIS010000103.1, on the reverse strand, counting down.
CAGTGGAACAACCTACATTGTGGTATATGTTGGTGAGTAGGGTGCAAAGAGCACTCAACAGCACATATCACAGAAGTATCAATAATACACCTTTCCAATTGCTTCTTGGAACGAAGATGAGAAGGAAGGAAGATGTTGAAATATTAGATTTATTAAAACAAGAAGAAAGGCCAAGTTTCGTTGAGGATAGGGAAGAATTAAGAAAGAGTGCCAAGCAACAGATTGTAAAGATTCAAGAGGAAAACAGAAGAAATTACAATAAGAAGAGAAAGCCAAGCAGGAAATACAAAGAAGGTGGACTTGTTGCTGTGAAGAGAACCCAATTTGGAGCAGGCCTTAAACTCAAGCCAAAGTTTTTGGGACCTTACAAGGTGGTGAAGGTAAAGAGAAATGATAGGTATGGTGTAGAGAAGGCTGACTCACAAGCGAAGGGTCCTCTCAGAACTACAGCATCAGCAGACCATATGAAACCATGGCCTGACTATATGGGTGACACAGAGTGAAAATATAAGGGCTTTATACTTACCTTTGATCTGATAGTGTGGAAGGATGAATGACCTATGACCGTAATGTTCTGTTACCAGTGTATGTATTGCTGTTGCAATTGTAACCCTTGGCACTGTTTTATGTCTCAGTAGTTATCATAAGGCTTAAACTAAACTCTTTTGCAAAAAAAGCGGGCACCTATGCGAAATCTGAGTTTTAAGGACTTTACGTGTATTTCAAGGGTTTTAATGATTGTAGTATGTTTCTAGCATCAAAAGGGTTAGCCAAGCATGCGTGAGAGTGTATTCTAAATTTGAATTTTGTACAATTGCTAAGAAATTGCTTAAACCTTGTTTTGGACTAATTGCTGGCAGAAAGTTCGTCGGTGTTTTGAATAGTTTTTGAAGTGATTTTCAGAAAACTGATAATGCAGTTTTAATTAATGATTAATGTACCTTTTTGGTAGATCAAAACATATCTGAAAAACTATGCGTATTTGATAAAAGTTTCACCTGCTCTAAATGGGCTATACTGATGATTGATGGCAATGTTAAGAGTTTCGGTATTTTAGTGTAAAGCGTTCTACTGTTTAGATATTGTACCTACGTGTTATAAAATATCGCTTTTTCATAATTAAACACTATTTAGAGGAGTATCAGTACATTGGGCTGCGACAAAACCGATTTAAAGTAAGCAGTGCCGATCACAACTCGTCTCCTATCAGACTTAAGAAATGGGCCCCACGTTTTTATTTTAGTCTAATATGACCGGGACCACCTACGTAGGTTGACAGGTAAGTAACTATTTTTTTATTTTCTAGTTTTCAGTGCACATAAGATAAAACCGTTTAACTTAAAAGTTTTTTTACCGATTTTTTATTTTCTAGTTTTTAGTATTTAATGAAAATGCCTACCGAATATTCCTCATTCTATCTAATTCATTTAGTGCATCATTATTACACGGTCTCTTACCTGACAATTTATTACAATCTAATTCCTCAATACATAGCCCTTCCAGATACTTTTTTTTTAACGACCCCAAAAATCATCACATGACCTCTCCTGCTGTGGGTCAGCAGCGGTGAGGGAGTGCCAGACTCTTGACTAAGAACCGTTTTGTTCCGTCGTAGGCCTTTTATGTACCAGCGCCGCGGTAACTCTTTCGAACAATCTCGCAGCCCAGGCAGGCCTTGGCCCTGTTGGGCCCCGCTGGAATTACTGACAGTTTTCTACTTGTGAAGCCCTTTCATTTGATACCCATATTGGTGGGATTGATAAAAAATTGTTATCAGCCATTTGGTAGCGGCGGCCATCTTAGATTTCAATTTTGCATAGTAAATTGTATTCTACTTGTTGAGACCCATCAACATGGGTATCAAATGAACCTACGTTATCCGCCATTTTGTGCCGGCGGCCATATTGGATTTACAATGTTATTGATATTACTATATTCTTAGAAATGGACACAGATTTTATTTTAAAAAAAAAAACACTACAGAACAAAATCAAACGCTATATTAATATTAACAATTAACAATTAAACACAAGGTTATTAAATTAAATCAGCAAATATAACAAATGCAAGTCGATGGTATCGAGCGCACGTCTGTCAGCCGAAAGAGGGCGCGCGTCGGTTTGCGTCCGCTTATATAGGGCTGGACACTTGTCATTCACTCTGGTCTTGGTTGACAGCTAACACGGCTTCTCCTGACGAAGCAACGTCCTCGATGCTTGCTGCTCTATTCTCCGGCTCCAAAGCAGCTCTCTCCATAGGGTCTTCGTAACCTGAGAAGCCAAACATATTCAATCAGGTCTACATCAATACATTTGGGTAATGATTAGGTTGAAGTAAAATCGACTCAATCTTGTTGCCACTCAAGAGCTACAAAATAAAGGGTAGTAGGATATTATGGGGCATTATGGTAGTAGGATATTGTGGATTAGAATGCCCAATAATATAAATGGATTACCTTGTTCGATCAGCAAACGGATTGGGCGCCATTCCAATTGGTTATTAGTTTAAAACTAAAACGAGCATGAGAACAGACTATTTAGTGTTTGGTGGCGTAATGTTGCTTATAAATGTGAATGTAACAAATTAATTGAGTCATTTTTAGTCTGTTCGTTTCATGTAGTAACCATGAAGTTTGTCAAACAGCCACAATCATTAAATGTGAATACAGTTTGTATTGAGCCTCGAAATACTGGTTCTCGTCATGGAGACCTGCTACCCAACTCTGTACGTTGCATTATTTGCGGGCCTTCCAATTCTGGAAAAACTAATTTGTTAATAGGTCTTCTCATACATGAGAATGGATTAAGATTTCAAAATGTTTATGTTTATTCGAAAACTCTGCATCAACCCAAATACATTTTTTTAGAACAAGTTTTGCAACGAGTTCCTGGTGTATCATTCCAGAAATATCATGGTAATGAGGAAGTACTGAGTGTCCAGGAGGCAAAACCTAATTCTGTGATCATATTTGATGATGTTGCTTGCGAAAACCAAAACAATATGCGTGATTACTTTGCGATGGGAAGACATAAATGTATTGATTGTTTTTATCTTAACCAAACATATACTAAAATTCCTAAACAGTTAGTTCGGGACAATGCTAACTTAATTATACTTTTTAAACAAGATGAAATTAATTTGAAACATATTTATGAAGAACATGTCAACACTGATATGTCATGGAGCGAATTCCGTGAAATGTGTTCAAAAATATGGAGTGAACCTTTCAATTATATAGTCATTAATAAGGATTGTTCCAAAAATAAAGGATGTTACAGAAATAAATTTGACACTTTTGTAATCTTTGATTAAGATCATAAATATTTAAGTATCTTACCACAGAAATATTATTATTCGTTAAACAACGCTTAACCTATCAAGATATAAAAATGGAAAAAACATTAAAAAAACAAATTGTTGATGCTGCAGAAGCTGTTAAGAAAAAAATACGAAAGATGAAAGACATTGAGATTGATAATAATCAGACACTGGAGTCAATGTTCAAGCCTGTAACAGAACCTCTCAACCTAATTGCAAATGCAAGCATGCAACCTCCTCGTTTATATGCTACGGGAAATGAAGAAGCAGATATTTCATTTATTGATTCAGCTTCTCAGAAAGAAAACCTGAGTAAAGTCGACGGTGACTATGAATCCGACAAGGACAGTGATTGTTCGTTTCAATCATTGGTTGAAAATAAACAGGGTGATACATCATCTTGGTCAATAACCTCAGAAGCACTTGCCGGGGTCCCATATGGTGTCAGAGTGGTGGATGGGAACTTGATGCTAGGTTCAGCTCGCATAACAATCAGCGATGAATATATTAATGTGTCTGGACACAAATATCAAAATACACCTGGTTTAAAACAATTGTTGCTAAAGAAAGATGTAGATTTAAGTTTGGTAACCGACAGGGATATGCAACATTATAAGTCAATGCTACTCGATACAAATGCTCATCGACGAGACTATGATTCCGGTAAACCAATAAAAAGTAATAAGGGGCAGAAATATTTACAAGTTATTAAGCCACTTTTTAAACTACAAAGTACCATCCAAGACAGTATTCCGAAGGGAAAAGGACTGTTATTGACAAAAATGTGGAAAAAGAACACAGATTTTGTATATTGGGATGATCCAAATGAGCTAGTGGATAGGTTAAAATTACTGATAGCTTCTCGAGATGCTGGTAACACTGGAGTTAACAATGAAATTATATCTATCATTGAAGAATTGCGTGAAAATAAAATAATAAATAAATGATTTTAAAAAATGTATTCATTTTATTGTTAACCTTTCATCAATATACACCTAAATATGAACGTAGACAAATTTGGACATCACGTTCATAAAAGATTACGTTTAACAGAGTTACTTGACTTTAATGAGAACGCCCTGTGCAAGTCAGAAACGGGAGACTATGATTTAAAAACAATTAGATTGAAAGGAATAAGATCTCCTGTAGAAGGAGACGAAGCTGTGAACAAGGATTATGTAGATCGAATGAATGCTCAGACAGTACAAGAATTCAATAGACTGATTTCTTCATTACGTTCTCAAATTATAATAGATGGGCAAAATGCAGTTAAGTCTTATTTAAAAACAAAGTCATCAGACGTTTTGACTCATTTCGAAGACAAGTTTTATACTAAAGCAGAGGTAGATAAGTTAATTAAAAATTTCCCTAATGGCAAAACAGCAAATAGTTAATGAAATACATAAAGCCGCACGAAGAAATTTCCTGAGGCGTTCAGTTATTTTAAAAGGAATCGATGATTTGTGGCAAGCCGATCTGATGGACATGCAAAACTTGAAAAAGTATAATAAAAGTTACAATTATGTGCTAGTGGTTATTGATTGCTTCTCAAAGTATGCTTGGGCGGAACCATTGAAATCAAAAAATAAACAAGATGTTACTCATGCATTTGAAAGGATATTGATTGATAGTAATCGCAGACCTGTTAATTTACAAACGGATATGGGGACCGAGTTTTATAACAATACGTTTCAGAATCTTATGAAGACGAACAATATTAACCATTACTCAACGTTTTCAACCAAAAAAGCTTCGATTGTTGAAAGACTAATAAGAACTATTAAAAACAAGTTATATAAATCTTTTAGCTATAACGGAAACTACAAATGGTTAGGACAACCGTTAGAAGTAATATTGAAGACATATAATAATACAAAGCATCAGACTATTAAATATAAACCAGCTGAAGTAAATAAATATAATGAACACGATATAAAAGAAAATATTAACAGAACATTAAAGAAAATATCTTCTCTCCATACAAAGAAACCTAAGTTTAAAGTAGGCGATTATGTACGCATCAGTAAATACAAACACAATTTCGAGAAAGGTTACACCCCCAATTGGTCAACTGAATTATTTACTATTAAAAAGATTAATAAAACCATACCAGTAACATACCACATAGAAGATCAGCGAAAAAAAATAATATTGGGGGCATTTTATGAGCAAGAACTTCAGAAATCTAATTATTCTGATGTTTATTTAATAGAAAAAGTTTTAAAAAGAAGAGGACGTAAACTGTTCGTGAAGTGGTTAGGTCTGAATGATGAAGAAAACAGTTGGATTGATAAAGCTGCAATAATGAGTTAAAATATATAAATAATACAGATGTAATATTTGTATCAGTACACTTAAAGTAATGCAAGGTGGTGGACTAGTAAATAACATAATTAATAATCTACCGTTCGAAGTTCATTTGCCCGGATACAATTATTGCGGACCAGGAACTAAACTTCAAAAACGATTGTTGCGAGGTGATCGAGGCGTGAATAAGCTAGACGAAGCTTGTATGCACCACGACATTGCTTACGCAAATCATACAGATCTATCCCATCGTCACAAAGCTGACTTACAATTACTCAACATGGCTAAACAAAGACTTAAATCAAAAGATGCGGGAAAAGGTGAAAAGTTAAGCTCATGGCTAGTGAGCAAGGTTATGAAAGCAAAACTGAAGTCTGGTTCCGGTGTAAAAACATTTAGAAGCTTGGTTTCAAAAATTAGATCAAAAATTAAAAAAATGAAACCCAAGAATAGTAAAACTTTGATTAAAGTTGCTTATTTAGCAGCAAAAAAAATGTTTCCAGGAATTAATCGAATTCGAGTACCGCGAGTAATACCTTTGCCAAAGACTGGAGGGGTTTTGCCTCTAATCCCTATTTTCACTGGTTTATCAGCTTTAGGAACTTTAGCTGGTGGTGCCGCTGGTATTGCAAAAACTGTGAATGATTACAAAGCAGCTCAGCAAAATTTACGAGAAACAGAACGACACAATAAGGTTATGGAAGGCTTAGTGGTGGGCAAGGGTTTATACATTAAGCCGTACAAAAATGGCAAAGGTTTGTTTATAAAACCATCAAAAAACTAAAAAGTATGCTACCCAATCGTCCTCTGACTAATGTAGATATTCAAAAGTATGCAAAAGACATCCCATATTTCCGGGGAATCTACATGAAGGATCAGTTACCAAGGAAGCCGAAAAAAATTGAATGCGCTATCGTAAACTTAGACGATTCTAAGAACGAAGGAACTCATTGGGTAGCTTATGTTAAATTATACAAGCATTGTGAATATTTTGATAGCTATGGAGATTTAAAACCTCCAACAGAATTAATGCGATATTTTAAGAATTGTAATGTTTATTATAACTACACAAGATATCAAAGATTCAATGCAGTAAATTGTGGTCACTTATGTTTAGAGTATTTGATGACTTTTTGGAATAAAAAAATATAAAATGTATGTTTTTCTTTAATTTTAATCATTTCCACAATGTCACTCACTTTGTCAATAACTGGAAATTCGTCAAATTTATCTACATACTATCCAAATACGTTGCAACTAGATGGAGCTTATGAGTGCGCCTTATTGCATTTTTCAACATTTAATTCTATTCCCAACATTGACAAAACGAATAACAAGTTCTACTACGGTTCCAACGAAGTTATTGAAATACCGGAAGGTACATATGAATTGCAAGATATCAGTGATTATTTAAAATCTGAAATTAAGGATGCAACAATAAAACTACTATGCAATAATAATACGTTAAAAACTACTATTTTCTGTACAAAAGACATTGATTTTAGCAAAGAAAGCTCTTTCAGAAGACTGTTAGGATTTAATAAGCAGATTTTAAAAGGTAATAAATGGCATGTATCACAGTTTCCAGTCAACATTTTACCTACGACTGTGATCAGGGTTGAATGTGATATTGTAAGCGGCTCGTTTATAAACGGTGAACCAAGTCACATTATTCACGAATTTGCACTCAACGTGCCACCTGGATATAGGATCATAGAAATACCGAAGAACGCAATATACTTTCCGATAAATCAAAATAATATAAGCTGTATTCATATTAGGCTATTAGACATAAGGAATCGCTTAATAAATTTACGTGGTGAAGAAGTGCAGCTGTATTTGCATCTTAGACGAAAAAATGATTGACTACAATAAATATGTACCTCAACAAGTTAAAAATATCAGTTCTACTCGAGCTACTCACCATACAAGACCACGCTCTAAGAAGAAAATAAAATTAACTAAAGATAATAAGGCATTCCTTAAAGCAATCGGATTACTAAAATGAATATATTAGACGTTTTATCCACTCCGACTTACGACACTGCAATAGAAGGAATTGAATTTCATTCTTACAAACCCTACGTAACAAGTTTTAATAGAAATGATGAAATACGCATACCTATCAATCAACAGGACCTGTACATATTACCATCAGCTAGCACTTTATATTTGGAAGGAACCGTTATAGTTAGCAAGAAGGATACGAAAGACAAAGCTACTAGTGTCCATTTCACCAACAATGCTCTACTTTACTTATTTCAAGATATTAGGTATGAGCTAAATGGAGTAGAGATAGATAAAATAAAAAATGCTGGTATAACTACAACCATAAAATCGTTAATATCAATGAATGAGGGCGAATCAAAGATGTCTAACGCCTGGGGTTGGAATATCGATGGAATAAAAAATAATCATGGAGGAAGTTTTTCTGCTTCTATCCCACTTCGCAATATCCTCGGTTTCGCTGAAGATTTGAAAAAAGTCATCATAAATAGTAGACACGAACTGGTACTGTTACGAAGTAACACTAATTTGAACGCTGTAAAACTTAGCACCGGCGAAGTAGTGGATGACGTTCACATCAACATTATAAATTTAAAAAAACCCCCGACCCAAAAAAAGTATGCAATAATTATGACAAAAGGTTAAAAACGCTAAACCCTATAAAACGCAAAAAATAACTTTTAACACTACGTAAACTAAATTTTGTCGTGTCGGGGGACCGCTCTAATTCATTACTTTAGATACGAGTTTCTTTTTTTAAAACGAATGTTGTAATTAGGTAGGTATCATTTTATTTATGTAAGTATTTATGAAGGTAAAAAGCGGTCCCCCGACACTTCAAAATTTAGTTTACGTAGTGTTAAAAGTTATTTTTTGCGTTTTATAGGGTTTAGCGTTTTTAACCTTTTGTCATAATTATTGCATACTTTTTTTGGGTCGGGGGTTTTTTTAAATTTATAATTTAATTTTATTTCATGCTTTTTAAAGGAGCTCCTTAATTTTTCCTTCTTTCATTTAATTTATTTTATCTTAAGAGGGGGTCGCTATATGCGATCTCGGCCAAAGGAAGCTGTTTAACAATCCTCATGACAAACTGGCTCTGGGAGAATTGCACAGACTGAGAAACAATAAAGATTAACCTTTGGACATTCTAGATTTTCAGCAAAAATATAAATCGGTTTATCCGTTTCATTCCGGCATTTCAGGGTTTCATCCGCCACATCCCATTTCCAGCATCAGGTTCTCGTCAATCAGAAACATGAAGAGAACTCGTCAAGACAAATTCAACGAGCCCAAACTCGATGGGTTTACTAAAAGGCAGTTCAGGGTTACGTCTCCTACCTTCGTGCCCTAACAGCAGACCAGCTCAGTGGTTCCAAAAGGCATTAGTGTTTCAAATTTCAGATCCCACATATACTTGCAAGTAAACAGAGCGTGTAACATTCCTATCACATCTAGCAAACGAGCTGATGACCTTGAAGACCTGAACCGATTTCCACCAAACATAGCTAAGAACACTCCCGACTGACATACCTTTTAAACAAAAAAAACCGCATTACAATCGGATCATCCGTTTGGGAGCTACGATGCCACATACACACACACACACACACACACACACACACACACACAGACACGTCAAACTTATAACACCCCGTCGTTTTTGCGTCGGGGGTTAAAAATCATATGGCGCGTACCACATGTTAAAGTATCAGATAAAGAAAAAATTTCTTTGCTAAAACTGTTAGAAAAAGATCGTCCGCTCCAGATGATTTACAGAAATTGGGATCTCTACGAATATCCAGCTTTACCTAAAACTACAAAGCATACATGGTCTATCAAAACTGCATCTCAAATTGAAAAACCAAGATACGTCATTATAGGCTTACAGACAAATAGGAAAAATAGTGCAAGTTCTGACATGTCTCAATTCGATCACTGCAATGTTCGTGACGTAAAAGTGTACCTAAATTCAACTTATTTTCCATATGAAAGTCTTAATGTGAACTTCGCTAATAACAGAATTGCATTATTATATGAGCAATACGTCAGATTTCAACAGTCGTATTACGGACGCCGTCCAGAACCCTTGTTAAGTGAGAAACAGTTTAAAGATTTAGCACCGCTGTTTGTAGTCGATTGCTCTAGACAAGCAGATAATCTAAAGGCGGGTCCTGTCGTAGATGTAAGAGTAGAAATTGAGAGTGATTCGGAACTACCAGATCAAACTGCAGCTTATTGTCTCATTCTGAATGACTGCATTGTTGAATACAAGCCATTAAGTAACATCGTAAAGAAGATATCATGAACGCAGATACCATCATAGTTGACCTCCAAGGATTTAAAGATAATCAAAATAATTTTATCGTGAAGGAAGTGGCCATTGTAAGTCAGGAACTTACCCAAACATTCTTAGTAAAACCACCATATCCGTTTCATTATTTGTCTAAAGAAGAAAAGAAGCAAGTGAGATGGATAGAAGAAATCGAGGAATTTACTGGAGTGAGGGCTACATCGATTATAAAGAATTTCAACGCATCGTAGTATTATATCTCGAGAATAAGAAAATAATGACCAAGGGTTTGGAAAAAATACAGTGGATTCAAGAATTATGCACGAACTGTAAAGTGATTGATCTTGGTGAAAAGGGATGTCCTAATCTTTCAACATTAAAAAGAATGTTTTTAAAAAATAAAAGAGACTTTAACTGTGTGCATCATAGAATTAACTGTGCATTAAATAATGCTGTGTGTATAAGAAAATGGTATTTTGATAATAACATGTCTGTGTTTAATTTATTCAGCAAAAAGTTTGGAAATGATGAAGTGGATTGTTAATAATGTGTCATAAAATACCATTATACATACTTATATTATGAGAAACATTCGTTTCATGTTCATTCCTGTCTATTGCACTTACACGTGTCTGGTGCTAAATATGACACCACACAGGTGCACTCGTATAAAGAATACAGGTTTAAACTTGTTAAAACATGACATTGATTCAAAGCATACGAGTCTTTATTGAGTACTGTTACATTAAACTATTTCACTTCCTTCGTCATTGCGCTGTCCGTTGTCGAAGTGGTAACATCTCATCAAAAAATAAAACATTGTAAGTATTGACCCTATATCTTTCTATCCGTATATCTTTATTACTCATTTTGATTTAAAACTTACTTATTGTTTTATTTGTTTCAGATCATCAATAATGTGTGATTCTCCTGACATTCGTTTCTCACAATACGCTCAAGGTTTTCCTACTCCAAGTTTGAGCTGGCATACACCAGAGCCACAACCTCGTGCCAGTAAGAAGCCTAGAGTGAGACGTCAAAAGCAAAAGCAGACTCCAGTGTACCAATCGTTCGTCATCAACAATGAGAAGAAAAAAGGAGTACGGCTCATTCAAGTACAAGTGTTGGACATTAATGAACAACAAAAACCTGCAACCCCTGACGGAGAAGTGCTAGTGATGAGTGCGCAATACGTTGTGACTGAGCCTGTGGACTATATAATGGACGAGACACAGGCATTAATAAATAAAATATCCAAAAAACTTTGTGAAGACTATAGTTATAAGTTATAAGTTAAGTATGATTATTTGTAGATATGTATGTAAATATGTTGCATGTGAATAATATAGGTAGATTTTAGTTATTAACTTTAGGATATTTCTATTATTTTGTCTACACACATCACATGTTTAATTGTAATCTTTATATATATGTAAGGAAACTTTGTGAAAACTATAGTTATAATTAAGTATGATTATTTGTATGTATGTAAATATGTTGCATGTGAATAATATAGGTAGATTTTAGTTATTAACTTTAGGATATTTCTATTATTTTGTCTACACATCACATGTTTAATTGTAATCATTATATTAAATATATAAGGAAATCACATTTTAATATAAGTTTATAAAAATAATTGTACCTAGCCATAATTAGCTGTGTTAGTATTGTAGTGTAAGTAACCAATTATTCTGGTAATATTATATTTGCGCAGGAAGAGATATAAAGTTAGTTTATAGTAATATTGTAAAAAAAGTAATGTTTAAACTTATTCTAGATTAGTTTGTAGTTTGATAATTTACATACAATAAGTTACTGTTATATAAATAAATAAATAGTGTAAAGTTTAAATTTATATTATGTTTCATTTTCTATTATAATTAATCACTGGCATTTAAATAAGCTACAGTAAAATTGTATTTACCGTTTTTTAATTTATAAATTACCCTAATATGGTTAAAAATGTATTAATTAAAAACTATAATTTGAAACAAAAATATTTTACTGTAGCTAATTTAAAGTTAGTAAGGCAGCATTACATTGCATATTCATAAAAAAATACAATAAAAAAAATTAAAAAAAAAAATATATGGAAAAGGATGTAAGAAAGACACAGTATGAAGAATGAAAGTACGAGAGGAATGTATTGCGAGAACTGGTATGGATGAGGAGTTACATTGACGGAACTAATCCGTAAAAAAAAAAAAAAAAAAAAAAAAAAAAAAAAAAAAAAAAAAAAAAAAAAAAAAAAAAATAGACAGGAATGAACATGAAACTAATGTTTTCACAAGTCTGATCTTGTATGCTTCGAGCACTTGTTTTGAAAATATTTGACATCAGGAATGGAAATAAAATATATTATTGTATGTTTTACATAATATTTTAAAAATATATAATATTAATATTTAGCATCCGTTTATCATCATTACTTGACAGTGCTATTTTATTTATACTTTGTGTAAATATTTCATGTTTTATTGATTTAAACAACACATTTTTTTGCGGATAACATGACAATTATACGTTTTCATAATCAAGACTATTTAATTTTTTTACAACAGACTTCTTTATACCTTTGCAACTTGCGAGTGCAATCAGGAATTAAAACACAGATAGGTATAATTAACATAATATATTTATTTATAAAAATATTTTGGTTAGTATACATAATTCTTACAAACTAATATTAGTCCTTACAATTATGGATTACAAAAAGCTTATGCCTATTTAGGACACCAGTCATGCAAAATTACATATTTTTTTACCATGTACCTAGGTAGGTACTTACATCATAGATAGTAGGTATGGAGTTATAGTCATTGATTAAGTTTAGGTAGCTAATTACATATATTTTGCAACATTAATGAAGTTACAAGGTAAAAATGGATTGAAAAATGCCTATTTATTACACATTACATAAAAATGGTTGCATTTCCCCAGGCTAAAGTTGACACTTTATCAAATAATAGCAATCGTTTGTCATCATTGCTTGAAAGTGCCACTTTATTTACATTTTGTGTGAATATTTCATGTTTTATTGACCTAAACAAAATATTTTTTTTGCGAATGACATTGCAGTTGTACAAAACACTTTTATAATCGGTCATTTTAAACTGCTTCGTAATACATTTTTTAGTACCTTTTGCCTTCTTTATAGTTTTATCTAACGTTTTAATACAATAAAGCTTTGAGCGCAGTCCAACGAACTCTTTAATGATTTTACCACCCATTTCGTCCTTAAATAGCCCTGGAATCTTTTTATTAATAATTGGTAACTCAAATTCGTTATTCGAATCATAGTTGCTGGTATCTAAGTATTTTAGGAAATGCATCTTGAAATCTTTATAAATGTCATTCGTTTCAACTTTATAAACCAGACTGTCTGTGTCAGTGTAGCACAATTGAATTCGGTTACCATAAAAAGGCTTTATAGTGGAATAGTGGAAATCGTACATGTGACTCTTAGACAATTCTAATACAGCAAACCCTATATATATTGGTTTGTTTAGAATAACACGCGAAGGCTTCATTTGGATTGCTACTAAATTATCAGAAAAGACAGACGCGCTATGAAAATAAGGGCTGGCTATTAATTTCTCAGCACAAGTTTTCTTTTTAGTTTTATTGTTCGAATCACACCACTTGTTTACTAATTTTACATCTATTCTTTGTTCATTATTTTCCAGCGTCTTCCCAAAAATACTATTGTTTAGTAATTTAAAAAAATCTTGTTCGAAGGTCGACTCTGCTTTCTGACGTAGCTGGGTGTTAAGATCAATATATTGCTTTAAAAAACAACTTTGTTTAAATTCTATAGCTCGATGGATTTTTTTCAACACTAAACCGTGCTGTAGACATTTTTTTAAATGTGCGTAATGAATAACGTACTGGTATTTATCATACAAATTTGGTATTAGTTTTTTATTATTACCACCAGGTGGTAAGCATTTTTCAGGACAGAATGGGAAGTCATTGTGATCAATGTGCAAATGCCTAGGGTACATTAAATCAACTTCAAGAATATAACCTTTTTCCGCGGTATCACTAATATTTGTTAAATTCAATTGTAAATCATCTATTTCTTTTCTGTTCATAAATCTGAAATCGGAATAGGGTAGTGCCTGACACATGCTATACCCGTATAGATTGTTACAGTCTAAATAAATAATGAATGAATTTGGACTGGACGTATCATAAGAATCCAAATATTTATTATTAGCTTTGGCATGTCTTCTGGAACACATACAAACACCTCCGCGGATACCTTTTTGTATCATTCTAAAAATTTCAACATCACTAATTAATTCTAATTTAACTCCTGTTTTCAAAAGCATTGCATCAAACGATAGGCTTGGTGCTGTAAGATAAAATGCAGGATCGAGATTATAATATCGTTTACAAGTTTTTCTAAAACTTTCAAATATATCTGTTAGCAATAGAACGTCCGTTTTAAGATATAAATCTGTGTACATACCCATATTTTGAATATTAAATACTGACCAAACAGATTGAGCATGTTCATAGTCTTCGTCGGAAATTAATTCATTAGTCAAAGAGTTATAAAAATGATTTTTAGATGGCAAACATGTATCTTCATAACGTTCCCATTGAGACATATAGTCATATGGATACACTCCTTTTCGGGTTAACAAACTGAATTGTGTTTCAATAGGAAAATGTGATTTTAACTGTTGAAATTCTTGTATTTTCATTGTACTAGTTAACTTTTCTAAGCTAGTTCCCAAAAATTTGAAAGAATCTACAAACCGAACCTGAATGCTTTCCTTAGGGGAAATCGGAATAAATTTTGTAAAAGAAATATAGTTTTCTTTCGTTTTAGGTATCACTTTAAGAGATCCTGGAGCTTCTCCTAATTCTTTTATAAAAAGGTGACAGTCATAACCAGATAAATTATGAAAAAATACTGGTAAAAATGATGGTACTTTGTATTGTATGTTACAATAACTATGAGCTGCGCCGCGATATTTACCAGTCAAGTGACAATGATCACGGACTTTGTCACCGAACAAAAAGTGCTCACAAATATGACATGTTGCTGCATTTTCAAAGTCATGAGCATGATCATCAGTAAAAATAATAGGAACGTTACTTTTTAAAATACCATAAATTTTTTGTGCATCGTTATAAATAGATTTAACAAATTTAGATACACAATCCAAACCGCGATACGAAACGTAACGATTATGGCTGTCATCTAATGTGCACGTTATATGATATGCGAAGGCTATAGGTACATGTCGCTGACGTGTTACAGTACTCGCAGTTGTTGGATCAGGGTCACAAGATTGGTACCTTTCCAGCATTGTTTCAAAGTCAGCGTATATAACAAATGGAACAGTTTGCTTTCTATTATAATTTTCAAACTGTATGAATGAGCCCTTTGGAGGCAGCACAGTGGCAATTCCTCCACAACTGTGCGAACTAAGATCATCACATGAATCAAAAAACATTAAACATTCCTCACAAAAGTACAATTTACTGTGATGTTTCGTTATTTGATTCTTAACAAGTCGCGGTAAATCTTTAATGAGGCAGTAATGTGACAGATTGTCATTTTGTAAATAAAGTAAATGGATCACCTTTTTATTATTCAAGGATTTTGGTTTGTAAAGCGGTCCTACCACGGTATTATTTTTTAAACCATAAATATAAATACAAATTTCGGGGTTATTTACTTCAAACTGCGCTATGTCAGAGAAACTCAATGGAAAAGACAAACCTTCTCCGTCTTACCACAAAAACTTTTAAACGTCAGTTTATGCCTTGTCTAAAAAAATGTCAAATTATGACGTTGACATATGGTTCATTTTGCAGCCAAAATTTTATTAGACAAGTGTAAAACAGGGTTTAAAGTTTTTGTAGTAAGGCCCTCTATGTTTAACACGTTTCTGAAATGTGGGTACGATAAAACTCTTTCAGGATGAGATTTAGCTGGATATAAAGCAGCAACTACTGACCACAAAAAGCAATATTCGTCATTATTATGAATATTAACACACGCTCTTTTTGATTTAATTGCTGCCGGTAACTCAATAAAACCGGAGCCGCGCAAAGGTTGATATTTGTTAATGTTAATTTCCAAATGAGAACTACTTAATAAAGTCCAACCACTATCACGGTCTTGGAATTCTTCAATCTTTTTCTTTAAAGTATTTTCAACTTGAGATATCAAAGTGACATAATCATAATTCTGATAAAGACTGAAATTTTTCGTACAAAATGATTTCATCTCCTGAGACTCGTTTTTAACCAATAAAAACAAAGCAAAATATTCAAAGTTTACTTTCAAACAAGTATGTTCTTTAAGAGACATATCTATTAACATTTGAATTTTATCCTGAATATTATTTAAAAATGATTCTAAAGAACAATTTTCAAACGAATCGGTAATTCTATAAGAAGCTATACGATTACAAAATGCAGAATGTATAATTTCAACGCCTTCGCAAAAATGTGAAATATTTTTATTTTTATGATCGTTACTGCGTAAATGACCTACCCAGTGATTGCGCTCAACAGATGTGTTACAAACAGTACAGAAAGGCATTTTATTATTATGCTAATTACCTTGTACTTTAAAGTTAGAGCAAGCTATAAATTACTGAAGATGCTGCTATGTGTTAATATAAGGCAGCAAAAGGTACAAAAATAAAGTATAAGTAGAAAGAAATTATTTATTTAGGTAAAAAGCAATATATCCAAAACACATTAGGTATACACAATAGGGGCTATGATGAAAGAGACTGGTGTCGAAACTATAATTAAATATTAAAAATGTGTAAAAATGACATTTTCAATTAAAATTTAAATATAAAAAAAAATTAAATTCATTAAATTTTCAATGATAATATTAATATAAAAAATTATTTTATATTAATATTATCACTATAAAAGATGGGCTCCGAGTTATCAAACAGCTCATGAGCCCGTCTCATAAATATTTGTAAGGCGTCCCACGTCGAGGAGCCTCTATTAAGTTGCAGTTTCAGTGCAACCGACGCCTTCTTCCACCGATCCTCTCTAGGAGTGGAAGCGGCGTCAGCCTTATGGTACACCTTCACCTCTACGTAGAAGTCCCCCGTTAGGTCAGCTGTCCGCCGAACTTTCCCGTTGGCGACGCGGCTGACGAGGGACGATCCAAGGTCTCCGCACGATGTCGCTGGGAGAAGCTTGTCGTTCTCTAAACCGAAGAGGTCCGAGCTGTGATGTTTGTATTTACTGAAACAAAATAAAACATTTTATTTATAATTATTACGATAATAATACCTTCAAAGTTGACGGCACGGTTGGCGCAGTGGTCGAGCGATCGACTGCTGCATTGCGTGTCGCGGTTCGATTCCCGCACGGAACAAATATTTGTATAATCTACAGATAGTTGTTCGGGGTCTAGGTGTGTGTGTGCATGTGAGATTTATTTCTGTAAACGCACCCACGATACAGAAGAAATTCCTAAATATGACCAACTAAACGTGATGTATGAAAGATATCGTATCTAACATTTATGATAGTGCTCTCTGCGTTACTGAACTAGAGTTTAGTTTCGATTTGTGAATAAAACTCTAATGGACATAACATACACGACAAGTAAGTAATAAAGTCAAAAATTACCTTGATGTTGATTCCGAAGGCGTGGTGCCGCTCCCAGAAGTTTTGCGCTTCGATGCCTTTTTCTTCGGCTGCACGTTTTTCGAAGCCTCGGTTACTGCTGAGCACCCCGGCAGCGACTGGTATTCAACTTCGGAGTCAGACCTGCAATCGAACACAAAGGTTATTTTTTATAAAACAATTATGATGTAAAGAACGCACTGAAATATCTAACCTTCTTAATTAAATTAATTTTGAGTAGTACTTACTTACATTTTATGAAGAGAGATTCACGTAATTATAACGTAAGGTAGACAGCGATGAGCACTTGGAAATACTGGAGCAAATGTAATTTTTGGATACAATCCATCGGTTTATATTCATAAAAAAATACAATTTCAGCAAAATTTACCTAATCACAAAATTAATCCTTAAATAATATGTATTACAGTTGTATTACCAATTTATGTCACTTACGTCCAATTAAATCGTATTGCTTGCATACCAATACTGTCAAATTGCAATTTTATCGTGAGAAATGAAATATAAAACCACCAACGCCGACAAAGGTGGAACCGATAGCTACTTACCTGGCTGTCGCTAATCATTATAGGTATGATAATAAAATTATGTAAGTTTGTTTGTTTAATAAACGCTAATATAAAACTTC
The DNA here is from genome assembly GCA_033682625.1 of Helicoverpa zea x Helicoverpa armigera. Classification (NCBI taxonomy): domain Eukaryota; kingdom Metazoa; phylum Arthropoda; class Insecta; order Lepidoptera; family Noctuidae; genus Helicoverpa; species Helicoverpa zea x Helicoverpa armigera. The sequence goes on along the minus strand of JAWIIS010000103.1, from coordinate 199,719 downwards.
ATATGACATTATACGAATATTTCAAAAAAAAAAAAATATTACAATTATCCTCAAAATTGGTGTAAAGTAACCCCCTGCTAGAACTTTTTAATAAAACATTTCATGTAACGAAAGTCGCGGTAAAAATTTAGTTTACAACAATTTTGTAGTTTAACTCAAAATTAAAATAAAATAACTACTAATTTTTATAAAACATTTCATGTAACGAAAGTCGCGTTAAAAATTTAGTTTACAACCATGTTGTAGTATAACTCAAAATTAAAATAAAATAACCAAAATACTAGAACATTTTTTTTTTTTAAACATTTCATAATATGAAATTATGAAATGAAATTCACGTCAAAAATTTTGATAACAATAATGCTACAGCTTAACTTAAAATTGAAATAAAATAATCAAATCAAACTACTAGAACATTTTTTATAAAACATTAAATTCATGTAATTGGAATTCGAATAAAAAAAACGCTATTCAATTCAATAGGTAATGATATGATTAAGAATATCTTATAAACAATTCCTTAACTAGAACTGACAACTGGTTATTATTATTATTAACCATTTATTTCAGACATAATCCATATAAGTGTCAATTAAATTTTTTTTGATCATGGAGAATTCTAATAAAATACTAATTTGAATTATAGCCGCAACATACACAGCGGTCCTCTTTCTTGTAATATGATTGCTTAACATATTTATGGAAATTACCCACACTCACACCGCATGCTATAAAGTTCTTACACTGCAAGTTATTTCATAATCCAATTCTGCAGTTTTGCAGATGCTAAGAGCCCATTTACACTTACTCATCGACTGCATAATAAAATCGTTTCCGACTTCATCGACAAGCGGTTTATGATATAGTACGTCGCACCGGCTGACCGCCCCGCCGCACCGTCGCGTCGAATGGCTCATGTACCGTTTTGTCGGCGGCAAGTGTAAAAGCACCATAATCTATTTCAACGCTCAGAGTTCAGATGGCCATTATGTCTTATTTCTTAAAGTGTGAAGTGTGTGTCGTCTGTATGAATGAATTAAATTAAAATTTGGATGTCCTTGAGCCAATCTGGTCACAGAAAATAGAATGTGTGTGTGCCTATGAGTATACGCTATTTCTTATTTTTGTGGAGAGACATGAGACAATCTGTCCCAAATTTTAGTTTAATATATACGGTATCCTAAAGTTCAGATGTCCTCGAGCCAATCTGGTCACAGAAAACGGAGTATGTGTAACCTGTAGTGATGCACAATCTCTAACTTTGTGGAGAGACATGAGACAATCTGTCCTGAATTTTAGGCTAGCGATTCATACAGCGAAATACCTTATTTGTTAACGTGTAAGTAAAGTGTGTGTCGTCTGTATGAATGAATTAAATTAAAATTTGGATGTTCTTGAGCCAATCTGGTCACAGAAAATAGAATGTGTGTGTGCCTATGAGTATACGCTATTTCTTATTTTTGTGGAGAGACATGAGACAATCTGTCCCAAATTTTAGTTAAATATATACGGTATCCTAAAGTTCAGATGTCCTCGAGCCAATCTGGTCACAGAAAACGGAGTATGTGTAACCTGTAGCGATGCACAATCTCTTACTTTGTGGAGAGACATGAGACAATCTGTCCTGAATTTTAGGCTAGCGGTTCATACAGCGAAATACCTTGTTTGTTAACGTGTAAGTAAAGTGTGTGTGAACTGAAATAGTGGAATGGCGCCCAATCCGTTTGCTGATCGAACAAGGTAATCCATTTATATTATTGGGCATTCTAATCCACCGAGAGCGACGGAGGCGAACGGAGTGAGCCGTAGGAACGGAAGGTGGATTAGAATGCCCAATAATATCCTACTAAGGGTTTACAGTGAAATATACCATCTCGACGCCACAGCGGGCCTTACTCGAGGGAAACCCTCTCAATGCCGCGGCGGGGCTTACATGAGGGGAGCCAGCTCAATGCCTCGGCGGGTCTTACATGAGGGCAGTCATCTCAATGCCTCGGCGGGCCTTACATGAGGGCAGTCATCTCAATGCCTCGGCGGGCCTTACATGAGGGAAGCCAGCTCAATGCCTCGGCGGGCCTTACATGAGGGCAGTCATACACCATGTAAGACATACATCTTCTAAGTACATTCACACAGAAAACATTAGTTTTATGGTAAGTAAAGTAAAATGAGTAAACTTACATTCGAAGAAAGCTGCGCAGGTCTCGAGGGTCCACTCGCCTCGCCACGGTACCATGTATTCTGCCGCTGCTTGCGTAGTTTTGCCGTAGGCGCCTGCCACCAGTCGTAGTTCATACCGATTATTTGGCAGAGCGTTTATAATGCGGTATGGACCCCGGATGCCACTGTCAAGTTTATTAGTTGTTTGAGATGATTTAATTACAAATACCAGATCATTTACAGCGAAGACTCTCGGTGCCCTTCTATTCTTGTTGACACGCACATCCTGGTTGGCCTGATTTTGAGCCAATAGATCCACAGCTCTTTGTCGTCTTATTTCGCGACAAGCCTCGCGATTTGGAGTGGAGCCTTCTATCGTTATATCACGGATGAGAGCATTTATAGCAGGGGTGGTCGTGTCACAACCGATAAGCAGATTCAATGCTGAGCATTGGGTGCTTTTCTGTTTGTTAACGTTCAATACAAGCTGTAGTTGCCAAAGTACATTTGACCAAGATTCGCGCTTATAATTTACATCTATCCTAACCATGTTCAGTACTGTTCGACAATACCGTTCTACTTGGCCGTTCTCTTGGTGCATTTCGGGCGTTATAAAATGTAACTGAATTCCAAAATTGGTGGCCCATTCGGCAAAGTCGGCACTGTCGAACATTCTGCCCCTATCACACACAATTAGTTTAGGAGTACCAAAAATCGACACCGCGTTAGTTATTGCCCGTTTAAGTTCCGCACTGTCTTGCTTATACATGGGATATAGAAAACAAAATTTAGTGAAGGCATCAATTAAAATAAGAATATATTTGTACCCATTGGATTCTGGTAAAGGGCCAAGTGCGTCTACATGCACCGTATCAAAGGGTATCGAGGGCTTCGTCCACGATACAATTGGCTGCAAGGGAGCACGTGGCACCTTTTTGTGCGTTAAACAAACAATACAATGACCTATGTATTTTTTAACGAACTGGCGCATGTTGGGAAACCAAAAATGTTTTAGTATTAAGTCAAGCACCTTTTCGATATTGATATGTCCATGCTCGTCATGGAATACACGTAACAAACTTAACCTAAAACCCTTAGGAACATAACATAATAGACGTGACTCTTCACCTATAGGGTTGTACTTGTAATAAAGCAAATTATTTTTCTTTACATACCGTGAACTATCTAATTGACCCTGATCAAGTTTCTCAAGTAAAGTAACCGTTTCATCGTCTGCAGCTTGTGCGACTTGGGCCCAGTTTACAGGTTTCTGTACAGCGCAAAAATTAACTGGATTACGGCTGAGATAGTCGGCGTGTGGCATAAACTGACCTTCTTATTCTTTATTGTACACAAAAACATATAAAAATACACACAACACAGAGAAGACATGTACAAAGGCGAGCTTAACCCAGAACTGGGTTCTCTAACAGCAAACCTTAGAGCGATAGAGAGATGCGATAGGGAAGAGAAAATTAAAAAGTGCACAACATTAAACAAAAGAAAGATAAAACTACATAACATAAAATATATACCTATAAATAATATAAAATATAATAAATAAATAAATACATACATACAAATAAGGTCATGTACACAGGAAATGTTCTTTAATTCGTCTCTTGAAGACATCTAACGATGTGCTGTCACGTATACTGTGAGGCAGAGCGTTCCAAAGCCTCACAGCGCGAACAGTGAAGGATCCATCATAACGGCTCGAAGTATGAGGAGGGACACGGAGTAGAAGAGATGAAGAGGAGCGACAGGGTTTGCCTCTAGGAACAAGGAACTCGAAGCGTTCCTTAAGATAATTTGGAGCGTTGGGATTGTGAAGAAGAGAGAAAAGAAAAGCCCTTTTCGATACTCGAGAGTGAAATCGTAATCCTGTAGGAACATCCACCAGCGTGCCACCCTAGGCAGGAGATCCTTCTTTCGCTGAGTCATCTTTAAGGCATTGCAATCGGTTACAACTTTAAAATGTCTACCAACGAGGTACTGACGAAAATGTTGTAAGGCCTTAACTACAGCGAGAGTCTCCAACTCATAGGAGTGATACCTGGGTTCCGCCCCTACAGTGACCTTACTAAAGTATGCTACCGGATGTCTACGGCCGTCTTTACCCGTTTGTATTAATATGGCACCGTAACCCAATGAACTTGCGTCCGTGTGGACCTCAGTTTGCAAAGATGGATCAAAAATCAACAGCGCGGGCTCACTAGTCAAAATCGACAAGACTTCTCGTCTCGCCCGCTCCTGTTCCTCGCCCCAGTGAAATCTAACATCTTTGCGAGTCAAAGAAGCGATGGGGGCCACTTTAGCAGCGTATCCCGGGATATATCTTCTGAAGTAGCCGGCCAGACCGAGAAACTGCCTCACTTGCTTAACGGTCTTAGGAATTGAAGACTTAGCAAGTGCGTCAATTTTTTGTGAGCTCGGCCGTACCTGACCGTTACTGATTATCCTCCCAAGATACTCCACTTCGGTAGTAAGGAAATTGCACTTCTTTAAATTAATGGAAAACCCCGCTTCCGTCAGAGTCTGCAGAACAGAGTCGAGCAGAGACAAACCGTCCTGCACGTTGTTACTCAATAGCATGACGTCATCAATATAGGCTAGGACCTGACCTCTATCAATGAAAGTTCTCAATGTATTGGATATGATCCGTTGATAGACTACAGGAGCATTAGCAAGACCATAAGGCATCTTGAGGTACTCATAATGTCCCTCGGGCGTTACAAACGCAGTGAGGTGTATAGAGCCCTCATTAAGTTTTATTTGGTGAAAGCCTGTAACCATATCTAATACAGTAAAATAGTTGCTCTTCCCAAGCCTATCTATATGATCATCGATTAAAGGAAGAGGGTATCTGTCCTTTACGGTTATGTTGTTTAATGCTCGGTAATCGACGACCATTCTATCTGATCCGTCTTTCTTTTTAACTAACAAAATTGGGCTCGCATATGCAGACTCTGACTCACGGATTATACATTTTTCCTTCAAATCCCTGAAAATTTCGCGGACGCGCAGTTTTTCGTCATACGATAATTTATATGGTCGATAATGGACAGGTTCCTCACTAGTAAGTCGTAAGTGCATATCTCCGGTATTGACGGTAGTTGTAGCGGTTCCACTAAGGAAGTATTTGGAATACTTGCTTAATATACGCGTTAAACAAGCTTTTTCATTGCCACGCAACTGTGTATTAATCGAATCAAAATGCACAGTAGGTTCACCATGTGTCACGTTATGTACTGGCAAACTATCCCTAATTATTCGCTGCGAATCACCAGTTCGAATGTAGGCGATGCCTTTCCTATTTAATACATCTGTTCCAATAAGTACTGGCGCACTAAGGTAATTACGGGGCACAACATAAAGATCAACTTCTAAGGTGACATCACTAAACTCTATTGGCAAAGTTACAAAACAATCAGATCGCATTTCTATTCCGCCTAAACCACGCAATATCTGTACGCTAGGGTATGTACGACATGAGAAATGCTTGACAAGATCATTCGAAATCAAAGATATACTCGACCCACTATCAATCAGAACATCGGCGGGTACTCCACTAATCACAGCTGTTATAACATCTCTTTTTACACGGTCGCACGTTATTTCACGACAGAAATTGATATTAGATTTATTTCTCTTTTCCGAACGTTCTTTTGCAAAACAAATATCCTCTGTGTGACCTATTTTTTTACAAAATGTACATTCAACTCGAGGTGTGGTTTTGTTAGTTGAATCGCGGGTAGTCGACATTCTGTTTTTATTAGTGTTACTATTGTCGTTCCTATTTCGTTTTAAACAGTACCTAGTCCTATGTCCGGATCGGTTACAATTATAGCAATATGGTTTATGTGTATCTCTATCTATAGCTGGGCGTTTACGGGAATGTTCAGTGTATGAATTAGTGGTGGTGCGACTATTGCTTGTGTGAATGTTATTAGATGTACTTGCGCTTGAACGATTTGGTTTCACATAAATTGATAAGAATTCTACGATTGTTTCTGGTGTTAGTTTTGCATTTGTGGCAGCTGCTCGTATTTGCGGGTCTTTTATGCCGCGTACAATAATAGCACACAATAATTCGTCGCTCAATCCTTGAACAATACGTAATCGTAAAAGTGATTTACGTGCGTATTCTGCATACGTGGAGTACTTATCAGACTCCTTACACATCACATCAAAAAGTATATTCGCGACATCGACACATGCTTTGAGCTCCACCTTAAAGTTTGACCAAGTGCGATTGGTACTAGTCCATTCGCGCAACCGGAAACGTGCGTCGCCCTTTAGGGATAGTCCTACGCGGGCAAGACACTCCTTTTCATCCCATTGATTTTGCGATCGAGCCCGATCTACCTCGTCACACCAGGCATAGGCGTCATGAATGCTAGGATCGAAATCAGACACATAATAATGGTTAGATCTCACCGGGTTTATAGACTTGAGTGCGTCGATGAGGCGCTCCGTTATGTCCGTTGAAGCTGTTGTTGATGAAGCTGAGTGAGGGTCAGTGCTCGGGGTGCTGACCACGCTTTCGCCACGAGGCGCGGCCGTTGCGAGGGCTTCCGCTGGCTCAGCAATGGCGGGCAGCAGCGGCGTGGCTGCACGCGTCTCCACGCGCTGCTCCAGCGTCGTCAGGCGATTGAGGATTGCTTCCATCGCCGCCGCTGGGTTACCTAAAGTAGGTGAAGACGCGCGCTCTCGCGGTGGTGCACGTTTTCTACTCGACATTATGATTTTACAGGAAATGACCTGAAGCGGTTATAGATATTGGCAATCTATCCCACTTCTGATCTTAGAAATGGACACAGATTTTATTAAAAAAAAAAAAACACTACAGAACAAAATCAAACGCTATATTAATATTAACAATTAACAATTAAACACAAGGTTATTAAATTAAATCAGCAAATATAACAAATGCAAGTCGATGGTATCGAGCGCACGTCTGTCAGCCGAAAGAGGGCGCGCGTCGGTTTGCGTCCGCTTATATAGGGCTGGACACTTGTCATTCACTCTGGTCTTGGTTGACAGCTAACAATATTGTATTTCATCACAAAATTATCAGTTTCTGTACACACTATACATATATACAAAGTTAAACTACTTATCTTTATACAAAACTAAAAATAAAATACTACATATATACAAAATGTATATAAACATAAAACATAATATAAAAGAGCATCGATCAGGCGTCGAAGTATTCCTCCGCATCACTGTCCTCCGGAAACGTGCCCAGAAGACTGGCTGCATTGCCACGTTGAATGGCAATGCCAATTCTTTGTCCAAAGAATAAGCCAGCCCTCTGGTCACGCGAAGCGTCGACAAGCCTTTTCGCGATGTCCTTGTAAAGTAACCGCGAACTCGGGCCCCACGGTCCGAGCGTTTCGACCCCAAACGGCTCAAAACTATAATTTCCAATAAGGTTATTATATTTGCGCCGCTTGGTGGTCTCTGCAGAAGCTGCAGCCGCCCCAGCACAGACTGCCGTGCTAGGAAGATGTGATGGCGCCAGGGTGTCGACGCATGTTGCGTCCCACACCAAGGGCCTACCCATCTTCCATGGCAACAACGTCATACCATCTGGCCTCTTTCCATCGTCACGTACCAGTCCATTAGGCTCTAAAACGGCTGGTACGCCGGCGGTGGAAAGAGCACGACGGATAATGTCGTTAATGCTGGCATGCCGTGCAATACGACCAGCACTTCTGCAGCACGACAGACCATGGTGCCCGAGGCTATCGACAGCTTCACCGCAGTGGCAGCGATGTGGAGCAACACAGGGAGCGCCTAATCGAAGGCATGTAGCTATCCGGAAGGTGTTGTCATCCAGCATAGTGCCTATGCTGGTTGACGGAATAACCTGCAACCATAGTCCGGATTCCCATACTCCCACAGCCAGCAGGCGAGCACGCTCGGCAGCACCATTACACGTATTAAGAAGATCATTCCGTGTGATGCTGCAGAGCGGCCCATCCCACTGTCTCTGAGAGGAGGGGTCACTGGGCATAGCCGTATTTGGGCAAGTCATTTTCCAAGCATTCAACGCATCGGCCAAACACGGCACCCCAAAGTCCACCAGTGAGGAAGATAGAATTTTCCTAGTGAGACTTGCGGTGCTGTGGACCGAGGAGAGGAATGCCGGTAAACTAAGACTGGAAATTTTGCGGACGCCGAGGCCACCCAAGCGAATAGGCAGTGAGGCCTGTTGCCAGGCCCAGTCAGGAAGAGGGTGAAATTTGAATTACTAAATTTGACCCAAGAATGAATAAATAATAAAACAAACTGGGTGAGCTAAATAAAACCGTTTAATAAAAACTACATAAAACTATGATTCAATCGCAGTCATAATCGTATGAACATTGAATCTCAGTCGCATTAAATTTTATTTTGAAGGTGAGTTTTATGTAAAAAGTCATATCAAGATTGTTTATATTTTTAAGTGTTTACTCAAATGGACTAAATAGGTAGGATCTGACATTCTTGAGTTAAACATAATAATTATGTTATACAAAACAATGTAACTCAAAATTATGTTTAAATACTACAACACGGATTTATAAGCGATAGCTGGATATGGCTTTAAATTATTGTGGATAAAGTAATTATTTTAAAAAGGTTTTTTTTTGGTATTAGTGTAAGTTGGCAAACCAACGTCCTGACGCAATTACCCATCTCACTTGTCATTGCCAACCTGGTGCATCCAGTCCATCTTCCTTCTAGTAGTAGTATAGTCAAAACGGATCCAAGTGAGATATAAAATGCCTTATCCCTAGATAGGCTGTAGCAACTTCGTAGTTAATAATATGCCAAACTGCGCTCACCAACACCCATGTCCAGCGTGAATAAGGGCTAATGCTTGAAGGGAGCTGGAAGCTACCTTGACTTACTTTGACTTAAAGTCCTATGTCCCCTAGATGGGGCAGAGGGCATCCACAGTGCTCCGCCATCGCGTTCGGTCTTGAGCTTCGCGCGTTATTTCGCTCCACGTTCTGCCTATTGTCGCCGCCTCTGCAATGATCGTCCGCCGCCAGGATTGTTTAGGGCAGCCACGTTTCCGCTTCCCTTGGGGATTCCAGTCTAGGGCTTGCCTCGGGATGTGATCGGGGTCCCTTCGGAGCGTGTGGCCGATCCAGTTCCACTTGCGGCGTTTGATCTGCTGGTCGATCGGTGTCTCTCCGCAGCGTTCCCACAGTTGTATGTTGGAGATTTTCTCGGGCCAGTATATACCGAGAATACGACGAAGGCAGCGATTGACGAAGACCTGGAGCTTACGCGAGATGTCCTTCGTGGCCTTCCACGTTTCGCATCCGTACAGCAATACGGTCTTGACGTTGGACCGGAATATCTTGAGCTTAACTCTCCTGGTCAGTTTCCGTGATTGCCACACAGCACGGAGCTGTGCGAAGGTTGCTCTCGCTTTGGCGATCCTCGAGGTGATATGATATCCTCCTCGGTCCCTCCTGTTTCCGACACAACACTACCGAGGTAAGTAAACTTGTGGACCCTCTCCACTCCCTCTGTGCCGATGAGCAACGGTAATGAGCACGTCACTCCGCACCTCATTTCCTGGGTCTTCCGGGTGTTAATTTTTAGTCCCGTCTCCATGGCCTCTCGTTGTAGGTCGTCCAGTTTGGCTTGCATGTCGGTTCGCGTGTGGCTCAATAGGCACAGGTCGTCGGCATAATCCAAATCTTCCAAGACGTTGGATAGTCCCCACTCTATGCCGCGGCGCTTGTTCTTGGTGGTATGGTGCATGATGCCATCAAGGACAATAAGGAAGAGGAGAGGCGAAAGGAGACACCCCTGGCGTACACCCGCATGTACCGGTATGTCCTCCGAGACGAGGCCGTCGTGCGTTACCCTACAAGAATATTTCCCGTAGATGCCCTTAATTATGGTTGTGATCTTCTCGGGGACTCCAATTTCACGAAGCCGGTCCCAGATGCAATTCCATCGCAGCGTGTCGAAGGCTTTTTCGAAGTCTACAAAGGTCAAGTACATTTCCCTCTGCCATTCTGATGCCTGTTCGAGGATTATGCGCAAGGTGTTGATCTGGTCCGTGCACGATCGGTTGGGACGGAAGCCAGCCTGCTCTTTACGCAGAAGAGGCTCGACGGCCCCCGACAACCTGTCCAGGATGATCTGGCAGAGCACCTTGGAAGGAGTCGAGAGCAAAGTGATACCTCTCCAATTGCCACATTCACTGAGGTCTCCCTTCTTGGGTACGGTGATGAGAAGGCCTTTGTTCCAGTCATCAGGTAACTCTTCGGCTGACCAGATGTTCTGCAAAAGGGGAGTCAGCGCGTTTGCTGCGGTGGTAACGTCGGCTTTGAGCATTTCCGCTGTGATGAGGTCGACTCCTGGGGCTTTCCCATTTTTTAGCCTACGGATAGCTTTCATTACCTCCTCCCCTGTAGGAGGAGACACATCGATGTCCAGGTTCGATGTGGGCAAGCTGGCAGCAGTTACGGCCGTGGTTACGGGGTCACTTGGGAGTCGGAAGATTTCCACGAAGTGCTCCCGCCAGCGTTGAAGCTGTCCCTCCGATGTCACAATCAGCTGACCTCCTTTATCTTTTAAGGGCTTCTTCCTCTGGTTCCGATTCCCGGCCAAGGTCTTCGTCGCCTTGTACATCTCCCTGAGATTGCCGGAGTTAGCAGCGCGTTGTGCGCAATCCGCAAGTGTCTGCCCATACTCGCCGGTCATGACGAGTACTGCGGTAGATTTTTCTGCGTATCAGGCAGTATTGCAGCTTCAGGTCTTGGCGCACTGCTACGTCGCTGGTTGCCAGAAGTTGAAGGTGGAGCTGGCGCCTTTCTTCAATGAGGTTCCAGGTTCTTTGTGACATCCAGTCCTCACGAGCGTGTGTTTTATGTCCAAGAACGACGGAGCTGGTCTCTGTATAGGCCATTTTGATGTGGTTCCACTCCGCGTCGACAGAAGTAGTGGTTCGAGAACGGAGAAGCGATTTCGCAGCTCTAACCGAAAGGCTTCGGTTATGTCTGGGTCCCGCAGCTTGTTGACCTCAAATCGTTTTCCTATCCTGGACGTCGAGCTGGCAGCACGAGCTACCGCTACTTTGAGCCGCACCTCGGCTACGACTAGATGGTGGTCGCTGTCGATATCCGCGCCACGACGGTTGCGGACGTCGAGCAGTGATGAGCGCCATTTGGAGCTGATGGCAAGGTGGTCGATTTGGTTCTTAGTGATTCCATCGGGTGAATTCCATGTATACTTATGGTGGTCTCCATGTAAAAAAGCGTGCCTCCGATGGTCAGGTCGTTGTCCTGCCAGAACTCCAAGAATCTCTCCCCGTTCCCGTTCCGTACTCCCATCCCGTGTGTACCCATGTGTCTTTGACAGCCGTCGTTGTCTGTGCCAACCTTGGCATTCAGGTCCCCCATGACGATTACTATGTCCTGTTTGCGGATGTTTTTCAAGGTCAGGTTGAGTGAACTATAGAAATCGTCTTTGTCTTCCTCTGGTGCCGGGTTTGTAGGCGCATAGTACTGAACGACGGTTATCTTGCGGGCTTTGCTGTTAAACCGGGCTGTGATGATTCTCTCTGAGATGGGTTTTCAGTCCAGTAGGCTCTTCTTTGCGACGTCAGAAAGGAGGAATCCCACGCCATTTTCACGCACGTCCTCTTCATCTTCCTTCCCGGAGTAAAGAAATGTAAGGCCCCTGGACGTTCTCAGTTCACCGAATCCATTTCTGCGCACTTCGCTGAGACCGAGTATCTGCAGTTTGTAGCGCAACATTTCTGTTTCTGCTTGGGCTAGTCGGCTATCTTCGCTCAGTGTTCGCACGTTCCAACAAGCAATTCGTGTCCGTATTTTCATGCCAAAGGTCGTCGTAGTTTGATCGGTCCGGTTTTGCACTGTTTCAGTTTCATTAATCTTTTATGTTTAGGTAAGCGGGTGATTAGCCCACTATACCCTAGCCCACTGGTGGGGCTGCCACCTTAGAGCCTGTGGGCGTGCTCGGGTTTTTTCTCGGGTTTCCTCCCTGATGAGTTGGTTCTGTTTTGAGGCGCAGAAGACTCGCCTTGCGCCCTGCACCTTCAGCTCAGCTGCACCTCGTGGTGGTGGCCACGCGATTGCGCGGTGCAGCAGTTCCCAGGAGGGACGGCGGGGACGTTGGTGACTCGGACTGGCCAGGGCTCTGCTCAAATTCGGTGTTCCACCACTAACACAGCAGATGGTTTCTTGGCATTTTATAGGTAATGCTGGTCTCACATCCAGCGATTCCCACCAAGACCATACCCTGGCTTCCCCCCCCAAGCTACCTTGGAGGTCGTGTTTTATATGTATAATATGTTTGATTAGTTTCTTTACAGAAAAAGTTCTTAAAAATAGCTAGCATTATCGACCAGGCAATCGTCTTTTTAAAGTACATAGCTTTATAGTAGTAAACATCTTAAGACAATAGTAGACCTATAATTTACGAGAACGAATTGCCAGGTGGTGGAACAGGTAAAAGCTAGATTGCAGGCTGACGTAGACTTGGCCGCAGCTCGGCTGTCGAGAGCGGGCCGCCTCACTCAAGCGTTGGCTGATGAACAGACGCGATGGGAAGACAGCGTTAAGGTAAAACATGGTATAAAAGAACTACATATAAGACCATAAGCCTACCAACCCGCATTGAGCAAGCTTGGTGATTAACGCTCAATCCTTCTCCATGTGAGAGGAGGATTGTGCCCAGCAGTGGGACGATAAAAAGGCTGTAACAGTAGCAGTTAGACCATAAGGGTCATATTATCAGTTTTGTATACTTACCATGCGAATTCCTGCGATGGGATGTTGTCCGGCAAACCGTTTAGTAGGGTAACCATACCTTCAAGTGTATCGTTTTTGTGGGCATGGGGCATATTGAAAATAAACTCAAAAAAAAAAAAAAAAAGATTTGCTCATGTCTGTATGTCTGTTTGTTTGTACACGCTAATCTTCGGAACTACTGAACGGATTTCAATGATTTTGTCTTTGTTGTATCAGTATTAAGCCTGGTCAACATATAGGCTATAATTTATCTTCGAAACTTGAAGACCTGATGCAGAACTCCAAGAGACCAACAAAACTATAAGAGATACCAAAATGGTGCCATGGCAAAAATTGTTTCATGTGATGAGCATTTTCAGTAGAGATAATAAATTTTAAGATCTGGAACACCTGATGTGGAACCCCAAAAGCCCAGCTTCTCTGTACCATATACAGGTATGACGTTTTAACAAAAGTTGTTCAACTTGATAAGCACTTTCTATTGCCTTATACAAATTGAAGATCTAAAACACCTGATGTGGAACTCCAGGGTCCCAGCTAGACTATAGCATATAGAGGTATGACGTTTTAGCAAAAGTTGTTCAATCTGATAAGCACTCTCTGTTGACTTATAAAAATTGAAGATGTAAAACACCTGATGTGGAACTTCAAGAGCAATACTACACTGTCTTAAAATGTATAGAAATGAATGTTATGAAATAGGAATGGTGAATTAAAAAAAGTAATTAGTCCGTCTTTTAGATAACCCTAAAATAATGGACACGTATTTTTTCTTTTCTTCTTCTCACAAACAAATAATAACGAAGATATAACACGCTTGAATTGTGTTAAGTCACTGCTTAGTACAAATTTTACATACCCAGACGTGGCGTCACGAGCCCCCACTCTCCGAATTTGTTGCGTTATATGTTATTATTATTTTGTATGTCTCTTCCAGACCTCGGGACTACAGAGTTCCGAATTTTCGGCAGGAAAACGTGGGGCCGAAGCCAACACGCTGAAGCCCTTTTGAGACAACTTTAATGAAATGGTGACACAAAACCGACGATTATCCCTTTATACACTATAGAAATGTACTCAAGGACTATCCCCGTTTCAGTGCTAAACTGTTGCTATCTATGGATGAAAACTACTTGGGCTATTGTGATTGAGATGCTAATGGACTAGGAATGGGGAAACTACGCGAACTATGGATACCTGCCGATGACAATGTATTAGATACATGTAAAAAATGGCAGGTGGAGACTTAGACTCAGACCCCCGGGAATCAGTAACTGAATAGCAACAAGAGGGCAACAGGGACATCATGAACGACTGAAGTGTGAGGATACCTCGGCGGATTTTAAACGCAGATTACGCGCTCCCTGTGGGTCACTTACCACGAGGCACCTATCCTCCGAGCAGGGCTACTAACCCTGCTCCAGCGACTGCACTCTGGACGGCCAAGCCAAGCCAGAGGCGTGAGACCTACTACCGTCATGGTTCACTCCGACCGGACGGAGATTGGGGACAGTATACTCTCCTTGGAGGACTCAGTATATATAGCCCCGCGGGGTCGCTACTCTCCGTCTGATGACGTCAGATGTCCTGCGGTGCTTATATCTCATTATTATTGTCGTTATTATCTCAAGAGCCTTTATCCCAATTATGTTAGGGTCGACTTCCAGTCACGATGCAACTGAGTACCAGTGTTTTACAAGGAGCGACTGCCCATCTGACCTCCACAACCCGGTTACCCGCTCAACCCAACACCCCTTGGTAAAACTGGTCAGACTTACTGGCTTCTGACTACCCATAACGACTGCCAAGACTGTTCAATGACAGCCGGAACCTACAGTTTAACATCCCCTCTAAATAACGGTCATTGGTATCCAAAATATACGTAGAAAGAAAATACGAACTTAGAAAAGTTGCATTAGCAGGTATTTGCCAGATCTGGAATCAAAGACGCACGCTCATACTTGAGAGATTGGTTCTCTACCCACTAAACCACCACGACTTCCACTAAGTCATCACGACTTTGTCATCTCAGTAACATTTAATGTTTTTTACATAATAATACGTGTAATATTTTTGCCACACACATCTTAAATGCGGACTAATTAGAATCACTACTCTTATCCCTATGGTCACGTCTATTGCTGTTCAGTTCTCAGCGTTTCGTTTAGGTAGTCTGCTGTGCTTTTGCCGTTGAAGTACAAAAATTAAATTTATGGTACGTTTCTGTTGTAATGGCTATGCGTACCTATTCCGTTGTTTTCAAGTCAACGGGCCCTTAAAATTCAATATCAGACGATACAGATCTTTGATTTTGCTGACCCCGTAGTCGCTGGCATAAGGGACAGGATTCGCGTACGAAGTCGCGGGCAGAAGCTATCATAAATAAGCTGGAAGTACCTCCAAGCGGTGAAGGCGGTAATAGTTTAGGATAGACTTTCAATGGTGATGGTATATCATCGTCAATTTTACCCTTTTACTACAAAACTTTATAGAATGAATGTTCGAGTTTTAATGCTATTTGAGTGTTGTATTATTTTCCATTTATCTTCGTGACAGGGTAGCTTACTCAGTAACGCGGGGGCGAGGGGGCAGTCAGCTAGATTTTAATTGATCAGGTATCTTCTTCACAATGAAACTATTACCATGGCTAGAAAGAGGTCGAACTAAGAAAATGCGGACTAATTAGAATCACTACTTTTATCCCTATGGTCACGCCTATTGCGCTTAAGTTCTTATCGTTGACGTACAAAAGTTAAATATGTGGAACGTTTCGAATGATTTTGCGTATTCCGTTTTCCCATCAACGGGCCCTTAAAATTCAACATCAGACGATTCAAATATCTTTGATTTTGCTGACCACGTAGTCGCTGGCATAAGGGACAGGATCCGCGTACGAAGTCGCGGGCAGAAGCTAGTAATCGTAATAAATGGATGAACGCAGAATCTTCTTTTTCTTTTACATTTATTTAACAATAACAGCAGTGCAATAATCTTTTTGGGATCCAACTTACAAATTCTAGGAACACATCCATTACAGCTGACTACACTTGAAAGTATAGTTACCGTACCAAACGGGCTGCCGAACAAAATCGCATCGCATCGCAGTTTTATGTGGGCGTTAAAGAGATAATTATTGCCACCTATCATAATAATGAAATTAGATACCATTTTATATTTAATACACCCACAGGCTGCGTCTGAGGCCCTACGTTGCAATACGTAAATTGCGTACTGTTACACCCGGTCTCCCCTAGACCGGTCCCCACTTTACCCCTTTCACTCTTGTCAGCTGCTAAGTCAGCATATTCTTACTCCCACGCCCATCCTTCCAAACCTCCCATAGTCAGTTCACCTCCGACCTCTCTCCGGATCACTTGTATACTAATTTCGTTAATAAATATTTTCGAGGTCGTTCAAATTCGCCTTTTTTTTAAAACCTTACCACGCCGGTCCGCGTAACATTTTGGTGGCAGCTGAAAGGGGATCTTAGGGGTCCCCTGCGATACGTCTCCGTCCTACTAAATCTAAAACCACGTAGTGTGTGACCTTCTGTGATTGTTACGTGTGCAAAATAAAAGGTGAACTCCAAAATACTTACCCTGAACTCTGAATTGGGCTCTTAAAATATTCACTGTGACCTTCGCCGTTTTCGCTTCGTTTTCCTCAGAGTTGTGCTATAATTTTAATAAGAAGAAACCTTAAAACTTTCCACACCGTATTCACGCAACCTAGCTCTGAATCCTGCTGCTAAAGTGAGTGATAAGTGAGTGCTGAGTAAAATTCGGAAAATTCGGAAAATTACCCGCTCAGTGTCATAGTGCCGTGTGTGTCTTGTGCCTGTAACCTGTAACGACATAACCTACCTTCTGTCGTTTTGAAGTTTCTACAATGTTCCTGCTTATCCTGTGAGTTACAAATTTCAATGACTTTGACTGTGATACCTGGTGACATTCTAAATTGATAATACAAACGAAGAAAGTTTTGTGGCTTACTACATGATAATTTACTTTACGCTTTTCTATGTGTGAAAACACCTGTTTACATTCTATAAATAGCAAATAACACTGTCTCGTAATAATACACATTTCATTATTCTAATTCCAATTAGTAGTTGTTGTCGTCTACCGCTCACCGCCCACGTAGCAAGTAGCCGTCTAACCAAGTTTCTGAGAACTGATAAGAGTAGCCTGTCTCACTGTATCTGTGCACGGTTTCAAGTCAATTTAATTAGTTAAGTTATAACCTTGAATTACTTACCTGTGACCAAAATTCCAAAATTCTTTAATTTCAACCTCTTACCTTTACAAACCATGAGTCAAGACGAAAAGGCCTCAACCTTGGCTCCAGCCTCGGACATCAGTATTAATATCTTAATAAAATTCATATCGAAATTTGACGGAACCAGGGAAAAATTAAACTCGTTTCTAAATAATTGTAAAAGCGCTCTTGACTTAGCGGACCCTTCACAAAAACCTGTATTATTCAAATTTATTTTAAGCCAGTTAGAAGGGAAAGCTGAAACCGCGTGTTCCTTAAAAGAGTTTGAAGATTTTGAACAATTAGAATCGTTTTTGAAAAATCAATACGGAGAGCGTAAACACTATGCATATTTACTTACTGAACTTCAGGAATGTAAACAGGGATCAAAAGAAACAGTCACCCAGTTCGCCTTAAGAATCGAAACTTGTCTTTCTAAATTACTATCAGAAATCAATCTCACTGTTCCTACTTCTAAAAAGAAAACTGAAAGGAAAGGAGAACTGGCTGGCCGTGCCGCAGCAATGGAAGACTTAGCCCTTCACACATTTGTAACTAGTCTTCATCCTTCATTATCAACTATTGTCCGTTGTCGCGAACCAGAAACCTTAAGTGAAGCTATTAATTATGCTTGTGAGGAAGAAAAAATCTTATTAAGTTCAAAAAGACAATTTAATTATGTACCAAATCAAAACAATGACCTTACTAGATACTCTCAAAGGGATTTTCAGGGCCGTCCTCGTCCAAATAATTTTCAAGGTCGACCCGCAGACAAAAATGATTTGATATGCAGATATTGCAAAAACATTGGACACAGTATCGAAAATTGTCGCAAGCGCCAATTTAACAATAATCGTCGCTATCAAAACAATGGGCGTCTCGGTTTTAATAATAACAACCAAAACCCCCGCGATGCCTACACAACATCATATTACTCCCCTGTGAATCAAGGTCAACAACCAGATGAAAATTTAAACGAATAAACTTTCCTGAGTTGTGTGTCTAAATCCACTGAATCTACTAAATCCACAGAATCTACTAAATCCACTGAATCTACTAAATCTACTAAATCCACAGAATCTACTAAATCCACAGAATCTACTAAATCCACTGAATCTACTAAATTCACTGAATCTGCTAGACCTACCCAATCTGCTACATCCACTGAATCTTCTAAATTCACTGAGTCGACTATACTCACTGAATCTACTAAATCCACTGCTCCTATCGATTCTAATACTAAATTCTCTGATTCTAAACTCCAATCCGCTGACTTGACTTTGACGAACCTCCAAAAACCTGAAAAGGAAAAAACGAATAAAGTAAGCGAATCTGTTATCTGTTATCTGTTACAGCCTTATTTATCGTCCCACTGCTGGGCACAGGCCTCCTCTCACACGGAGAAGGATTGAGCATTTATCACCACGCTAGCTCAATGCGGGTTGGTGATTTCAGACTTTGTAGTCCAGGTTTCCTCAAGATGTTTTCCTTCACCTTTTTATCAGCCATTGGCGTCCAAGATATACTTAGAAAGTACATACAAACTTAGAAAAGTTGCATTGGTACTTTGCCTGACCTGGAATCGAACCCACGCCCTCATACTCGAGAGGTTGGTTCTTTACCCACTAGGCGAATACACGATTATTAAGTAAGCGAATACACATACAAAATACATAACATACAAAATAGATACTTACCATATATATGTAGGATGGTTCACGTCGGAAGATTGCATGAGTGAATGAGAGAGAGAGAAGGCATGTGTGTGAGAGAGAGGGGAGATTGAAACAAGATGGCGTAACGGTCGGAATAATGGTGTGTTGTGTGCTTGTGAAAATTAAGAGAAATAAAGGATTTAAATCGACGACTGCATTTTCTTCGCTGCTCCAACCCTACAAATTTGGGGGCGCGTCCGGGATAGCTACAAAGACGACGACGAAACCTACCCGGTGAAGAAAAAACGACGTGTGCAGCTCGGTGAACACGTGGAAACAAAAGACGGCGGTTTTTTCTGCGGTTACGAAAAAAGACGATAAGACGATATGTCAAGGGAACGCAAGCCAGACGATTTTGCCGACTGCTCTGATGGAAGCGAGGCGAGCAGACGTGCCGGCAACATGCTTCAGATGACGGCCGAGCTGATTCCCACCTTCAGCGGTCGCGACGATACCTACCCCGTGGCGCGGTGGATAGACGACGTAGAATCCAACGCCGAAATCTTCGAATGGACACCGCTTCAGCGGCTGGTAATAGCAAAAAGAGCACTCACGGGCACAGCACTGCTATGGTTGCGGGCGGAGCGACCGCACAAGACTTGGGAAGACCTGAAAGCGGCACTTGTAAAAGAATTCCCAGACCACGTCGATATCAAATCCATTCATGAGTTAATGAGCAACAGGAAGAAACAGCCTAAAGAAACCTGCTTAGACTACATGCTCATTATGAAAGAACTCGGAAAACGAGGGAAGATGCCCGACTATGTCGCGATTAAATACATTGTAGACGGAATAGTGGATGTAGAAACGAATAAAATCATGCTACACGGTGTAACGTCCTATAATGACCTTAAAGAAAAGCTCAAGATTTATGAAACCATAACAAAAAAGGTGCAAGGTGCAGTGCAGGTGCACAGGCGTTCAGCAGTGGCTAGTAGCAGTAAACATCGTTCAAGCGGCAAGCCATGGATTCGGTGTTATGGATGTGGTGAGGTTGGACATGCATCAGTGGATTGCCCGAATAAAAGCAAAGGATTGAAGTGTTTCAAGTGTAACCAATTTGGTCATATTGGATCAGCTTGCACTACACCGGGGGCGGTGATGCCGGCGGCGACGCCGAAATTCAATCATCGTGCATCATCGGAAGAGTTCGGTAAAACCCGACAGAGCTACCAACAGCGACATACGAAGAGCGCGATGTTCGCAACAGACGTCACACTAGACGACAGTGGCGCCTCTAGCGACCTCCTTGATAACGAACGACCGGGTTACCAACACACCAAGCGAGCGATGTTTACGACGGCGACGGTGGAAGGAGACAGCGACCGAACGTTTCCGAACGACGAATCGAAGATGGCGGCGTTTGTTTACAATGAGGAAGAAGTGTCAAAAGGAAAAACGCCGGTTATTATGCTGGAAGTAAACAATCTTAAATTAAAAGCGTTAGTAGATACCGGTAGCGACGTCAACATTATTTCGGCGGACGTGCATAACGCGATTGGTAAACCGAAATGCGAAAAGGATGAATTATTACTTTCGGGCATTGGACAATCAACAGTGCGCTCAATGGGAAAGTGTCGTTTAAATCTGTGCGTGGACAAACAGTGTTACTCAGATGTTATTTTCCATGTTCTATGTAAAGACTACATACCGTACGATGTAATAATAGGTCAGGAATTTCTCAATGATGTTACAGTTGTGCTGAAAGGAGGGTGTGTAGAATTTCATAGTAAAGAGTGGGAGCGACTGGGATGTTATGTCAGTGAGGTATGCCCATTTGATTCTGTTTTAGGTAACGTAAAAGATCCGGCTTTAAAAGAGGAAGTGCTAAACTGTGTAAGGAACTACAGGCCTAAGCAAACAAGAGAAGTACCACTGCAGTTGCGGATCGTGCTCAAAGATGACGTACCGGTGGCGCAACGACCACGGCGTTTGGCGCTGAAGGAGCAAGAGCTGGTGGAAAAACAAATCGCCGAATGGTTTAGCCCGCTGGTATTGGTTAAGAAGAAAGACAATTCAACTAGAGTTTGTGTAGACTATAGAATGTTAAATAAGAAAATTGTTAAAGATGAGTATCCATTACCAGTAATAGAAGATCTTATTGATAAATTAAAGGATGCTAAGGTCTACAGTGTATTAGATTTAAAAAATGGTTTCTTTCACTTGAAAGTTTGCGAAGAGTCGGTCAAGTATACTTCTTTTGTCACGCATAACGGACAATATGAATTTTTAAAAGCTCCTTTTGGTTTAAGCATCTGTCCGAAGTATTAGGGGTTAAAGTATGAAATTGCCGTTTTATTCTAGTAGGTTTTTGAATTGCCATAGAGTCTTCATGGTTTGAGGTTTTCGAATGGAACTTTTTTCACGTGGTTTCTGTGATGTTCTTCTTTTAAAAAATGTGAAACATTTGATTATCGATGTTCAATTGTTTTTGTTATTCAACTTAAACAAGAAAGATGGATACTGCGAAAATTTGAGTAATTTTTGAATATGAGTTCCGACGCGGG
This sequence comes from Helicoverpa zea x Helicoverpa armigera, assembly GCA_033682625.1. Classification (NCBI taxonomy): domain Eukaryota; kingdom Metazoa; phylum Arthropoda; class Insecta; order Lepidoptera; family Noctuidae; genus Helicoverpa; species Helicoverpa zea x Helicoverpa armigera. The sequence continues at coordinate 178,284 of JAWIIS010000103.1, read as the reverse complement.
ATTGAACGGCAGAAACAGCCCGCAATATCAATGCTGCATTTGAAGAGGTGTCTGCTAAAGAACGCGCCGTGCGATTTTGGATTAAACGCTTTCGTGGTGGAAACTTCGACTTGAAGAACGAGCCATGAGAAAGACCGCCTGACAGCTGATTAACGAGAAATTAAGAGAGACGGTGAACGCCGATCCTAGTCAAACTACCCAGATACCCAGCCGAACACCGAATAATGTTGAAAAAATTAGCAGTAAAACAGCCACGACTCATGAATCGACCTTCACCGCTATTGCTCCATGACAACGCGAGGCCTCATACAGCAAAATAAACCGTTTTAACTCTTCAGGAACTGCAGTTGGAAACTATTCGTCTTCCTCCATATTCGCCAGACCTTGCTCTAACGGACGACCATTTTTTTTTGTGATTTGGACAATTATCTACGTCACAAGAAGTTTCTTCCCAGGAGGCAGAACAAAATTCTTTCACACTGTTTGTGCAGTCTAGATCCTCAGAGTTCTATCGTAAAGGCATAAATGACCTTCTTATTAGATGACCGCAATGTATAGATAATAATGGCAACTATTTTGATTAAATAAGTTTGTTAAAAATTTAAAAAAAATACAATTTAGGTTTTCAGTACAAATCGGCAATTTCATACTTTAACCCCTATTATTTTATGAGGTTTATAACCATTATTTTCAGAGACTTACTAATGAAAGGTGAAGTCATTATATTTATTGACGATTTGTTGATACCGGCCAAAGATGAGATCCAAGCTGTGCAACGCCTTAAGAAAGTGCTTATGATTTCAGAGCAATATGGACTAGAGATAAATTGGAAAAAAGCTAAATTAATTCGCCGAGAAGTAGAGTTCCTAGGACACTCAGTGAAGAACGGAGAAGTGAGACCCACAACTGATAAGATAGATGCTGTTCTGAGGTACCCAAGACCGTCAACAACAAAGCAAGTCCACAGTTTTCTTGGCCTCACTTCATACTTCAGAAAATACATTAAAGATTATGCCTATATAGCAAAACCTCTATCAGATTTACTTAAGAAGGATGCTCTGTTTAAGTTCGGTGAGAATGAAATAATGGCATTTGAGAACTTAAAACGGAAGTTGGGAGATTCTCCAGTACTAAAGATTTATGACTCTTGCTTACCCACTGAATTGCACACAGATGCTTCTGCAGTTGCCTACTCTGCCATACTGATGCAGCAACACGAAGACGGCTGGCACCCTGTTTACTACATGAGCAAGAGGACAACTGACGCTGAATCACGGTATTCAAGTTATGAGCTAGAAGCATTAGCCATCATTGAGGGAGTGAAGAAGTTCCGGATTTATTTGTATGGTATACATTTTAAAATAGTGACAGACTGTCAAGCCTTTGAGTTGACACTGAAGAAAAAAGAGCTGTCACCAAAAGTTGCTCGCTGGGTTTTGTACTTAGATCAATTTGACTATGAAGTGGAGCACAGACCTGGCACCAAGATGCAGCATGCCGACGCGTTAAGCCGACACCCATGTATGATTATAACTACCAACAGTTTACAAAACCAAGTGCAGATTGCTCAACAAAGTGATGATGGACTAAAGGCAATATGCGAGGTACTTAAGAATGGTTCTTTTTCAGATTACTGGTTAGACAATGGACTGCTCTACAAGGGAGAGCATAAGCAGCTTGTTATACCTAAGTCACTGGAGAAAGAGATCATAAAACAGGTTCACAGTAAGGGGCATTTCTCTATGAAAAAGATGAAAAAGATTATAAAACAAGATTATTTTATCCAAGATTTAGATAAGAAGCTACAAGAGTTTGTGGTTTCTTGCATACCGTGTCTATTGGACAAAGAAGGCTGGCAAGCAAGAAGGATATCTGAATCCGATTGATAAAGAAGGTACCCCATTACACACTCTTCATTTAGACCATTTGGGACCGTTGACGGATACAAAGAAACTGTACAATCACATATTGACAATAGTGGACGGTTTCACTAAGTTCACCTGGATTTTCCCCACCAAGAGTACAACGAGTAAAGAAACAGTTGAGAAGCTAAAGATACACCAGCAACATTATGGGAACCCTGTGAGAATAATAAGTGACAGAGGGACTGCATTCACTGGGGGTGAATTTCAAGAGTACTGCCAAGAAGAAAACATACAGCATGTTACCATCACGACAGGAGTCCCAAGGGGAAATGGCCAAGTAGAAAGACTGCACCGGACTATACTAAGTGTGTTGACGAAGATATGTCTGGAAAATTCATCATTGTGGTATAGACATTAGTCGAGTGCAAAGAGCCATAAACAGTACCTACCAAAGAAGTATAGACACAACTCCATTTCACCTTATGATTGGCATAAGCATGAGGTGTAAAGAAGACCTACACATATTGGAATTGTTAAAACAAGAAGAAATTGATCAGTATGAAGAAAATAGAGAGGAAATGAGAATCAAAGCAAAGCAGCAAATACTAAAAGTACAAGAAGAGAATAAGAAGACATTTAATGAGAAACGGAAACCTAGTACCCAATATAAAGAAGGAGATTTAGTAGCCATTAAGAGAACGCAGTTTGGTACAGGAATGAAGCTGAAACCCAAGTACCTAGGGCCCTATAGGGTGGCGAAGGTTAAGCGCAATGATCGCTACGATGTGGAGAAGGTAGAGCGTGCCACTGAAGGACCTATTAAAACGTCGAGTTCCGCAGACCAGATGAAGCCATGGCCGCAGTAAGCATTTCCATAGTTTAGTTTATCACAGTTAATAGGAGGAGATGAATGAAAGATAGATAAAAATAAAAACAAACTCCTTTTAGAACAGCTGTAGCGTTTATTGTCATGATTTGTATTCTGTATTATTTTATATCTTATCATGTAAATTGTGCATGTTTAGTAAGATTTTTGTTTATATTGAGTTGCATACAAGTTGTCTTGAAGGTTGTAAAGAGACTAAGCCGAATATCTTTAATTTATAACTTAGTACAATTAAGATCTATCTGTTACCTTAAACAACATAAGAAGTTATGTTTAGTTTTCATGTTAATGTTTTTTTGTTATTTGTAAGTTGTTTGTATTACATTGTAATGAACGGTAGTGTTGTCTGAGGGCAGACAAATATCAGGACAGCCGAGTTGTAGGATGGTTCACGTCGGAAGATTGCATGAGTGAATGAGAGAGAGAGAAGGCATGTGTGTGAGAGAGAGGGGAGATTGAAACAAGATGGCGTAACGGTCGGAATAATGGTGTGTTGTGTGCTTGTGAAAATTAAGAGAAATGAAGGATTTAAATCGACGACTGCATTTTCTTCGCTGCTCCAACCCTACATATAAGAGTGAAAACCCTTATCTCCTCTAAACCTTTATCATTTCTCGTTGATACTGGTGCAGCCCTAAGCCTAATAAAAAAGTCATCAATTGAAGACATGCCTATCATAGACACATCGGCCAGATGTAGGATTAAATGTATTGACTCCACAGATGATAAACCTGTATATACCCTCGGTCTTATTCCAGTCTCTATTATAGAACGCGATGGAAATAATCACGACAGCTGTAAACGAATATTTACCCATTCCTTTCATGTCATGAACGAAATTGATTTATCTTACGACGGAGTTATAGGCAGCGATCTATTCAATTTCCAACCATGCAAAATTGATTACGAAAAGGGTATACTATATTTAAACAACATAGAGCTCCAACTACATTTCAACAGACGTGACATTTTTACTATTGCTCCACGAAGTGAAACAATCATTGAATGCTCTGTCTCTAATCCAGAAATAAAGGAAGGACTTGTACTAGATCAATCGGTTCACAAAGACATATTGATAGCTAATTGTGTAGTCGCGGTAAAGGAAAACAAAAAAAATAATATCACTGTAGTCAATATCTCTGAATTCCCCGTAACACTTAAATCGGACTTGAACCATTATCCCTCTAGATTCTCATAACGAGTACTGTGAACCTATTTATACCACTTCGGTACTTCAAAATAATAGTCAACAAAATTATACCACCTATCTACGATCACAAGAGGTGTTAAATCTTCTCAGGACTTCCCACCTCAATCCGGAGGAAGCAAATGCTCTCCAGGATGTCTGTTCGGAATACTCCGACATATTCTATGTTCCAGGCGATAAACTCACCCATACAGATGCATTAAAACATAATATTACTACGTCAACTCAAAACCCTATAAATGTAAAATCATATCGCTTCCCGGAAGTACATAAACCGGAAGTAAATAAGCAAATTGACCAAATGCTTGAGCAAGGTATCATAAAACACTCAATGTCCCCATGGTCATCTCCCATTTGGATCGTCCCAAAAAAACTTGATGCGTCAGGGCAACGGAAATGGCGAATAGTCATCGACTACCGGAAATTAAACGACATAACTATTGGTGATAGCTATCCTATACCACAAATTTCGGAAATTCTAGATCAACTTGGCCAAAGCAAGTACTTCTCAACTCTTGACCTTACATCCGGTTTCCATCAAATTTTAATTAACGAAGAAGACGCACCTAAAACCGCTTTTAGTGTACCTCAGGGACATTTCCAATTCACCAGAATGCCATTCGGTCTAAAAAATGCCCCTGCTACCTTCCAAAGACTAATTTTTCTTTAAGAACTTTAAGATTTCGCGATTTCGCGCGGTTCATCCCAGGTTAAGTTTTGCATCCAGACGCTTTGAAAAATTAGCTTGGCTCGTATAGTGACCGGTGAAACCTAACCAAGTGGGTCATATAGTTGTGAAATCTGAGACAGTAGGGCTCGCTTTGTCAGTACTTTTTGCAAGTATTTTTCCAGGTTCCAGTTGAACGTAAATGTATCCGATGTCGGGTTCCAGCCAAGACCAAATGTTTTCATGCAGTCTTCTTGTTTAAAATCAAAGTTGGTTTTAGAGATTTGGTCTTCTCGCAGATGTTCAAGTAATTTGGTACAATTGCTGGACCACTTCCTTATGTTCATACCTCCTCGCTGTAATAATTGTATAAGATCATTCTGTAATTGCCTAGCCGTTTCAAGACAATTGCTGCCGCTAACTAGGTCATCGACGTAGAACTCTTTTTTCAGTATTTTTGCTGCGTCAGGATATAAGTGACCGTACCATCAGGATGTAAGTTCACATGGCTAACCATGGCGCGCATTTTATACCGTATGTTACAGTCCTTAAGGCATATTCTTGTAGTTGCTCATCCGGGGAGTTTCTCCATATGATTTTCAGGAGTTGCTGTTGGTCCTCGGATATCCATATGCATCTAAACATTTTCTCGATATCAGCAGTTATTACGTATTTATAGGTTCGACATTTCATAATAAGGGTTTGAATATCCCTTTGTAGGTTAGGCCCCTTTTCCATGAGGCTGTTCAAACTTTTACCACTAGAAGTTTTTTGTGCCGCGTTAAAAACAACCCTTAGTTTTGTAGTCGTTGATTGTTCCCTTAGAACACCGTGGTGAGGTAAATAACATTCAAGTTGGTTGGATGTAATTTGACCCGCAGGCTTCATATGTTGCAATTAAATTAATAAATAATAAGAATAAAGTTTTTGTACATTGTTGATAGTTTTTCGTTTTTACATAATCTTTTTTCTTGTTGTAAGAATTGCGCTAAAGCAGCTGATTTCGAACTTCCAAGATCTTTGTCATAGTTATGGTTCATAGGCATTTTTACTATGTATTTGCCATCTGAGCCTCGTTTGGTCGTTTCTTGGTAGTAAAGTTCACATTGATCGCTTCGCTGTATGTCTTCCATACTTGGAGCGATGTCTTCGCTCTCCCAATACTTCGTCAGATTTGTTGCATCGAATAAAGTGAAGTGACAGTTAAAGGTTTTGAGTTTCCCACACAGAATCCATCCCAAATGAGTTTGCTGAGCGATAGGTGATTGCTGATCGCCTTTCAGAACTCCGTTTAGAACAATGTCTGCGTAAACGTCAGCTCCAAGTAGTAGATCTATTGAGCTTGACACATTGTAGTTAGGATCAGCCAGCTTTAAATTCTGAAGATACGTCCAGCCAGCACTTTGGAAGCTACAGCTAGGCAGCTTATTTGTTAAGTTTGGTAGGATCAATGCTTGCACGTTGAATTTATAGCTGGAATGTATCGATTGACGATTCGAGATGTACGTAAGTTCCATCAGCTGATTTAACTTTGACCAGGACTGTAGTCAGTAAGATTTCAGTATATTCGGTTGTCACGTGGTGAGCTGCTGGTTGTGTTGATGTATCAACATCGAGTTGGTTGAGTCATCCCTCCTTTCTGCAGTTGGTTCAGAGTCGGAGGGTTTTATATGCAGTAATGTATGTAACTTCAAATCGCAATATCTCAGTGAAAAAAAATGATATTTGAGCAAACTCAACGCCATTTGAAAGAAAAAGACTTGTTCCCTGAGACCCCTTGAATACTTTTTCAGGTTAAAAAAAACTCGCCGGTCTACATAGGCCTTAAAATAGTTAAAACAGTGTTTTTCGCACTTTTAGGTTAGAATATCTCAAAATCCCGAGCTAACAGGACAATTCTGAAGCCAAATTTGGATTCAGCGCACTGAAAACTTCCTAAAAAGTGAAGTCTCATTTCTGTGGCAGGAAGTTGGTCTAATTTTGTTGACCGGATTTTAATGTTGCTAGATGTTCTTCGAACTCCCAATTTTCGGTTATGAAGTCGATGTTTATCTTCGACATTGCTTTAGTTAAAGCCTTGAAATTGCGTTCTTGCTGAGTGATGACCTTCTTAAAGCCGCACAATGGGAGATTGGAGGAAAAAAGTCCAAATTGGCTGGGTACATGAAATTCATTTTTAACTTTAAATACATAAAATAGACACCTAAACTAAGAAAATCCTAATGTGTTCTTTTCAGAAGTCTGTTTATAAAAACGGTTATCGGTTTTGATATCTTAATGAACAGAAAACTGTGCATTTTAGTTGAATTTTTGTCGTTCTTTTGGTAATTATTTATAGCTGCAATTACATTGCTTTGGAAAAAAAAATTATGTAACATGTATATCACAGTATGTACTTTAGAAAATATGAATATGATTTAATGAAAGTCGTCATTTTCATTATATTATTAGGATTTTTAAAATATGGTAAATTTTCTTTAGAATTTTTGAAAACAAGACCTTATAACTGTCTTGCCATCCACTGCCTTCCAGTGAATCATATATTAAAAAATTCTTCGAAGTCTAGTTATAACTCATTAGAAAAATTAGCTGCTAATAACTGCGAACTTATGAGTTAGACTAATTAGAACTAACTAGTCGATTTCCCAGTAAAAGGACCATTAAGCGTCAATAATTTTTAATGTGGGTAATTAGTTAAGTTATGCATTCATAAGTATAAAAAGGGGTAAAATAATATTCCTAAAGTCATTTCCTATTGTCAATTCAAGGAAGTAACACAAATATCAATCATGTCTACGTTTAGAATTTCTTATAAGGAATTAGTTGAAATTTTACTTTTGAGCAATCGAGAAGTGCATAAATGTCTCGAAAATTTAAAAAGCAAGTACCCAAATCTTGTTGACGATGATTTGGAAAAAGTTTATCGCGTTTATACTAAGTCAACATTTTATACCGGCATTTTCAAAAAAGTGGAAAAAATGTGCCAGAAACAAAACTTCATTTTTTGCGAAAAATGAAGAATGGCTAAAGCTATTGTTTAGGCCGGCAGCACACATCCGGTTTCCGGATACGGTTTCCTGATCAGGAATTCCGATTCGGGATTCCGTGACACTAGCGCACACATTCGGTTTTTTTCATTCTGAATTTACATGGCCAGTACGTATAGAGCCACTTAAGTGAAAACACGCATCATGGAGGATGACGAGTTAATTGCGATTGCACTCTTACATTCGTTAAAAAAGAAAAAAATTAAGCGGCGTTACTGAGTACACCCGTTAAATACACGGAGATTGGCCGAAAGTCAATTCTACATTAAAAGAGCCATGTTACAGTCGTACCCCGAAGAATTTTTTAAATACTGTCGGATGTCCATCAAATCATTTGATGAACTCCATCAAGCCATTCGAGATAAATAATGATTTCTCAGGGTTTCCATCATCAGATCCGATGACGATGATGAGATGATTATGGGACCACCTATGAGGTATACCATAGCAAACAAAAAAATAATTTAATAAAATGTATGAATAGTTTTTTTGAGATACGTCGCTTTGTTATAGGACATGGGGCAATTTTGTATGGATTGTGATTCGCCTTCTTTAAACCATTTATCTTTTATGTATGCAAATATGTATATACTAGCTTCTGCCAGCGGTTTCACCCGCATCCCGTGGGAACTACTTCCCGTACTGGGATAAAAAGCCGATAAGTAGCCTATAGCCTTCCTCGATAAATGGGCTATCTAACACTGAAAGAAATTTTCAAATCGGACCAGTAGTACCTGAGATTAGCGCGTTCAAACAAACAAACAAACTCTTCAGCTTTATAATATTAGTATAGATTTGTTAATTGTTTAATAAACTAGATTTCATCTCACAAAAAAAAATATATACAAAAATAAAAACAAATATAAAAAAGCAAGTGACAAGCGGGCTCTGATACACGTCCATTCGGAACAGGGCTACCTTGATTCAGAATGAAAATTTCCGTATGTGTGCGGCAGTCGAACCAAATTGTCCGCGAGCGCTGCGTTCGGAATGACGTCATCAGGTTTTATTCCGTTCTGAGTACCAGAACGCACGGAGAAAATTTTAAACCGAATGTCAGGTTTTTTTCCGTCCGGAAAAAGTAAGAACGTGTGCGCTCTTGTGAACATTTTGTATGAAAAAAGAGCATTCCGGTTTCCGGATCAGGATTCCTGATCAGGAAACCGGATCAGGAAACCGGATGTGTGCTGCCGGCCTTAATTTGCCGGTGTCTACAGCAGTAGAAAGTTCTGAAGAGTGTGAACCTGGTCCTTCAAAACGAACGCGAACTGGCCGTCCAGAAAAATCATTTGACGAGTGCTGTGATAAAGCCAAGCGCTATAAAGTTAAGAGTTTGTGTGAAAACAATGAACAACAGACTATTATAAACGCTGCCAAATGTTAAGAAGGAGAATTAAAACCTAAGAAGTTCTCATCAGAACAAGCATTAGCATTATTTTTGGATGCCTCATTGTCGAAGCATCAATATGAAATTATTAAAAAAGCGACGAAGGACTTGGGCTGCGACATTTTTCCTTGCTATGATATAGTTTCAAAAGCCAAGAAGATGTGCTTAGCAGAAGATATAGAGTGCACCGAATCTTACGCTGTTGTACGCTTACAAAGTTTACTGGACCATACCGTGAAACGGATATTCATGACCAAAACGAAAGAACCTATACGAAGATACCTGCACTTTAGATTCGAAATGGGGATGTGATGACTCTTCTGGCCACAGTGAATATAAACAAGCTTTTGATGAAGAAGACATTTCTGATGAAAACTTGTTTTTGACATCATTGGTACCATTACGTCTTACTGATGCCAAAAATGATACTAATGTTCATCGGTTTAACAACAATCCATCTTCTACGAGACTTTGCCGGCCAGTGCAGTTCCAGTTTACGAAAGAAACTCGTGAAATCATTAAAAATGAGATTTCAAGAATGGAGGGAGAAATTAAAAATCTTAACGAATCAATTGTGAATGTTGATGGGAAAATATATAAAGTGAAACACAATCTAATGTTCACTATGATTGATGGCAAAGTGGCTCAAACCGTTACTGATACGGCTTCAAATGCTGTGTGCTTCATTTGTAAAGCAAAGCCAACCGAAATGAACGACTTGAACCGTGTGAGGACCAAGGTAGTAGACGAGGAAGCGTTAAAAGTTGGCTTGTCTCCTCTTCACGCAAGAATCAAATTTATGGAATGTATTCTACACATCGCGTATAACAAATTATTCCAAATGTGGCGTGTAAATAAAAACACATCGCACTTACGTGATGAAGAAAAAAAAAGAATACAGGGGTTGTTTGCAAAAGTTGGCCTTAAAGTAGACTGTGTCAAACAAGGTTCCGGAACTACCAACGATGGCAACATGGCTCGTAGATTTTTTGCCGATGCAAGAAAAACATCGGAAATTACTGGGGTTGATTTCGATTTGATTTATCGATTTTCCATAATCTTACAAGTCATCAACTCCGGAGCTTGTATAGATGCTGTGAAATTTGGTGAATATTGCGAAGATACGGCCGAACGCTATTTAAGCTTGTATAGTTGGTATTATATGCCAAATACCATTCATAAAGTGTTGATACATGGCAGTAAAATTATATCAGCTGCAATGCTACCGATTGGTATGTTATCCGAAGAAGCACAAGAAGCGCGCAATAAAGATTATCGTCAGTACAGATTGCATCATGCGAGAAAATGTTCTCGAGAAAGTACTAATGAAGACGTAATCAACATGCTACTAATTTCTTCGGATCCTTTATTATATACTATGAGAAAAGGGCCAATAAAAAAGCATTTGCCCTTAGATGAGGATGCAAAAAATCTCCTTAGTTATTAATTATTTTGTTTTATTATTTTGTTAATTTTTCTTATTTATTATTTACATTTTTATAGCTAGCGTTAAAGTTTTGTAGTTCCGGCTAGGACGCGTGGTGGGTCAGCGCTGAAAACCAGCGCTGTTGTCTCGTGCCTGCGTGCGCGAGATACAGCATTTATGCTGAGCGCTGTCCCTTTCACGCACGAGTGACGCAATTGCAGCGTTTTTTTTTTCCTTTTTATGTTCACTGTATTGTTTGTTTTGTGCCATATTTACTTATTTGTTTCTTGCGTCATTCGTGTGTTCGAAATAAATGGATTTTCTTTCTTTCTTTCTTTTCTTTTTGTTATCTATATTTAGTTATATTTGCAAATAAAATATTTATAGTGATTAACTAATATTTTTTTTAATTGTTCCCATTTCGAATGCTAAATTTCGTGGAAAAACCATGACTTATAATCACAGTAATTAACTTATACATACTAATGATGCATATTTATATCGACGCTTGAAAGGCAATAATATCTAAGCGACAGAAATTCCTAAAATGAGTTATATATACCAATGGATTTGTATTTTTTTTTTGCGCCGTTTAGTCTAATCGGTGTGCTTCTACGACGAGTTTTATGTCGCTTAGATATAGCGAAATTTATACCAAATCATGAATTTTGTGCTCACTAACCGACGCAAAAAAAGGGATTTTTAGGAAATTTTAGACTTAGGAAAATTAAAATTTTGAAAATATCTACTTAGTCTATTTTTCATGTTTTTAATTTTTACTCGTTTGGACTTAGTTATTTTCCCTTGTTCGAAAATTTCTTTACGTAAACGCTTAGTAGATTCTACCCGTAAAAAGTATTTGTGAATCGTACTTACAGTGTATTTAAGAGGGCTATCACAAATTTTCGAGTTTTATACGAGTTTTGATGCGTCATTATGCTTTGGATATAGTCACAAAAAAAAAAACAAAAATAAGATTAAGAAAGTTTGATCATTTATCTTGGGGCTGTTTTCAATAAATATTTTAATTTGTCCACGTACATCAGTAAAATCTTTGTCTCTGCAAAGGATGTTTCATAAAATGTTGCTTTTGGGAATCTTTTGATGCTTCAGTACTACGAGGATATAGCAATTTAACCATTTATAAAAATGTTCAAGATACAACTATATCTTGTACTTGTGCTTGCTTACACCAATTTATTACAATTCATACAGTAATACACCAAAAATAATTCTATAAAACTGAGAGTTAGTGACAATTTTCCGTACAAAACTATATTTTTTATCTATGAAAGTATAATCCAAATTCAAATAAAACATATTTAATAATTAAGGTGGTATTGTTATAAAGCTTGAAAAAAAAATCGGTCTATTTAAAAGTAAAACAATATTTTAAAATAATTTTTGTTTGCAATGCAAAAATCAATATAAATCTTGTGAAGCGCGGTGTTCAACTTTAGTCAGCGCCAAGCGCTTATCGAGGGAGGACGTATCGCTCGCTGTTGTGCCGCGCAAACTCGCCGGAGCTCGAAAAATATAGCGCAACCTGCGCAACGAACTCGTTTTGATACTAGTGAGTTTTTATTTTATTTATTAGTTATAATGATCTGATTGAAATGTAATATACACAAGTATTAACCCATGATATTCTAATGCGAAAATGTTATAGATTGGGTTCTCTTTTTTTGATGTTGGTTATATAGAAATATGTACGTAAATGTCATCGTCGTTAGTTTCGCTGTTGCATAATAATATTATTGGATATCTTTGATTCTTGCAGGATAATGAAAGCATATTTAATTCAGATTACACTGCGTTACACGATTTTGGTACCCTCTTAACTGTTAGCTGGAATTAATAGGTAATGAGTCATAGATTAAATGTTCCAAACATATGTGGTGTCCATCACGTCTAGTTTTCGAGGTACATGTCAATTATTATTTTCTACTACCCTCACTTTAGGCGTAAAAGACCGTTACCGTTTTTGATGTATTGTACTTTTTTATTTTTTTGTTTTGTTTAGTAATCGTTTATATTCGATAACGCCAACATCTTTGCACCTATTTGTTTGAAAAACCAATATGGATACTGGACTAACTGGTCGTCGCAACTGCTTAAATGTGCCAAATAAGTTTTGTTACGTTTGCGGACAGTATATAGTGAAATCACAAACAAAAATTCTTGTTCAAATTGTTTTCTTTGTGTGTGGGACAGCAGAGCCACAGAAAAACACTACATTACAAAAGTATGGCCAGAAAGGTCAGAGTTTGTATGCGGAAAATCTAATGTGAAACATGTACCATTGATAGATCCTAAAAATGTCATTTTACCACCACTCCACATAAAACTTGGTTTGATGAAAAATTTTGTGAAGGCTATGAATAAAGAGGGAGATGGCTTTTTATATTTGAAGACAGTATTTTCAAAGTTAAGTGATGCCAAACCCAAAGAAGGAATATTTGTGGGACCACAAATACGTACTTTGATGAAAGACCCAAATTTTGACAAAAAGCTTACTAATACGGAACTTGACGCCTGGTTGTCACTGAAAGCAGTTATAAAAGGGTTTTTAAAGAACCACAGAGCCGAAAATGCGGAGCAGCTAGTGAACGACATGTTAAAAGCATACGAAAAGTTGGGTTGCAGAATATCATTAAAAATTCACTTTCTTCATTCTCATTTTTCTTTTTTTCTATCTAATCTTGGTGCGGTCAGTGATGAGCACGGTGAGAGGTTTCACCAGGATGTAAAAAAGCTTGAAGAACGATTTCAAGGCCGTTGGGACACAACTATGCTAGGTGATTACTGTTGGCGTTTAAAATGAGAAGATCATTCGAAGCACAAAAGAAAGAGTTGAAGTTTCACGATATTTTTTTAAAAAAATTCATAGGTAATATTTTTGTTGACTTTTTTTTACTTAAATGATAAAATTAGACTTCATTAATGTAAAAAAATTTGATTGATTTTATAAGATTTCTTTCAAATATGTTTTGACGTTTTAATTTCTAATATAATCTGGCACTTTCTTGCGGAAAAAAAATGACACGTGATGGAAAGATAATTTCTATGTATGTTTATTAAACGATACGTATAAATAAAAAATCATGACATTTCAAAGCGGGTACTCAATTTTTTTTTTAATTTGTAACGCAGTGATTATCAGACTCAATCGGATACCAGTACAAATAATATGGTAAGTATTTTTTGTCACTCGCAACAGACATATTTGTTTTAATAAACTATTTACATTCCTAGTTTTTATTGTTGCAGGAAAATGAAGATACAATACATGGAAGACGAATTATAGATTTTAGTTTTTTTATAAATCAATTACTTATACCTAATTGATAAACATGGTGAAAAGTTTGGTTGTCGATTAAATAATTTAAAAATTGTAAACGATTATTTGTTTATTATAACTCAATCGAGCTATTCTAGGTTATAAAATTCATCGGTACAAATAATATTTCATAAACTATAAAACCAATAAACTATTTCGAAAATAAAAGTGGCAAAGTCTCAAGTTTGTTTGTGCCGCGTGGCGGTCCGCAGGTGTGCGTTGCGTATTTCACTAGACGCACACGCGCGCAAGTGCTGCCGGCTATCGTCTAATTTACCTAAACCTGAGCGATTCGATTTTGTAATAGCGCTCTTAACTTGATGTCATTTATTTTTCGAAAGTGCAATTTGTATAATTTTACCCATATTAATATGTAATATTATTGGCGCTTAGATGCTTTTACTTATTTGACTTGATAACTTTTGTTATTAACTATGTCGGTTAGATAATTTTATTTATTTCTTTTTTTAAGATTGATTTTCAATAAAAAATACCTATATTTAACAAATTTTACGTTCATTTATGATCCCACACGTTAAAAAAGTGCTTACGAACTAAGATTTACATTCATTTTATTATTTAAGATACATTTTGTATGAAAGAGATTTAGTATAAATAACATTTAGATAATTTACCGTGTTTTATTTTATTAACTCTTAGATAATTTAGATAAATACTCTTGTCTATAAATTCTTAAGTATTTGTATTTATTTACTTTTGCCTGTTTTTTTCTAAAATCTTTATCGATAGCTTAAATAATTTTACATGTTGCTCCAAACTTATCAGATGCAATTTAAATAATGTTACTTGTTTGTACATAACATTCAGTGATAGCTTGGATAGTTTTACCTGTTTATCAAATGAGGATTTTTTTATCTAAGCGACGTAAACTGCTTTTTATTCGAGAGCTACAAGGCTTATTTTAATATCAAAAATAGCTATAAAAATTAGGTATATATGTATGTTAACAGCATCAAACTCCGTGTATATTGTAATCATTAATATTTCTTTTGCAAAATTTTTTAACTTCAAATCACTCTCCTGTAAAGTTCATTCAATGTCGCTTAGTAATTGTTGCCTTTCAAGCGTCGATATTAGTAATGACATAATCCTATCATTAAATAAGCAAAAAACTTATTGAAATCAATAACAAACGGCTTTACGTAGTTATTTCCTCGCGCTCATACATAGTCTCCCACTGTGCGTCGCCTTATGGATGTACTGTTCGTGGGTAAAGTAATGGCTAACAAAATTGTTTGCCCACAGATACTGAGTAGTTTTAGATTTCGTGTGCCTTCGAGGATTCCGCGTAAACCCATAACACCGCTCTGTCCACCGCTCCGACGAACGGTGCTAGGTGCTAACTCTCCCTGTTGCGAGGTTAAGCAAGACCATTAATGACTGTAGCGATTTTATTGACCTACACTTTGACTCTCTGTGCACTCTAAAGTCAAAAACTTTGAAAAGTCTAGAAAAGGATTGATTATGCATACTTTATGTGTTTAAATTATTATCATTTTTTTTATATTGTTAAACTCGTACCTCGTACTTAGTAGTAGTTCCTATATAATGCATCGTTTTACTTTTTGCATACGTACAACTACCATATGAATGCTGAGTTTACCTGTAACTGGTTGTGCACTACTGTTTATCTGTTTTGATTGTTTTTTATGTCTATGCTAGTGTATTCAATTGTTGGTAAACCAATAAATAAATAAATCAATTCGAACAAAATCAGTCGCAATCATCAGTCAGGTACAATTATCATGCGTGCATTATTTAGAGTTTGATGAAGTACCTTCGCATGGGTCATCGACCTCCAAATCTACAGCAACTAAATCTCATTCAGCAGCTTGGGGCATCCTTATATCGTGGGCATACTTCTAGGTTCTATTACCAGTTAAAGATTTCAAAACTCAAAAACTTAAAATGGCCCTTTAAACTTAGGGTCGAGTTTAACTGGATTGCGCTCTTCATTTTTTTATTAAAACTAGGTCACCAACTTATCAACTAGACAGACGCCTCTCAAGGTTATTAGTGTCATATGACAAATAACCACAAAAATAAACCAAAAATGGATCGGTCTCACCGGGTTTCCACTCAACAAGCATGACGATGCGCACATCGCTATGGCGCGCAGTACAGCGGCTTTCGCGAACGTGAAGCCAGCCACGGAGATGCACGAGCACCAACACTCCGAACTCACGATGACACGTTGGGCTCCTGGCAGGCAGCTGGCATGCTCCATTCAAAGTTGTAATTTTCTCGCCGAATTGCACAATAACCACCGTCATCGTTGAAACATGAAAAAAAAAGACAAATTCGGTTAATTTTCTAGCATACCCTCAATAACTAGCTTGATATGTAACAATGGAAAACGATACTGTACAACCACCCCTAATTAAAGGTTACGGCTGTACATGACTATATGGTAAAGTAAAGGAACCTAAACTAAGACCTATAAGCCCTACCGTCCCTACGACCCTAAGTCCTATAAGCCCTACAGCCCTAACCTACCATATAATTATTAATAAATAAATATATAAATAAGTACAGGATGAAAAGTCGTGGTGGCCTAGTGGGCAAAGAACCAACCTCTCGAGTATGAGGGCGCGGGTTCGAATCCAGGTCAGGCAAGTACCAATGCAACTTTTCTAAGTTTGTATGTACTTTCTAAGTATATCTTAGACACCAATGGCTGATAAAAAGGTGAAGGAAAACATCTTGAGGAAACCTGGACTATATAGTCTGAAATCACCAACCCGCATTGAGCAAGCGTGGTGATTAATGCTCAACCCTTCTCCGTGTGAGAGGAGGCCTGTGCCCAGCAGTGGGACGATAAATAGGCTGTAACTTAACTTAACTTTTAACTTAAGTACAGGATGTCTGCACCAAGAGACCTAAGGTAACAGACGGATAGTGGGTAGGAATTCCAGGTGAGGGTGAATGGTGAACTCACTGCCAGTCCAGCAGACTCACAGGACTGATCAGAGATGGCTAAAGGTGTCTTGGCCACAGTGAGGGGTAATGAGACCAGAATAAATTCTAATCTGATTTATTTATGAATATTACAGCTTATATACTACTTTTTCTTAACATACACAAATGTACAAATATCTTAGTATTCTATGCGTGTAAGATGCAACTATAACAATTTTTAAAGTAGGCCGCGCGGAATGCTGAATCAATGGTCAAAGGTAGCATTGAACATCCTGGCGACTCTCAGCAACAGGACTCCAGTTGGTACAGCTCGAGGGTCTCGTATGGGCCGGCTTGGCCTTGTCCTGCTTGTGTTGGCTGTGCGGGCATGCTGCGTGGTATGCCGTATTGCTGCCGTGTACTCGTACGTTGTCGGTGCGTTGTGTTGGTGACGTTGGTTGACTGTTGTCTAGGCGGTGCTGTATTCCTCTTTGTTGCTCGCCTATCTCGGAGTCGGGTTATTACCTGTGGAGCAAAATAAAATAAGATACCTGCTAAAACTATAATTATAAGTGAAGTACTGATGCTAGTTATATACGAGTGGGATACTATTTGTTTCCATATCGTGCTATCTAATTGAGTTTTTAAGTTCTTTTCCGATTTGATTAGATGGTCAAAAATGCCTTTTGAACTGTCTAGTATTTGTTCTTTAGCTATGTCTGTTATGTTTGATGGCACAATCTGACTGTTTAGAGAGAAATTTGTCACTTTAGAATATGAAGTTAGTAGTCTTAATAACACAATTTTCAGCGATATGTAGAACACCGACGTCTTTAATTATAATTTCCTTTCTTTGGCCGTCACAAATAATCGATACGGTGATAGGTTTTGTTGATATAAAGAGCCAAGTATTTTGCATGAATAATTGCTTCCATACAACATCTGTTGATGTGTTGTAGGTTTTTGATGTACAGTGGGTTTGGATGTGATTTTCAGCTCTAAAAAGTTGGTCAACTATGCAATTTTCGTTAAATTGCATGTTCTTGACAGCTACAGGAAAATACACGAAGTCTGTATTACTACGCAGGCAGTCTTTAAATTCGTCTTCACGTAATTCGAAGTAATGCTCGTTGTTGTAATCAAACCCTATGAATGTCTGTTGAATGGTTAAGCACTCAAATGATCCGTCTGTTTTTCTCTCTGGAATCGGTGTAACGTGTATAAGGGTATATTTTGTTATATCGTGTATTGAGTAATAAGCGTATGACGGCGCCACCGTCGATGTGTCAACCGTCGATCTGTCAACGGTGGACCTTATATAAAGCGGCGCGCGCGCACGACTCGGGTCATTCGTTCGCCGACCGTTGCCGAGTGCACACCTCCCACAAATTAGTGATAAATAATACTGTGTTAATTGGAATAAACCAAGTGATTGTGTGAGAACCCCTTTGTTTTATTTAACGATGTCGGATCCTGACGCCGACATCAGAAGTGGGATGCAATCCGAATGCCCACATCTGTTAAGGATTGCCCTGCATCGCCCACGTGTTCAAAATGTGAAGATTCTAGTGGCAAAAGTTGATACGTCTGATGCAACACTGCTATCGCATTGAATCAAGCCAGGCAAGCACAAGCAAGAATCCTGGGTGGTGAATCTCGTACTGCAACATGATGTTGGTTGGTTGGTGAATGACCAGACTGATTTCGGGAGAACCCGCCACGTGAAGATAAATTGCCTACCCACTAAAAAGAAAAAAAAAAATGGAAGTCGATAATTTAAAATGGAGTTTGTAGTAGAAGATTTATTAAGAATTTCAGCGAAGGTACAAGTATGGTAACCACGGTTATGGTAATGGTATCGGTTTCCATTGTTACATGTCAAGCTAGTTATTGAAGGTATGTTAGAAAATTAACAGAATTTGACATTTTTTTTTCTTCATGTTTCAACAATGACGGTGATCATTGTGCAATATGGCGAGAAAATTACGACGCTGCCTGCCATTAGCCCAACGTGTCTTTGTGAGGTCGGAGTGTTGGTGCTTGTGCATCTCCGTGGCTTCACGTCCGCGAAAGCTTTGCTGTACTGCGCGCCATAGCGATGTGCGATCGTTACGCACGTTGAGTGGAAAACCCGGTGAGACCAATCCATTGTTTAATCCATAGTTTTATGTTGAGGTTATTTTTTACACGAGGTTATTAAACGTGGAACTGCCTCGTTGACTAGTGGTATTGGTAGATATGAACTGTGTCGTTGGTTTAGTTGTCACGTAGTGCGACTGTTGTGCTCGGGATCTCGGGTCGGGACGAGTTCGCTTTGTTGGTTTTGGAAATTTTCAAAAGGCAGCCCGGAGCCTGGAAGATGCTGATTGACGCACCCTTCATTGGAGAGCGCATTGATGTCGGTCCTCCTTGTGGTCAGTCCTTGTGTCGCTATGAGATTGAAGGAATAGGGTACGTCTGTGTCTGCGCAGATGCCTGCGCACTATAATATGTGTGCGGCTGGCTGATCTCGTAATAAGGGCTAATTATACGATCGCCGTGGTCAACAATCAGCTGGCACACAATTATTGTCAGTGGTAGTTAACTAGTGGAATCACCGACGCTGAGAAGTAGTTCCACGGGTTCTGATTAATGTCTTTCAGTTACATAGAATAATTCAATTATACGTAAGACTATAGATTTGTTGGCAAGGTGTTGTTACTTCTTACGCCTACTTAGTGATTTTATTGTTGTGCTGTACCTATGATGGGTATCGGGGTGACTTGGAAAAGACCCGTTGGCCTGTGCGATAGCAGCGTGGTGATCAGGAAGAGACTCGTGTAAATCTGTGTGAGTACAGTTAGTGTCGCGTTACTGTGGTTCCTAGAAAACCAGGATGGGCTGATAAGTCGGCTAAGGAACACAAAGGTCATGTAAAGCCTGTCGAATGGAAGGCGTTCGTGTGAGTGACAATCGTAGTTGTAATTTACAATTTGAAAGTCGGACTAACTATTGGATCTTTCTTTTATTTCATGCTTGGCAGCTGATGTGACCGGTTTCTTCTTTTGAAAGGTGATTGCTGTTCATGAAATCCGTAACTAGTGGTAGTGCAGCTCCGTGATGCGTAGGAGAAATGTGTCAGGGGTGTAGTGCCGTTGAGTCGTTCTGGCTAGTTTTGGTGCGCACTTATGGCTGTGATTTCTGGAGTGTAGGTCTGGTGGGTGGTGCCTGTCTTATTCTGAGCGTGTCGGTGTGAAGGACTTAAGGACTTGCCTCTTGTTTAAGTTAGATTTGCCGGAGGAGGACTGTTGCTGTTCCCAGAATATTGCCTCATCGGCGCGGATGGCTATTGTTGCGCCACACATTTGGGACTTGACGGCTGGGGGGGCCACTGCTGACCCAAATGTTTTCAAAGTTTAGTCAGTTGCCTAAGCACTTTCCTTTTCTGACTTCACGGATGCCGTCTGAGATGAAGTTTGCCGGGGGAGCAGAAATTGTCGGGTTTGTGGCTGAGTTGACGGGGTGTCTGGCTCTGCGCCACGATCGGTCGATCTGTTTGGTTAATCAGGTAGTATGTAAACGCGAACAGAGAGAGTTCATTGTAAGGGAGGCTGACATAGTTGGTTTGACTTTAATGTCTACTAGATATAGTTAGTTGCTTATTGAATGTGAGGATAACGATACCGAGAGAGTTTTGCAATGGACGTTAGCTGCCGTTCTAGCTGTTGATAAGTCGAGAAATTATCCCTATAGTCAACGTGACTCAGTGTTTGCCGGTTGTGCGCGGCGACGTTGACTGTCCCGGACTGGGCGGAGATATCCCAAATCGTTGTAGTGCTAGGTCTGACTTCGGTCTGAAAGTTCGACTCGCACAATAGCAGACTAGTAGAATTGGCTGTGTGGTTGTAGTAGGAGGTTTGGTTGTTGAGTCTTTTGTATTGTAATTACCTAGAAACGGCTATATTAATAGCTGACCTCTCTTTACGAATTCATAGATCTTGATCATAGAGTTGGGCCTTTTGGTAGTCTGACTTCAGGGATCGAATACAACCTTTCAACTAGGAATCCCTTATTTGAATCCGTACTTAGGCCTTGAACAGTAGCTGTTGTCTTCCGGCTAGTCTTTCCAATCAGATAATCGTATACCAGTCGGAGTATTCGAGAAATCCTGTAAAAATTCTACTACTCTTATAACAATAGTAGAATTTTTGGCCAACAGTCAGATAGGGCGAGTGTTTTAGTTTTAGTGCCTATTTGCGATTGTAGAGAATGATTCGAACGTTGCGCGACGGGCTCGTAGAAGTTCATTATAATCATCATATACCCGACAGTCATCATCATACTCTTCAGATCGTTGTTGTTGATGTTGATTGAGTAGCAAATAGTACCAGGTTCAGTGCAATATACCGTATACCAATCGAGCTTATATTTTATTTCTACGAGAACGATGTCTTCAGATCTAGCGAGCTTCTTAGTCGACTCTGCTTAGTCGTAGATAGAAATTCGAGATATAGCAAACGGAATGATTTAGGAGGAAAATAGCTTCGACAAAACAGAGCGTTTTAATCTTTTAGTGACAACAGTGAGATTCCTCTTGAAGATGATTTTGTTCGTCTTATTTGAGCGGAAGAAACCGAAACTCAATTGCATAGGAATTTCTAGGGCTTTTACTTTCATTGTAATAGACGTAGAATATGATAGGTATCTTCTATGGGGTTTCTTGCCGAATATTCTCCATGGGAACAACTGTATGGTCCCGTGCAACTAGTGTCGTGAAACTTTATAGGAAATCGCTAAGGTTCATTTGAGACCATCTTATATTGAATTCGAGTACTAGTAAGACCACTCGAAAAGTGCTGTGGTAACATACCTGGAGCCCGTGTAGGCTTACTTGAAGTAGCTTGTATTCCAACTAAGGACTGAGGAGGCCGAGACGGCGGCTCACGATCATGGAAGGTATAAGGTGTCATCTGATAATGACGGTGACAGTGACGAATTTCAATTAATGTTCTTTGACCTGTACTTATATGACACGACTTCAGAAATGATCATGATGTTCGACTGACATGACTTCAGAAAGTGATGATAGGTGGACTTAACGTAACTAACTTAACTGAACTGGCTCGCAGGGCCGATATTCCATGACATGTGACAAGTGTGACAAATCTTGGGGACTGCCCTGACACGTGACTGGTGTGACTGATTTTAGGAAATGGCTCTCTGGGTCAATGTTCTGCGACTTATGACAAACCGAATCATGTTAAGAACTGGCCTTAATGGGTCGTAGGTTCTGGTGACTAACCAACTATTTTGTGTAGACTATGTGAGATTTTATAAAAAAAAAGAAAAGAAAAAAAAGGAAAAAAAAAAGTCACAAAAAAAAGTAAGCTAAAAAAAAAGAGAAAAAGGTAATTTAAAAAAATGGTTTAACAGTCTCCGGTTGTAATACCGATGAGAATGGTTTAACGGTCTCCGGTTGTAATACCGATGAGAATAGTTTAACAGTCTCTGGTCGTAAAAAAGGGCTTGCCGGAGCAGCACATTTAAGTCTGTTGTGATTGACCTCGCAACTTAAAGATTTGACTGACTGATTTGACTTGATTTGATGTGACTGAGTATGTCAGGATGATCGAGCAGTTTGCTGTCTTGTTTTCAGAAGACGCTCGAGGACGAGCGTATGTCAGCATGGCCGTGACGGCGCCACCGTCGATGTGTCAACCGTCGATCTGTCAACGGTGGACCTTATATAAAGCGGCGCGCGCGCACGACTCGGGTCATTCGTTCGCCGACCGTTGCCGAGTGCACACCTCCCACAAATTAGTGATAAATAATACTGTGTTAATTGGAATAAACCAAGTGATTGTGTGAGAACCCCTTTGTTTTATTTAACGATGTCGGATCCTGACGCCGACACGTACACTCGTATGTGTGTCGCATTCACATCCATCTTAGTCTGAGTTAGTTGACCCTGAATAATCTTTAAGTTTGAAGGCAACTTTTGATTGGCCGTTTTTATTATATTACTGATGTGTTTTGGTGTCAATATACTATATACGCTTGCGTTTTCTAAATAAATATCAAGCAATCCTGTATAGTATTCCATAATTTCCGTGATATAATTATTTGCTAACTCGTAAGCTTGCATTACTTGTATCTTAATATGATTACTGTCAGTAGCTTTATACCACACATTTTGTTGATTCATGAACGAAATTGCTTCATTAAGTTTAGTTTGAAATTTCTCTAACTTTTTCTGGATTTGCTCTTCCGTCTCATTTACAGCTGAGATTGTAGATAACATTATTTTGGTTTGATGATTGGCAGAGTCTATAAGCTTCTGCTGGTTTGCTATGTAATGTATCTATGTCCTTGTATACTTCATCATTAACTCCAAAAACTGACATTAAAAAGTCACTATAATTATAATATAAAGAAAACTATTGATACAATTACTAAATGTTGATTTATAACTACAAAATATTTTGAATAGGACTTGGTTTCTTTGAGATCTCAAAACTTTTTACGATGGAAAGACTGCATCGAGAGACTTGGCATTTTTTTACATTTAATGTTTTTGGTGGTAGTCCTTTGTCCAGCTCTTCCAAAAATTTTTTTTCATTCTTTGAATGTGTTTCCATTTATTTACCAGATCAGTATTAATGTTTGAAATCGGATGTGGAACCCCCACTGCTTCTCGACCAATAAGAAAGTGGCTGGGAGTAAATATTACATTATCATTAATATTTTCGCTTTGCGCACATAATGGTCTTGAGTTCAAACACGCTTCGATTTGGTGGAGAAACGTTGTCATTTCTTCGTATGTCAGTGTTGACTCTCCTATCACTCGACGTAAATGATGTTTCACTGACTTCACGCCAGCTTCCCAGATACCACCAAAATGCGGTGATGCGGGAGGAATAAAATGCCACTGGGTGCCTATGTTTGTCACTGCGTTTTGAAATTGTGCTGACTGCGTTATCTGTAAGATTTCTTGATGTAAAAAGTTGGCTGCTCATATGAAATTTGTGGCATTGTCACTATACATGTGTGATACGTGACCCCTTCGTGCCATAAATCTACGTAGCGCCGCTATAAATGTTTCTGTTGTCAAGTCTCCTACTAATTCTAGGTGTATTGCCTTTGTTGCTAAACATACAAAAACGGCAATATATGATTTATAAGACTTGTGACCTCGTCCTTTCATAGTTCTTGTTTGTATTGGCCCCGCATAATCCACTCCAGTATGACTGAACGGGTAGGATTGCGTTACTCGAGCTTTTGGTAGTATTCCCATTTTTTGAGAAACCGTAGATGCTTTGTATCTTATGCATTTCACACATTTATTAAGTAAACTCTTCACCTTCCTTTTTCCACCAATAATCCAGTATTTTTGTTGTAAATATGCTAAAGTCAATTTGTTACCTCCATGCAATGTTTTTTGGTGAGCGTCTTGTATAATTAACGATGTTACATGATGGTTATAAGGTAATAGTATTGGGTGTTTCTGGTCGTAGAGTAGCTCTGAGTTTTGTAATCTGCCTCCTACTCTAAGTAATCCGTCCTCGTCAACAAATGGGTCCAAACTGGGTAGTTTATTGTTTTTCTTAAAAAGTTGGTTAGAAAGAAAGAAAAGAAAGAAAGAAAGAAAGAAAAATTGCAAATCTGTAGCAATATGACAGCACCCTTATCATTCTATCCAAACGGGAAAATCTATCCCAGAAATCCATCGTCACTGTTTTAGTTGTTGACACATGACACAACTTGACTTCTTCATTTGCCTGTGGCGTCGTTCTCGTTATTGGAATCTTATCAGTTTTGAGCCATTGCGGCCCGTTCCACCATAAAGTTTGGTTTATTAGTTTTTCTGGCTCAATGCCTCTCGAAATGATGTCAGCCGGGTTATCCGCAGAAATGACGTGATTCCATTGAGCGTTTGGCACTAACCGTTTAATTTCTGAAACCCCTTTAGCCACAAACGTTTGCCACCGATGAGGTTCTCCTCTTATCCAGCCTAAGGTGATCATTGAATCCGTCCAACAAGATATCTCAACGTCCTTGCAGTTACGCGCTTCCTTGACCTTGTCTACCAATCCGGCTCGAAGGACCAAAATGTACAACCACCCCTAATTAAAGGTTACGGCTGTACATGACTATATGGTAAATTAAAGGAACCTAAACTAAGACTAAAGAATATATAAATAAGTACAGGATGTCTGCACCAAGAGACCTAAGGTAACAGACGGATAGTGGGTAGGAATTCCAGGTGAGGGTGAATGGTGAACTCACTGCCAGTCCAGCAGACTCACAGGACTGATCAGAGATGGCTAAAGGTGTCTTGGCCACAGTGAGGGGTAATGAGACCAGAATAAATTCTAATCTGATTTATTTATGAATATTACAGCTTATATACTACTTTTTTTTTGGAATTTCGCTTACGCGTCGCGAGACTAAGCGGACGTGTGTTCTGTTTGAGTAAAATGAAATAAACAATTACAACAAATAAAATTATATTTTTGCTCCGCCAGCATAAAATCTGTGTCGCGTGTGATTTGTAACCGATATATGAACTTTAACAACATGTACTAAATAGATCTATCGATATCTATAAATAGTGCTTTTCGGTAGTATGTCTACTTCCGAAGCGAGCCCGTTTGGTCGTAGCCAATTACTCCAGAGAAGTCCTCCACCGACACCTACCCAACCGCTACCCCCTAGCGCCTCAAACCCACCAGCACCTACGGAGAATGAACAGCCAACTAAAGTCATCAGTACCTCGGAGATACAGAGTTGGTTAGTATCTATAGATACTATCCTGAATGAAGTCTGCACCATTGTCGAAGGCAAAATGAACTCTGAACAGAAGCTTCGCGTCTCCACTCTTTGCCGTAAGGTCCAAAATGGGACATCTCAGATGGCGGTCTTATACCAATCATTGAAGGCAAAAACTATCCAGGCTCATACTACAATCCAGCACCTCCAGGATCAGCAGAATGTTGGGAACTCACTCCAGCAGTTCAGAGAGCTTGTAGAAGCAAAACTTAACCCGCCAGAAAATACTTCTTATGCTGGCATGGTTAAAAAGGGTAGCGACATCGTCCGTCCTGCGAACTTGAAATCCGTCGCCATCTATCCCAGCGATAAAACCCAGACAAGTGACGACACCAAGTCTCTTGTTCAAAAGATCATCTCCCCAGAACAACTGAAGCTGCAAGTTCGTGGCATAAAAAAAGTGAAAAATGGGGGCGTTTTGATTAGCACCGAAAACATAGGCGATATTGAGAAACTTAAAAGTTCGGATAAAATAGTTTCATCTGGCCTTAAAATAGAAGAACCCTCCAAACGCCGTCCCAGGATTGCTGTTATTGGTGTCCCCGTCGCTCTTACTGAAAAAGAGGTCTTTGAATGTATTTACGAGCAGAATCTATCAGATAAGTTGCCAAACTTAACTCGCGAGTCCTTCTTAGAGTGCATCAAATTAAGCCATAAATCGGGTAAGAGAGACCTTTCTACTTGTAACTACATCCTGGAACTACCGGCTAGCATAAGAAAGGTTATCATTGACCAAAGCCGAATCTTCATCAATTGGACATCATGCCCGGTGAGAGATTTCACTATCGTCACCAGGTGCTTCAATTGCCAACAATTTGGACACGCAGCCAAGTTCTGCCGGGAAACCAATCCTACCTGCAGCCACTGTGGAGATAGCGGACACTCCTCCAAGGAATGCAGTAGCAAACCTTCTACCCCTCTATGCGCATCGTGTAAACGCTTCAAGAGGAAATGTGACCATCCAACTGGTGATGTAAGTTGCCCTGCCCGTAAACATGCAGAAATGAATTATATTAACTCGATAGACTATGAAGGCGCCTAAGAGCGTCACCTAACACTTTAGTTAATTAGCAGATAAATAGGTAGTTTATATTTTAGTTTATTTTTGTTTTGTAAGTGTCATGACAACTCAGCTAATTTGCGATCTAGATAGTTTTTCTGTGTCAGAGTCTAAAGTATGTAATGTTGAGGATTGTAAACAACTTCTTCCTTCTGATGACAAAGCACTAACCTTACTAACACAGAATATTCGCAGCATAACTCGAAATATGAACGGTTTTGAAGTGTTGTTACAGGATCTCGACGTAAACTGCGATATTATTGTCTTAACAGAGTGTTGGCTGTCAAAACAGAAGGATAACTTACCATCTCTTGACGGTTATTACTACTACAGAAGTGACATAAACATAAACCAGAACGATGGTTTAGTAGTTTACATCAAGAATAATTTAAGAACTGTAAAAGAAGAACCAGTTACCCTGGATAGTAATTGTTTAATAATTAAAATCATTCCCGACACGGTAGTCATAGCCATTTACAGGCCTCCTTCTCAAAACATAGATAGATTCTTAGAGTCACTCGACACAAATTTGAAAAGTTTAACATCCTTCAAAAACATAATACTTTTGGGTGATATTAACATTAACATTGCTTCCGGGAAAATAGATGGTAATATTCATAATTATCTGAATATTTGCGCATTTCATGGTCTTCTTCCAGCTCACTACCATCCCACGCATCAGAGTGGCTCATGTTTGGACCACATCTTTATTAAGTCAAAAAATCCATCCAAAACACTAGTTACTAATTCTACGCTTACCGACCATCAGGCCGTTTTACTAACATTACAAATAAGTTCACCTAGAAAAAACTACATGCGTAGCTACACTAGAATTAATATGACTAATCTTGAGCATGACATTCGCGGTTTTGATCTCGACCCAGTTTACAATTCAGACGATGCAAATAGTTCATTAAATTACTTCGTAAATTTATTACAATCTGCGATAAAGAAAAATACGTTTGCTAAGACAATGCCTAGAAAGTACAGTTGCATTAAACCTTGGATCACCTCTGGTCTCGTTCGATGTATAAGGAATAGAGACAGACTCCACCAAAAATTGAAACTACATCCTGATGACAAAGCACTTTCAATAATTTATAAAAGGTATCGGAACTTTTGTAATAATCTTTTGAAAAAATTAAAAAATCAGTACGACAAAAATGAATTACAGAAAGCTGGAAAAAATAATAAACTTATGTGGAAGTTTGTAAAATCTCATACATTTCGATCAAAAAAATCCGAACCTCCGTTTGACATATTATTGGCAGATATCAACCCAAATGAAGCAATAAATAAAGCAAACGACTTCTTTATTAACGTTGGTAAAAACTTGGCTGAAAAAACACTCTACCCAAGTACCATTTCTCAACCCAACTCGACCGCGACGCCTTCCAAACTAAATTCTTTTGTTTTATTTGATACCGACGTTAATGAAGTAGTCAGAATTATAAGCGGGCTTAAGAATGCCTGTGCCACTGGGTGGGATGACATACCTAATAATGTTCTTAAAACATTTAAATACCTGCTTGCCCCTCCTCTAACCCACATCTTCCAACTTTGCTTATCTAAAGGTATATTTCCAAAACAACTTAAAAAAGCAGTGATCACACCTGTATTTAAATCTGGAGATAAAACAAGTGTGAATAACTACAGACCCATCTCAGTGTTAACAGGCCTCTCAAAAATTCGAGAAAAAATTATTAACACTAGATTGATTAAATATTTAGAAGATAACAGACTATTATCAGATAGTCAGTTTGGTTTTAGGGCTAAAAAATCAACCAGCCAAGCAGTCCATAATTTGACTAACTATATCACTACTAACCTAGATAATGGTATGCACACAATAGGGATCTTTCTAGACCTTGCCAAGGCCTTCGACACTATTTCTTGTTCATTACTTTTGCACAAGCTTGAATCACTTGGGATAAGAGGTAAACAACTCTTACTATTTTCTGACTATCTCAGCGATCGTTATCAATGTGTAAAAATAGGTCAGTATATCAGTTCTGATCTTAAAAATAGCTGTTTTGGCATTCCACAGGGTAGCATTTTGGGGCCCACATTATTTTTGATCTACATAAATGAGCTATGCAGCCTTTCGCTCCAAAATGGAGTTATAATGTCATATGCGGATGACACTGCTCTATTGTTTTCAGGCAAGTCAAGAGCTGAGGTGTATGATATTGCTCAAAATGGTTTTGACGTTGTGACTAAGTGTCTCCAGAATCACCTCCTAACATTAAATGCAGATAAAACCAATTACGTTTTATTTACAATTAGAAACAATAACATACCGCTTAGTAACCTAAACATTCACGCACATATTAACTGCACGTATGCTGACAATGCATGCTCTTGCCCCACTTTAGCCAAAGCTGACCAAGTAAAATATCTAGGTGTTACGATTGACTCAAATCTAAATTTCCGTAAACATATCGATTTACTATGTACGAGAGTACGCAAATTAATATATGTATTTAAAAATTTACGTAATATTGCCGACTACAAAGTAATAAAACAGGTTTATTTAGCTTTGTGTCAATCTATTCTTACATACTGCATAACTTCTTGGGGCGGTGCAGCTAAAACAATTTTACTCCCATTAGAACGTGCTCAAAGAGCAATTCTTAAGGTCGCTACCTTCCGCCCTTTTCGATTTCCTACGCACCAACTCTACACAGCATGCGATGTGCTTACAGTGCGGCAATTATTTATTTTAAACATAGTGCTACACCAGCATACTGCACTTCCTTTTGACCCTCTGCCTTCGGACAAGAGAAGGAAGGACTTAGTTTGCATAAAGCCTCAAATCAGACATGCCTTTACTAAGCGTTTTTACGTGTTTTTAGGACCTCTTCTATATAATAGGCTTAACAAAGTACTGAGTTTCTATAGTTTAAGGTATAAAAAATGTAGTAAGATGTTGTCAGAATACTTAGTGACACTGAATTACACAGACACAGAACAACTTCTAGAAATTTTGTCATAATATTTAGTCTGATCTACTTATTAATGTTTATTTTTGTATTATTCCATAGATATAGTTATATTATGTGTACTATTGTATGCTAAGCTTAGTTGTGTAGTTATTTATTGTAATAGAATATATTTTCGTTTTAACTAAAACTTTCTGCCATAATGAAACTGGATTGTAAGTGATGACCTGAAACACAGGTTTAAATTAAACCTAGTTCGGGCAGTCCACTATCAAATAATGCATTTTCCGAATCTATCGTTATTCATATTCTAGTTCTAGTATATTTGTAAGCACATTAATTGTATCATCCTTGTAACAGGAAAACTTGTTTCTGTTGGATCAGTGTTCTTTTTGTAAACATTATTTTTTTAATAAATTTTATTATTTTTATTATTTTCTTAACATACACAAATGTACAAATATCTTAGTATTCTATGCGTGTAAGATGCAACTATAACAATTTTTAAAGTAGGCCGCGCGGAATGCTGAACCAATGGTCAAAGGTAGCATTGAACAGATACCATTACCATAACCGTGGTTACCATACTTGTACTTTCGCTGAAATTCTTAATAAATCTTCTACTACAAACTCCATTTCAAATTATCGACGTTCTATATTTTTTTTTGTTAGTGGGTAGAAATTTATCTTCGCATGGCGAATTCGAAACGCATGTGGGCATTTGGATTGCATCCCACTTCTGATGTCGGAGCCGAACATCAGAATGGGACTATCGTCCGACATCAGTTAGGGTAATCGAGCAAAGAGATAAATCAAACAAACTCAAAACTTTAACAAACTCAAAACTCAAACGTTTATTCAAATTAGTCAGAACAAAAGACAGCCCCCAAAACGCCCGCCCTTCGCCACTTCCTAATGACAGTCTCCGACAAATAAATAAATCGTTTATTATTTCAATTTGTACATAATTTTACAATATTTTGCTTAATTCTATATAGTGCTGATGTTTGATTTGCCTGAACTAGGTAAAAACCTCTGTCTCAGGCGTAAAGTGCTTATAATTATATTTATAGTAGCGATTTAACAATAAATTACTACAGTAACTAAAAACTAGGTCACTGTGACAAATATAGTGTTGTTATACATGTCGGAGACTGTCATTAGTACGGACACTAAACGTTACGCAAGGGCGCCTTCGGGTGGCGTTTCCGGTGAAACAACATTTTGGCGCGCTTGGCAGAGTCGTGGCGGTCAGCGTGGCGTCTGCGGAGCTCAGTCTTGGTCGAGGCTTCGTCGAGTCTTCGTGGAGTTGTCGCATTACTGCCTTTCGTTACGTGTACCTAGTGTTATTGCCTAGCGTTGTAGTACCTAAACTAATTGTAATGTCTTATGATTTTTGTTTTGTAATGGTTCTTCTAACCTAACAGACAGACATGTGTTGCTGGGGAGTTTGTTCCGCCACTTCTTCTCCCCAGCCAAAACACATAGGAAGTGGCGAAGGGCGGGCGTTTTGGGGGCTGTCTTTTGTTCGTGTAAATAGCACGCGTTAGTTTTCGGCGCCTACACTGACGTCAGTTACTGACTCAATGTAAATCAGCCTTTATGTGAAGCCTATCGAGTAGAAGGCGTTGATGTGAATGACAACCGTAGCTGTAATGATTTTGTAATTTACAAGTTGAGTCTGACTAGCAATTCGATCTTTCTTTGATTTCGTGCTTAGCATTTAATGTAACTAGTTTCTTCATTTAAATGGTGATTGCTATTCTTAAAACCCATAACATGTGTTTGGGTCTTACCATCGTGGTAGTCTGTTGCTGACCCATATGTTGTCAATATTTGATCGGTTGCCTAAGCACTTTCCATTTCTGACTTAACAGATAACATCTAAGGTGAACCGAGCCTGGAAAACAGAACGAGGTACGCTGCAGTTTCCGTTTGCAGCGTCATCCTCCCCCGGATACGTCGTGGAGGCCGTATGAGTTGCGGCAGGCCAGGACATCGCATGTCATCGCACAAGGTGAAAGCAATTTCAATTGCATTGAAAATGTTTAGATTGATCAGACAAATCTGACGATAACTAAGTAGAAATTGTTTTAATTCGAACTTCGAATTTTGAGGAATAATTTGTGACTTGTATTATGTCACTTTAACTGTTTTAAATTATTATCAATGCTTTCTTATTATTCTTTATTATACACAACAGAAAATTTGATTCACACATTGATAGGTGGCGAAAAATGCCGGAAAATCAAAGTATCACTGATAAAATTGAGATGGAACGAAGTAGTTATGATATTGAGGAGAGTGTTTAAGTTTGCATGATGATCGGACCGTACCAGAGGCTGTCGTGTAGCCGTAGCTCTGTAGAAATCGGCGTCTGCTCAGTGAGTAGTCCGTGAGTACGCGGTAAGCAGTCAGCTCTGGCGGAGGTCGGGTTTCAGTGGAAACCAATGAGTCCAGGGTAGACTCTGCGTTCCTAAGTGAGGTTCGCAGTAAAGAGTAAAGGGTAACTGGAGGTTACTGGGCTAAGTGTAGCCATGGTCACATGTAGAGCTTAAATGTTTTGTTTTAATTTATCAGTTTAGAGTTTATTGTCTCTTGTAAGAGGTGTGTGATTGAGTGATCAGTTTTACTTTGAAATCCCTAATTTTTATTCTGAATTATTGTAATGAAACGATTATTTTCTTTCTTTTCATTGATCATTTTCCAATTAAATGTAGAGTTTGTTTTGTTGCTTGTGAGAGTTTAGTACTCGGATGCTCTGGGTATAGGTTTTGAGAACTAGTTGTCACCTAGATTGTTTGTTAAAGGCCTAATTGAGGCCATTTGAAGTTTGTTCCATTTCATTGAGATAAGTAAGAGCGTAAAACAAAGATCGAGAGTTACTGTTGTGGTCAGGAGTGGCCGAGGCTATACTGTGCATACTGTGCTGTGTTTGTGTTGTTGCAGATTAAACCCACGAGGACGTGAGTCTACGCAGGATGGCCGTGTCGGAGACTGCCATTAGTACGGACACTAAACGTCACGCAAGCGCGCCCTCTGGTGGCATTTCCGGTGAAACAACATTTTGGCGCGCTTGGCAGAGTCGTGGCGGTCAGCGTGGCGTCTGCGGAGCTCAGTCTTGGTCGAGGCTTCGTCGAGTCTTCGTGGAGTTGTCGCGTTACTGCCTTTCGTTACGTGTAGTGTACCTAGTGTTATTGCCTAGCGTTGTAGTACCTAAACTAATTGTAGTGTCTTATGATTTTTGTTTTGTAATGGTTCTTCTAACCTAATAGACAGACATGTGTTGCTGGGGAGTTTGTTCCGCCACTTCTTCTCCCCAGCCAAAACACATAGGAAGTGGCGAAGGGCGGGCGTTTTGGGGGCTGTCTTTTGTTCTGACTAATTTGAATAAACGTTTGAGTTTTTAGTTTGTTTGAGTTTTGAGTTTCTTTGAGTTATCTCTTTGCTTGATTACCCTAACTGATGTCAGACGATAGTGCCATCCTGAGAACGCCTCCGACATACATATTTATTTTAATGCTTACATACTAATTTATACTGACTATCTCTAGGTACTTTTGATATACTACAATCGGCAATTCTTCGGCCTGGTCAAAAGACCAGCCTTTCAACTAATTATAACATATTTTTACACCTTTAAACTTAAACTTACATTTTTTTTTTCTCTCTTTCTGCTTCGCGGCAATCTGTTGTGTACAACAATAAGCCACTACATTGTCTGAAATATATCTGCTTGTGGTTTATAGCTTGGGGAGGCACTTCTTAGATTGGTGTCTCATTCCATCCTGCTAAATCTATACTTTAATGTTGGAACGCTGTGTCTTTTTAATCGTTTGTGTCTAAACACACTATGCCGAAGATACGCGACGGAAGTTTGGCATGATTACGCCTGCAATGCTATTTGAATTACTAGCGACACATTATGCCGAAATTACGTTGTGTTATAGCGTACAGCCGAACTTCAGTCGGGCGTAAGTTCAGCGGAAATTCGGCGGCAACGTATTCTGTAGAAAACACATTATACGCGACCGAAGTTCGGTTCGACTGTCGACGGAGATCGGGAGCGGGGAGCAGCGGGAGGCAAGCATGCCCCCGCCCGCGCCTCGCGTAAATTGCGCAACTGAACTTCTGCCGCGTAAGTTCGGCACTTATGGTGTGTCATATCAGGCGATTACGTTGGAACGTAAAATCAGCCGCGGAACTTCGGTCACGTACGTTCGGCATAGTGTGTTTAGACACTAAGCTGTTTCCTGTCACATTTCAGATAACTGAACCCAAAGTTTGCAAAATGACAACCAGGAGGGCCGCTATCAAAGACTTGGAGGACAAGCTAAGGGCCACTCTAAAGGATCTTGAGGCATCAAGAACACTGTGTAATCAGTTACTGCAGGAGAGGGAGGACAGCGAGGTGGAAGTGAAAAATGTTGTCGACAAAAACACAGTCCTAAAAAATGACCTGGCCGAGCTGCACATACAGCATATGGACCTTCTAGACCAACATAACCAACTTCAGGCATTTGTATCATCTTTTCAGGAATGTAGTGAAACACATGAACTTACTTTGAGACGTATAACTGATCTCGAGCTTGAACTAAGTGAGGCCTACAAGAAAATATCTTCATACGAGTCTGATTTAGCTAGGGATCAAACTTCTGACACCCTCAATCGTTTCACAAAGTTGGTAGGAAGTACCACAGCTGTGGGCAGCTCTGCTGCAATTATAGATCTGACCGGTGATGATACCATCACACAATGTCCTGTAGTATTGAGTAATAAAAATTTAAGAAGTATATTAAGTATAACGAAATTATTAGGAAGTGCCGTTTAGCATTAAAAAAACAAAGTAGGGTAAAAAACTGTGTTAATCTTAGAAGAGATATGGTAAAGCTAGTCCAACAATTTAAAACCTGTTCTCTTGAGCTAGAACATTGCCAAGTTTCTCATGACTTAGACATAAAGCAGTTGCATAAACAATTAATTGTGAAAGAAAATTTACTATCTGATATTTTCAGGAAATATGAGGAATCTCAACATGAACTGAGTATGCGCTTGTTGCAGGCTGGTAAGCTAGTGGATCTGGTGAAATACAGTGCAGAGAGATATGAGTCACTAACTAATAATCTTTCCTGTACCCGTGCTCACCCAATCCCAATCCCTGAACCCCGGCCTGTTACTACATTACTAGACCCCCCTCATACTGTTCCAAGCATTCACAACACTAAGCAACACAAGTCAGTCCTATTTACAGATAAATTTGGTAAAGGTTTAGGCTCATTTATTCAACACTCACTCCCACAAGAACATAATGTAACTAGTTACTGTTACCCAAACTTACACTTAAACAACATAATAAACAAGATAGTTAATACACAGTTTGATGCTAACACTACACTAGTTCTTTTGATAGTTATTAAAAGTGACATTGCTAATGGTATCAACACCTTATTAAAACTAAATTTAAAAAACATTATGATTTGTGCACTTCCATATTCTGACTGTTTTTCTGACACTCAAAATAGTTATGTTCATACTCTGAACAATTTTATATACACATTGACATGCTGTCATAGGGACGAACTATTATTCTTTGACACTAACAAGTTTGTTAGTGAATTTCATTTGAGTAGGGAAAGTATGTTTTTCCCTAATAAATATAAAGATAATATAGCTACATTGATAGCATATAATATTAACATTTCCCTTCCGTCCGTGCTGTGCACCGAAGCAGACGTGTTTTTGGTTGTTTATCGGATTATTAACGCTCAACTAGTGCAAAGTTATCCTAAAGTGTAACTTATGCTGATAGCAACAAACTTAATTATCGCGAACAGTGACATAAAAGTGAAAGGAAGATCGCCGTACGCAGAGTGCCTGTGCGAGTAGTGCAGCCGCCATAATTGCCGTCTTTGTCCCCCGTGCTCGGCGACTGCGATACCCGCGCGGACGCATGCTACGTGATTGACGTCACTGTCAACTTAGTGTGAAGATACGCTGCAGCGTGCTGTATAACGAAGTATACCGCGCAATAATAACCCAGAATATTTATTGACAATGCCTCGGATGCAACGATCACCCCCGCCACCATCAACACCAAACACTAATGTAATGCTACTATCTAAATCCGACTCCGACATTCCCTCTTCTGTATTGAACAGCCCTTCTCAGGGTGTTAACACGGAACCGCGGCCCAAACGACCCTGCCCCGCCTTTTCACCTGGCGACGGAGTTAAAGATCTAAAGCACGAACTACTCGGATTGCTTTTGACTTGGAAAACCGAAATGGATCAGCGATTCACAAACTTCTCGACTGAACAAAACTCAACTCTTTTAAAACTCGTAACTGATTTGGCTGAACTTAAACAGCAGAATCTCGCTATACAGAAGTCTAATGCAGAGATAGAAAAAACAGTGACTTACATCAGCCAGCAGTACGATGATATCATAAAGGACTTAGACTTGCTAAAAGAAGAGAATCTCGCTCAAAAAGAGTACATCAGCAATCTCGAATTAAAAATACAGGACATTCAGCAACGCTCCAGGATATCAAGCATAGAAATACGCAATGTGCCTCCAATAAATAATGAGACAGCAGCAGACCTATCCAAAATAGTTCTGAAAGTCGGTGCTGCAGTCAACATGCCACTCGACGTCGCCCAGTTACGCGACTCATACCGACTACCTGGTAAAGAAGGCACAATACGACCAATTATTGCTGAATTTTCGAGCGTACAAATTAAAAATCAACTTCTTAGTAACGTGCGCAACTTTAATAAAAGTAACCCCAATGAAGGACGTTTGAATACTACATGCATTGGGCTACCTGGTGACCGACGCCCAGTCTACGTTGCTGAGTACCTGCCTGTTAGCTCAAGAAAACTTTTTTACCAAGCACGGGAATTTTCTAAACAGAAGGGTTACAAATATTGCTGGACATCGAACGGGAACATTTTCATCCGGAAAGAACCTGGAGCAAAGCAAGTACTTATCAGATCTGCGAAAACATTGAAGGATCTACTGTCGGTAACTAATCAATGACTAACTTTCAACGTAACGTATAATCTAATTGTAATGTTTAACGTTACTTTGTCTTGCTTCTTTAAATTACCGTCTCTCACCTACTTGGATATCTATAGATATAAATACTCAAACGTTCTCCGTTTCTGTTATCATTGTTTCTATGTTAATGCTATTATCTTATTTAAAATAGTTCTAATTTTAATTGTATATTGTACACTATGCCTTCACGCACACACACTTTTCACATACACTACCATACAAATACATACACTACCAGATGTACATACAAAATCAACCAATAATAACATTCACACAAACACACATACATTCTCAACTTCATTATATTTACAAATAGGTGATGTTCCTCTCAAACACAAAAAACCAACACTATCAAAACCGCTGTCTCCCTTCTCGGTGTCAGTTAAAATTTCAAATGGCTAATTTAAATAGTATAAATCATGATCTTGAAAATCTTAACGTTGGAAACTCCTTCTCTTGTGACCCACACGAGTGTATTAAATATATTAATTCATCCGACAGTAGCATAAAGTTACTACACTTAAATATTCGTAGTTTCAATAAAAATTTCGATAGTCTACAAGCGTTGTTATGTGAAATTAAACTTGATCTTGATATTATAATTTTGACCGAGTGCTGGCTGAGTAAGGTAATTAACCCCCCAGTACTAAACGGATACCAGACGTACTCCACAAAAAACATAACAAATCAAAATGATGGGATATTAGTCTACACTAAAATTGGTTTAAACGTCACGGTCTGGGAACCTAACCTAAACTATGCAAATTGCCTTGTTTGTCAAATAGAAAACAAACTCACTGTATTAGCGATTTATCGCTCTCCATCAAATAGCACCAAAGAACAGTTCGACAGCTTTCTGACTAGTTTAAATAATATTTATGCAGAATTGTCCAACTCTATCAATATAACAACTGTGGGTGACTTGAATATTGATTATATATTACATCAAGTTGGGCAGTAGGAGTGACCGTGCACTAGAATATCTTCTACTAAACGCGTCTTTTGGACTACTACCATCTCACCTTTTGCCCACTAGAATAGAAAATTGCCTCGATCACATCCTCCTCAAAACAAAATTAATTTCCACCACCTTAGTGTTAGAATCACACATAACAGACCATAAACCAATTGTGCTTGCAATTTCAAGTGCAAACCCAACCCGAAACAAGAACTCTACTAAATCTCGGGCCAATCTCGACGCCGTCAAAGAAGAAATAGAAAACTCTGATTTCACGGACATTTACAGAACTGAAGACGCCAATTTAGCTATGAATAAACTAATCACATTACTTTCATCAATAATATCTAAACATACTAAGCAAATTAACGTTCCTAGAAAACAAAGGACCTTAAAACCGTGGATAACTCCAGGCCTCCTTAAATGTATAAAGGATAGAGATAAACTACATACGAAGTCGAAAAAATCACCGGAAAATGTAATACTACAGTTAACTTACAAGCGATATAGGAACTTTTGTAATTCGCTACTGCGGAAATTGAAGAGAACGCACGAGAAGAGTGAAATAGAAACGTCAATGAATAATCCAAAAGCCCTATGGAAAATAATTAAGGAAATAACTAATACCGGTAAAACAAAATCTAGCCCTGTTGAACTGCTGAAAATATGTGACAATCCTCAGTCTTCTTTAAACAGTGTCTGCTCCTTCTTCAGTAATATAGGTAAAACCATGGCAACAAAAATACAAAATGACCCAAATAAAATACGACTAAACCAAGACATCCCACGCACTTTCGAAAATAATACATTGAAGTCACCGGTAAATTCACTCGTTATACAAAAAGTTGATGAAGGTGACGTTGAATCCCTTATAATGCAATTACGTAATGACTGTGCCATAGGCTGGGATGGGATATCAGCGTCGCTCCTTAAGGCGTGTCGGCACTCATTGGTACCACCGATAACATATATCTGCAATCTTTGCATAAATACAGGAGTTTTTCCAGACTCTTTAAAAAAGGCCATAGTCCACCCAATCTATAAGGGAGGGAAGAGAAACTGTCGATTGTTACAGGCCTATATCAGTGTTGCCATCGCTTTCAAAGATTCTTGAGCGGATTCTCAGCAAAAATCTAATAAATTTTATTAATAAGTACAAAATTATTGCCGATAACCAGTACGGATTCCGCTCAGGAGTCTCTACTGAGGACGCTGTGCTGGACTTAACGCAATATATTGCTAAAACACTGGACAGCAGGTCAAAGTGCCTTGGAATATTCCTGGACCTGTCAAAAGCCTTCGACACGGTTTCTATTCCCATTCTTATATCAAGACTAGAGTACCTGGGTGTACGAGGCATAGCACTGGAGATCTTCAAAGATTACCTGAGTAACCGAAGACAGCAAGTTAAAATTGACTCTAGATATAGCGACGAAGAGGTAGTGTCGTACGGTATCCCGCAGGGGAGCATTTTAGGTCCCATACTATTCATCATTTACATAAATGACCTCTGTAGTATGACAATCCCATCTTCTAGGATTTATGCGTATGCCGACGACACAGCGATTCTAGTTCAGGGGTGTACTTGGGAGGATGTCAAAGCCAAGACAGAATTTGCTCTGTCTGAAATAATGAACTGGCTTGACTTAAACTTGCTGACACTAAATCTAAAAAAAACTTACTTTATGCCCTTTGCTATCCGTCGTAATAACAAACCCTCTAACACCTTCGCGATAACAGCTCACTCATGTCAGGATCGGTTGGTATCATGCACATGCCCTACCATTGTAAAAGCCAACAGTGTGAAATACCTGGGAGTGCATATTGACGATGGGTTAAGATGGGAGACACACATTGATACACTGGCAAATAGAACTCTTCGTCTTATTCACATTTTCAAATCTCTTCGTGAATCTGCTGGGTATGACACTCTTAAAATGGTCTACTTCGCGTTATGCCAATCGATCATTGAATATTGCATAACTGCTTGGGGTGGAGCAGCAAAGACTTATTTTCTGAGAGCTGAGAGGGCGCAAAGGGCGATACTTAAAGTTATGACTAGTAAACCTCATAGATACCCAACAACGCAACTTTACACAGACTGCAAAGTATTAACAGTCCGCCAGCTATTTGTACTCCA
This sequence comes from Helicoverpa zea x Helicoverpa armigera, assembly GCA_033682625.1. NCBI lineage: Eukaryota > Metazoa > Arthropoda > Insecta > Lepidoptera > Noctuidae > Helicoverpa > Helicoverpa zea x Helicoverpa armigera. The sequence goes on along the minus strand of JAWIIS010000103.1, from coordinate 138,573 downwards.
TTCTGTTCTCAGAGTGCATGGCTGTTTACCACCCTCTGATCCTAGAAAGCGAACATGTATTATATCAGGTATACGACACAACACGTCATTCGCAAAACATCAATACTTCGTCCTGGGGGTTCATATTTACAAAAAACTGCAGAAGAAACTAGACATAATTGACTTAAATAAATATAGGGTTAAATTGAGGACTACCGATTGGCTCATGCAGCAGTACTATATTAAAACAGAATCGTTGCTAGCATTCATCACCTAAAATGTCCCAAACAAAAAAAATAAACCGGCCAAGTGCGAGTCGGACTCGCGCACCGAGGGTTCCGTACAAATCCTGTATAGATAAAAAGTGAGTCTCGCGCCAACCGTTCAGTTTAGAACAATCATAGTTATGATAATTTCGTGAGAGTCAAAACAGTGAATATTTTTTATTTTATAATATAACTAAAATAGTAGGCCAGTACCTTGTTAAAGTTATTTATTTACAACATTTTATAGTCATCATTCAGAAATCTGATTGAAAATAACAAATTATGTCTTAAAGGTCATATCTGACCCGCTTTGCAAAAAGTGGCGGACATGAATCAAAGTAGTTTTAAATCCGTATCTTTGAATATAAATATTTTATTAAAATTCCATGGAGACGAATGTCCAGGATTGTTTAAAAAATATAAAAGACAAGCAGTTTCAGAGGATTGTACAGGTTGCAATGCTAGTTTTTATTGTTAAAGACATTTCATAAAGAAGGAAGATACCAATTCGGATGACCAGGATCTGATGAGGATCTGGAAACCCTGAGAAATCGAGGGCAACTCTTGAATATTGTAGGCACGCATCGAGTCAAAACCAGACATGTGAGTGTATTTTTGAGGGTACTGGTAAACAGTGAAGGTTTGGAGCTGATTTGATTACGGAGACTACAGAGAGTCGAGGGAACTCCTGAACGGTATGTTGCAACTTACGTTGTTTAGGCTTATTTTATTCGTATTGGCGAAGACTTTCCACATAGATAGGTTTGACTGCCATTGTGGGATCGATAGCAAAGATCAGATATAGTTATGGGAACTCCTTTACAATTTATAACATAACCTTGTGTTGGAGCTTATTTTATTTTAGGTGATGAGAATTCACTACTAATGGGATCTTTTATTTTTGAGGGATTAATCACTAATATAAGCCCAAACACGACATAACTAAAACATAACGTTGAGGAGTTCTCTCGACTTTCTCACGTCTCCATCATCAGGTAAGCTCTAAACCTTCACTGTTTGATAGTATCACCAGACATACATCTGAGAATCAAGTTTTAATCCTATGCATGCCTACAATTTCAGATAGTTGCCCTCGATTTCTCAGGATTTCCATCATCAGATCCTGACCTGTTGACACTGGAAATTAACGGCGAGTATACTCTTACACTACAAAGAAATGATTTCTCAAATCCGTCAAACTTGGTCGTTTAAATTCCCCATTGAAATGAGGAAAATATTTGATGTTTACACCTGATTTTCTCTAGATTCCCATGGTTCACATTGATGCGACTAATGCCATAGTAAATCAGAGCCTTTATCATTATACTGTGCTATATTTCGTTCGTATCCGCCGTGGGTATGGTTTCCATACTAAGGTGCCCAATGACCTTTGAATGATTTAAAATTTTTCACAGTTTAGAGGCAATTATAGAAGTGTTTGATATGAATTTCAACTTTAATATCTTTACGCGTTCATGTGAAAAAGGGTAGGTAGTAAGTTTATAATTATTAAAAAAATATTTTATATCATGTAAGCAAAAATAATCTATATCTATATATCTATATACATATAATAAATCTGTAAAAAAACTGTGTCTGTACATTGAATATATTAAAAAAATAATAATTGGGTGGGGTTTAGAAACAGTAATGGAGCACAAATCCAAAAAAAATTCTGTCTGTATGTCTGTATGTCTGTTTGTTTGTACACGCTAATCTTCGGAACTACTGAACCGATTTCAATGATTTTTTCTTTGTTGTGTCAGTATTAAGCCTGGTCAACATATAGGCTATAATTTATCTTCGAAACTTGAAGACCTGATGCAGAACACCAACAGACCAACAAAACTATAAGAGATACAAAAATGGTGCCATGGCAAAAATTGTTTCATATGATGAGCATTTTCAGCTGAGATAATAAATTTGAAGATCTGGAACACCTGATGTGGAACCCCAAGAGCCCAGCTTCTCTATACCATATACAGGTATGACGTTTTAGCAAAAGTTGTTCAATTTGATAAGCACTTTCTATTGACTTATACAAATTGAAGATCTAAAACACCTGATGTGGAACTCCAGGGGCCCAGCTAGACTATAGCATATAGAGGTATGACGTTTTAATCAAATCAAATCAAATCAAATCATTTATTTCATGTAGGCCTTTACAAGCACTTATGAACGTCAAAATTATAAATAAGTTTGCTTCTAGTTGCCCATTCCAAAAGTAGCTTCCTATGGAGAAGAACGGGCAAGAAACTCCATGGTTACTCTTTTTAAAAACATAATAAGTGTTACAATTTGTATGTATTGATACATACGATAATAACATGAAAAAGAAATGTTTACAATATTTTTTGGGTTGACTTTGAGAAAGTTATACAATGCAAGTTGAACTAGGAAGTTATAAGAGAAAATTAAACAAACTATTTTAAGAAGTTAATAAATTAAACACACCAAGTTATATAAAGCAAAAGAAAAAAGAAATAATAATAATAACAACATGATAAGAGCAAGAACATTAATGAGGACAGAGATATTCCTAGACAGCCTGCCAGTCGCCAGGGAAGCCACTTGTGCAATGTAGGACTAGCGCCATACATCCTTGTCGTCAATATAGTCTTTGATTTTATAGTATGCTCTCTTAATAAAGACTTGACGACATTCTTGAATTTTTTATCAGTAAGGTCTGTTATACATTTAGGTAGCTTATTGTAAAACCGAACACTATTCCCTAGAAACGATTTGTTTGTTTTGCTTAATCTAAATTTTGGGACGACTATTTTATGCTTATTTCTAGTATTAATATTGTGAATGTCGCTTTTTACCTCGTACCGGTGTAAATTTTTTCGAACAAACATGATGTTTTCAAGAATATAGAGAGAAGGCAACGTGAGAATATTGATTTCTTTAAAAAACTCTCTCAGTGATTCGCGAGGTCCCATATTATATATAGCTCGAATTGCCCGTTTCTGAAGTATAAAAACAGATTCTACGTCAGCCGCTGCCCCCCACAGTAAAGTGCCATAAGACATTAGACTGTGAAAGTAGGCGAAATATACTAGCCTAGCCGTTGCTACATCCGTAAGTTGCTTTATTTTTCTTACTGCAAAAGCTGCAGAACTAAGTTTAGCCGACAAGGCTGTAATGTGGGCACCCCATTGTAAAGTTGAATCTAAGGTTATGCCCAAGAAGGTGGTTTCTTTAATTAAGTCTAGTTTATTGCCCTCAAGCGTGATGTTGAGATCAGCTTGGGCTACATTGGGTAACGCGAATTTTATACATTTTGTTTTTGTGCTGTTTAGTAATAGATTATTGGCAGCAAACCATTTTGAAAGAGTAGCCAGGCAATCATCTACATGTACATGGCTAGATTCTTTTCTATTAATTTTAAAAATAAGGGAAGTGTCATCTGCAAATAGAATTACATCTGCCATGTCAGACATCATGTACGGAAGATCATTAATATATGCAAGAAATAGAAAGGGGCCCAGTATTGAACCTTGAGGCACGCCCATTTTAACTAATGACCCTGAAGATGTTGCTCCGTTTATATCTACTTTTTGCTGTCTGTCTGACAAATAGGATAAGACAAGTTTGAGAGCTTTACCACGAATTCCGTAATGGTTTAGTTTACAAATAAGAGTGTTGTGATCCACGCAATCAAACGCCTTGGAAAGGTCACAGAATACACCTAAGGCGTTCTGTGAGTTCTCCCAGGCTTCTAGGATTTGAGTCACTAGCCTGACACCTGCGTCTGTAGTACATCTACCCTTCGAGAAACCAAACTGGTGGTCATGGAATATATGATTGAGGTTGAAATGTCTGGACATCTGATCTAGCATGATCCGTTCAAAAATTTTACTTAGCGCGGGAAGAACAGAGATCGGTCTATAATTAGAAGGGTTTTTCTTGCAACCTGACTTGAAGATTGGAATAATTTTACTGTGCTTCATGAGGTCAGGGAAGATACCACTGTCAATGCAAAGGTTAAAAATATCACTTAAAATGGGGGCGATGCAGACTATAATGGAATTAAGGGCTTTCACGGAAATTCCCCATAGATCTTCGGTACTTTTTGAGTTTAAGCTCTTAAATGTTCTTAAAATAGTGTGCTCCGTAATACGATTAAATTTAAAGTCGGGTAGATTTTTAGGAAAATTTGTTTTTAGCATTGATTCAGCCGTGTGGGAGGACGAATTAAGTGATTTCGTTACCTCTACCGGGATGTTTGAGAAATACGAATCAAACGCGTTGGCAACTTCTGCTTTATCGGAGACGATAACATTATTAATAATTAATCGGGGATCATTGTCACGTGATTTAGTTTTACCTGTTTCAGAGTTTATAATACTCCAGACAGTTTTTATTTTATTGTCAGATTTCGCAATTTTTCTACTAAGTGATTTGGATTTAGCAAGGGTACATACTTTTTTGAATATCTTTGAGTAGTTCCTTACATAGTTATGGAAAGAAGGATCAGAAGTCATTGATTTTTCGTGGTATAAGTTGTATAGGACATCTCTACTTATTCTTATTCCTTTGGTAGACCAATCGCAAAATTTAAGTTTTTGTGAAATTGTAACTGTTTTTTTAGGACATGATTTATTGAATTCTTGACATAATTTATGGAACAAGTTATTAAAATTTGTATTTGGGTTGGAGGAATTCAAGCTAATATTAGGCAATTTGTTTTCCACATTATTTTTGAATTTATTCAACGTTGATTCTGTCAATGGTCTACGAGTAATTATTTTATTTAATACGGGTTTTTCATTTGTTTTATAATTAATAAGCTGTCCTAAATGGTCTGACCTTACTCCAGATATTAGTGCAGAACTCTGAAATTCAGAGTTGGTAAAGATATTATCTATGCAAGAGCTTGAAGTAGCTGTTATTCTAGTTGGTTCATTAAAAATATGTTTTAAATTGAATGATTTAAATAAAACTAATAGTTTACATTTCTCAGGTGACTCAGTAAGAATATTTATGTTAAAGTCCCCTGAGACAAAGACCAACTTGTTACTTTTACAAACTTTACTCAATATGTCCTCCATACAGTCTAAAAATGATGAGAAATTTGATGTTGGAGGTCTGTAAACACATAAAATTATATGGCTTCCAATTTCTGCACAAGCTACCTCACACAAGCGATCAACCGAGCCGGAAGTAATATCCTTTCTATCTTTAAATTTTAGATTATTTCTACACAATATAATTACACCTCCGCCTTCAGCTGACGCCCTGTTATAAACACTAGCGACTACAAAATTATTAATACTGAATAACATTTTCTCAGGTTTCAACCAAGTCTCAGAAAAACACAATACATCTGTGGAGTACTTATCTATTAAAAGATCAATATCTAAAATTTTGCCAGAAAAGCGGTTTATATTTTGATGGAAAAGTAGGACGTTATTAGTTCGCTTTTCTATTGTCGGTGCACTTAGTTTAAATCCACCACAGTATTGTTGCAAAAGCTAGACAATACTGCATCAGTAGTTTCCCTAAGCTTTGTCATATCATTCTGTATGACCATTTTAATATTAAATGCTAATAGATTAGCTATTTTATCTTTATATTTATTGGGATAAAACATAGTTTCCCGCGTTAAATAAAATTCTCTAACAAAATTGTTAGTATCAAAAAGCAATAATTTGTCACTATGACAACATGTCAGGGTGTAAATTAAGCTGTTCAAGTTATGAACATAATTATTTTGTTCTGTCGTGTAAGAATCATGTTTAGCAAAAGTTGTTCAATCTGATAAGCACTCTCTGTTGACGTATAAACATCGAAGATCTGGAACACCTGATGTGGAACTTCAAGAGCAATACTACACTTGAAATGTATAGAAATGAATGATATGAAATAGGAATGGTGAATCAAAAAAAGTAATTAGTCCGTCTTTTAGATAACCCTAAAATAATGGACACGTATTTTGTCTTTTCTCTCTCACACAAACAAGACAATAACGAAGATATAACACGCTTGAATTTTGTGTTAAGTCACTCCTTAGTACAAATTTTACATACCTAGACGTGGCGTCACGAGCCCCCACTCTCCGAATTTGTTGCATTATATATATATCATTATTATTTTGTATGTCTCTTCCAGACCTCGGGACTACAGAATTCCGAATTTTCGGGAGGCAAACGTGACGCCGAAGCCAACATGCTGAAGCCCTTTCGAGACAACTTTAATGAAATGGTGACACAAAACCGACGATTATCCCTTTATACACTATAGAAATGAACCCAAGGACAATCCCCGGTGGACGTCGTTAAAAAAAAAAGTCAATCCCCGGTTCTGTGCTATACCATTGCTAACTGTGGATGAATACTACTGGGGCTATTGTGATGGGATGCTAATGGACTAGGAATGGGGAAACTACGGGAACTATGGCACCTGCCGATGACAATGTATTAGATACATGTAAAAATGGCAGGTGGAGACTAGGAGGGCAACAGGGACATGAGCGGCTGAAGTGTGAGGATACCTCGGCGGATTTCAAACGCAGATTACGCGCTCCCTGTGCGTCACTTACCACGAGGCACCTATCCTCCGAGCAGGGCTACTAACCCTGCTCTAGCGATTCCACTCTGGACGGTCAAGCCAAGCCAGAGACGTGAGACCTACCCCCGTCATGGTTCACTCCGACCGGCCAGAGATGGGGGACAGTATACTCTCCCTGGAGAATTCAGTATATATTCCTCGCGGGGTCGCTACTCCCCGTCATCAGCCTCAAATGCCCTGCGGTGCTTATATCTCATTATTATTGTCGTTATTATCTCAAGTGCCTTTGTCCCAATTATGTTAGGGTCGACTTCCAGTCACGATGCAACTACCAGTACCAGAGTACCAGTGTTTTACAAGGAGCGACTGCCTATCTGACCTCCACAAATCGGTTAACCGCTCAACCCTACGCCCCTTGGTAAAACTGGTCAGATTTACTGGCTTCTGACTACCCATAATGACTGCCAAGAATGTTCAATGACAGCCGGAACCTACAGTTTAACATCCCCTCCAAATAACGGTCATTGGTATCCAAAATATACATACATAGAAAGTACATACGAACTTAGAAAAGTTGCATTGGCAGGTACTTGCCAGACCTGGAATCAAAGACGCACGCTCATACTTGAGAGATTGGTTCTCTACCCACTAAACCACCACAACTTCCACTAAGTCATCACGACTTTGTCGTCTCAGTAACATTTAATGTTTTTTTACGTAATAATACGTGTAATATTTTTGCCACACACAACATAAATGCGGACTAATTAGAATCACTACTTTTATCCCTATGGTCACGCCTATTGCGCTTCAGTTCTCAGCGTTTTGTTTAGTCTGCTGTGCTTTTGCCGTTGAAGTACAAAAATTAAATAACGGGTGATTTTTTAAGAGGTATAGGATTTGATTTTCAAAAAAAACACAAAAAAATTGAAAATTTTGATGAAATCTTTATTGGAATCGATAGAACGATCAATATAATTTAATGTTTGAAGATGATTTCATGCAAATGCTGGCCGCGGCTCCGGTTTAGATGGCCCATTCGCAAGACCCAATTTCGGCCGGTATATTACGAATTAATGCTTCAATATTGGCTCCCAGTGCGTCAAACGTTGCTGGTTTATCCCTGTAGACATGAGCCTTAACATGGCTCCACAAGAAATAGTCCAAAGGCGTTAGATCACACGATCTAGGCGGCCAACTGACGGGCCCAAAACGTGAGATAAACTGTTCACCGAAGGCGGCTCTCAATTGGGCCATTGTTTCGCGTGCCTTGTGGCATGTGGCACCGTCTTGTTGAAACCACACATCAGGCATGTCCAATTCTTCCATTTTGGGCAAAAAAAAAACATAAATTGGAAGAAGTGCGCGATGCACTCTCTTAACCGAGCATGCATTTTGATAGTAAAATTCAATAATTTGCAAGCATTATTCGTTCGTAAGTCGATTCATGGTTAAATTATAGACCAAACGGAACAAGTTTGACAATGACACAAGACACGATTCACGCGTGATCTATCAAAAACAGTGTTGCCAAAAAGATACCAGCAAAAAAATCACCCGTTATATGGAACGTTTCTAATGGCTATGCGTATTCCGTTGTTTACAAGTCACCGGCCCTTAAAATTCAATATCAGACGATTCAGATCTTTGATTTTGCTAACCCCGTCGCTGGCATAAGGGACAGGATCCGCGTACGAAGTCGCGGGCAGAAGCTAGTATTTTAATATTTTATGTTACTTCAAATTTCAAATTAATCATTTTCGCAATTTTTCCTTTATCTGTACTATATGACGTTGCTTCGTGCCGAATTTCAAGATTCTGAGTTCACGGGAAGTACCTTGTAGGTTTTGATTCCCTAGCGTGTAACGGAAATTCGTCTAAGGTCTCGGTATAGCTGCTATATCTTTTGATCGCGTTAGCTTAGAAGTTTGATTTTTTCACTGCCTAAAGGGACAATAGACCTAGGTATTTGGTATAAAATTCAATTTGATACCTTTATTCGTTCGTGAGAAATAAGGTAGTAAGTTTCATTTTATTAAAATATTTTTTTTTGTATTATACATATAACTAAAAAAATGAGATTTTCGCAATTTTTCCTATATTTGCATTATATGACAATGCTTCATGCCAAATTTCAAGACTCTGAGTATACGGGAAGTATCCTATAGATTTTGATTCCTTTGCGAGTGTCGAAAATTTGTTGAAAATATCGACATAATCGGCTGTATCTTTTGATTGGCTTGGCTTAGAAGTTTGATATTTAGCTCACAGCTTAAAGGGACAATAGACCTGAATATTTTATGTGAATTTCAGCTTGATACGTCCACGCGTTCTTGAGATAAAGGGTCTTGACAGACAGACAGACAGACAGACAGACGGACAACAAAGTGATCCTATAAGGGTTCCGTTTTTTCCTTTTGAGGTACGGAACCCTAAAAATCATCCCAGTAATTTTTATTTTTTATTATCACACAATATATCTAACAAGCGCAGAAAACACACACACACACACAGCACACATACCCACAACACACATACACACAACACACATACATACACACCCTCACACCTTTCACATTAATATGTATACATTGTGCTAATGTTTATTTGCACTGGTTTTGGTAGATCAATACTGAACGAGTATCTGAGCAACTTAATTTAAAAATTACAAAACTGATCGGGCACTGTCTCTTAAGACACAGGACTCCTAGTTTAAGAGGCAGGGTTTACAATTTTTGTTGTATAGATTAAGTCAAATAATTGTTATGTATGATCTAATCTGTATAATTACTTTGGAAATAAATATATATTATTATATATTATATTGTCATAGCCAACAATATGACAAAATGTAGGATAAGCGACGAGCCAGTATTGACTAGTTATTCTAACAATACTGTGATTGATTGTTTAAACTAGGTTCTAAGACAATAGAAAAGCGTAGCGACAACCTCATCCTATTTCATCAGAATGTAAATCGCTTTTCTGGCAAAATATTAGACATTGAACTTTTAACTGATAAGTTTTCTATAGATATATTATGTCTTTGTGAGACATGGCTCAAGCCTGAGAAAATGTTATTTAATATTAATAATTTCAAGGTTGCTAGTGTATTTAATAGGGTAACTGCAGAGGGTGGGGGTACATTGATATTGTGTAAAAATAACTTAAAATTTAAGGATAGAAGCGACATCACGTCGAGCTCTGTTAATCGCCTGTGCGAGGTAGCATGTGCAGAAATAGGAAGTCATTTATTCTTATGTGTATAGACCACCAGCAAGTAACTTTTCAATATTTATGTGGGATATTGTTCAGAGTGAAAAACAACTTGCGAATAATAATTTTTAATGAAACTCAAGCGCACACAAAACATTGCTCCAGAGAAAAAACCGCCATCTTACTTGTGTTACCACAGACAATCTATCCTATCAAAAACATTACTTTTTATGCGTTCCGTTTCCCACACTCGGCCGTCCTGCTCTCCTGTCTGTCCTCAGACACCCTTCCTCTTACATACACATTGAAAAGTTAAACAATATCTTAATACACTAACATTTTAGTTCACTTAAATCTTAACACAATTAAATTTTAATCTTAAGTATCTTTGAACAATAACCAAAAATTAAATTAAAACCTTTATTTTAATTCTCCCCATAGTTTTACAATGTTCAGCTTACACTTAGGTATACATTTTCTTTTAAATATTTAGCACAACTTTCCACCATGTTACAATTTAGCTTAATTACTAGTTACATAAGACACTAAACTCCTTTCATACCATACATCACACATTCAACAACACATACTCAATACATACTCACCTTAATCTTTATTATTCATTATCTCCATTAGGCCACCTCTTCATTTGGTCAGCGGAGCTGGAGGTATGGTGGGGACCTTCTGTTGAGCTGTTAACTTTCTCCATATTATAGCGATCCTTTAGAAGAAGCTTGGTAATACGATAGGGCCCTAGGTACTTAGCCTTAAGCTTCAGCCCTGATCCAAATTGAGTTCTTTTTATGGCTACTAGGTCTCCAACCTTGTACTTCTGGCTTTCTTTCCTTTTTCTGTTAAAGTATCTTCTGTTTTCCTCCTGTACAGCTAATATTTGTTCTTTAGCCTTCTGACGCAACTCTTCCCTACAGTCATCATACTCTTTAATAGTTTCTTCTTGCAATAACTCCAATACTCTAATATCTTCTTTACACTTCATTTTAGTACCTATCATTAGGTTAAAGGGGGTGGTATTTATACTCCTTTGAAAGGTGCTATTTAAGGCTCTTTGCACTCTACCAACATGCTTGTACCATACACCTGGTTCTTCAATAGACAGTTTGGTTAGCATCGGAATGATGATTCGGTGCACCCTCTCAACTTGACCGTTACCTCTTGGCACTCCAGTTGTGATTGTACTATGCTGAATATTCTCTTGCTTACAATATTCTTCAAATTCGTTACTGGTAAAGGCTGTGCCTCTATCAGTTATAAATCTTCTCGGGTTCCCAAAGGTTTGCTGATGTATTCTTATCTTATTTATAGTTTCAGCTGATGATGTGCTTTTAGTAGGAAAAATCCAAACAAATTTTGTGAATGCATCAATAATAGTTAAAATGTAATTGTATTGCTTTCTGGTCTCAGTTAATGGTCCAACATGATCTAGATGCAGAGTATCTAGTGGAATACTTTCCTTTCCTATTGGGTTCAAAAACCCTTCCTGCTTACCCTCTTTCTTTGTAGATAGCAAACATGGTATGCATGATATTACAAATTCTTTCATTTTGTTATCTAAGTCTTTTTTGTAGTAGTCTTGATTTATTAACTCTTTCATTTTCCTTTGAGAGAAATGTCCATTACCATGAACTCTCATTATAATTTCTTTTTCCAACTGCTTAGGTATAACCAATAATTTTCTAGATCCTTTGTACAGTATGTCACCGTCTATTGAATAATCCTGGTATGGCTGGTCTTTCAATATTTCTTTAATTGCTTTTATACCATCATCCTGGTCTTGCATCAGCTTTATCCGATCTCGTAATGACAACACTGTAGCCACATAAGGGTTGCGGCTTAGAGCATCAGCATGCGGCATCTTCTCTCCAGCTCTGTGTTCAATTTCAAAGTCGAATTCATTCAGCATAAGCACCCAGCGTGCTACCTTCGCTGTGAGATCTTTTTTCATCAAAGTTTGTTGAAAGGCCTTACAATCGGTTACTAACTTGAAATGTTGGCCATGTAAGTAATGCCTGAACTTCTTCACACTCTCCACAATGGCCAATGCTTCCAGTTCGTAACTGGAGTACTTACTTTGTGCGTCATTCGTCTTGCGACTCATATATTGGACTGGATGCAAACCTGTGTTAGGATGATACTGCATTAACACGGCTGCTATAGCCATACTTGAGGCATCTGTATGCAACTCCGTCTTCAGGTTAGGGTCAAATATCTTTAAAACTGGGGACATACACAACTTTTCCTTGAGGATATAAAAAGATTCTTGTTGCTCTTTATCAAATACAAAATCTACACCTTTCTTTAGTAAGTCATTAAGTGGTTTTGCTATACTAGCATAGTGCTCTATATATTTTCGGAAGTAAGATGTCAATCCTAAAAAACTTTTAAGTTGCTTACATGACCTTGGCTCAGGGAACTTCATAACTGCATCTGTCTTCTCCGTGGTTGGTCGTACTTCCCCATTCTTAATAACATGGCCTAAATATTCTATTTCAGGCTGCAACAGCTTAACTTTCTTCCAATTTAACCGTAGTCCATACTGTGAGGCTACATCCAAAACTTGTTTTAAGCGATGCAAGGCTTGTTCTTCATCTGCTGCTGGAATAATAATATCGTCTATGAAAATCATCATTATCCTCTGTGCTATCAACTCCTGAAAAATCACATTAACGAACCTCATAAAATACTTTGGACTAACTGAAAGGCCAAATGGTGCACGGAGAAACTCAAATTGCCCATGATGAGTGACAAAGGAGGTATATGGAATTGACTCTTCACTTATTTTCAAATGAAAAAATCCATTTTTCAAATCAAGTACACTATACACCATTGCATTACATAAACGGTCAATAAGGTCGTCTATGATCGGCAGTGGATATTCGTCTTTAACAATTTTTGAATTAAGCTGTCGATAATCTACACAAACCCGAGTGCTACCATCTTTCTTCTTTACGAGCACAAGTGGACTATTGTGGAGTATTCAGAAAAGCTTACCCTGATAATACCGTCTTTTAACCATTCATCAATTTGTTTTTCTACAATACCCTGCTCCGTGTATGACAGCCGCCGAGGTCTTTGTGCTACAGGTATGTCGTCTTTAAGTATAATCTTGAGCTTCAATGGGGCTTCTTTCACCTGAACTGGATGGTAAGTATCTATACACTGGTATACTTCCTGCCTTATCACTGGATTGACAATATGTTCTAGCAATGTTTCCTTTTCATCTGAAATACAATTAACATTAGCTAACCACTCACATTCACCTTTGTATATGGTCACACATCCTTCATTCATCAACATCGTTACACCTTTCAAAAATTCGTGACCTATAATTACATCATATGGCATACAGTCTCTAGGTATGATGTGGAAAGTGACACCGTCATAACACTGTCCATCTATAGTGATTGCTGTCGTAATTTTACCCAAACACCGCACTTGCGAACGTCCAAGTCCCGTTAGCGTTAAACCACCGACATTAAATTCTACGTTGAACAACTTAGAGCATAGTTCTGCTGCTATCAGGTTTACGTCGCTACCTGAGTCTATCAACGCATTATAACTATGATTTCCCGACACTATTACTGTTTTCACTGGTTTTCCGCAGTTTTTAACGCATTTCAAATCTTTGTTTACGATCTGCATAACCTCCGAACAAACTAAGTTTGACATTGACGTTTCAATGACATTATCACTGTCACGACCGCTACACTCGCACTGATTGGTTGCCGCAGACGATGACGTTCCGAACATGGCCGACCGCTGCTTCGTAGACTGCGTTGCACGGCTGCCAACCGCACGAACCTGTGAAGACGAACCCGTAGTAGGCTGTTTTGTCGCTATGTTGGAATCTTGTCGGACGAATTTCGCACCACTTCCGCTACAGACAGCATCGCCAATCAGGGGGCACTTGGTTCCAATATGGCCATATTCGTTGCACCGGAAACACTTTATGCCATTTGGACAATTCGATGAAACATGGCTTCTATCACCACAATTATAACAACGACGGAATGCGAATGTTTCTCTTTTTTTTCCAGGTTGGGCTACAGTTTCGCCACGCATGTCTTTCTTCTTGACTTCTTTGATTTTCTCGTAGATTGTTAACTTTTCTTTCAATGCACTATACGTTGTCGTGCCGTACAAAATCGATTTGTTTACTTGTAGGTCTTCAATTCCATCAATAATATATTGGATGGCGACGTAATCGGGGAATTTCGCTCTTTTTCCTAACTCTTTCATAACCAGCATATACTGATAGTAACTTTCATCCTTCTTTTTCTTCCGTGTCGACATCAACTCGTGCATTTCTTTCGAGTTGAGATGCTCCGGGAATTCTTTCAACAGCGCGGTTTTAAGTTCGTCGTAGCTTCGAAACACCTTTTCGGACCTAAGCCATAGCGCCCGCCGCCGTGCCACATAATGATTTACGAGCGATGACTAGCTTCTGCTGTGGAGTCCAATTGAATACTTCTGAATTATCGTCAATATCTTGAGCCCATTTTGTAGAAGGATACGTCTTGTCTTCTCCACTAAAACGGGTGATACATTCGAAGTTGTAGAACATGGCGGCCGCTGCCGCCGCTGCTTGCGCGCCTGCCTCGCCTTCGCCTTTCTTGCTGCCGTCTTCAGCCATCGTCTTAGGCACGCGCACACCGTCTTACGTCTTTGGTCGTCTTCAGACCCACGCCTCACGTATTAGCATGGATCGAGCACCGCGAGCGCGCCCCACCGCACACGTGCACGCTAACGCCGGTCACTCCGTCGTAACGTCGTAATTACGTCTTACTGCTGGCGTCTTAACTCTGAACATATCCCGGACGAGCCCCCAAAATTTGTGGGATATTGTTCAGAGTGAAAAACAACTTGCGAATAATAATTTTTAATGAAACTCAAGCGCACACAAAACATTGCTCCAGAGAAAAAACCGCCATCTTACTTGTGTTACCACAGACAATCTATCCTATCAAAAACATTACTTTTTATGCGTTCCGTTTCCCACATTTATTACAAATATGGAGGAAATACTTAGGAAGATTTTTAAGTCAAATAAATTAGTTTTCATTTGCGGTGACTTTAACATAGATATATCTTCTGAATCTTCTGATAAATATCAACTGTTGTCTCCAATCTTTTAATTTAAAACATTTGTTTAATGAACCCACTAGAATTACACCATCCTTAAGTTCATGTTTAGACAATATTTTTACAAATTGTGTGGTTCAGCATTCTTCCATTATTGCTGGTGTGAGATCGGATCACTTGGGGCAGCTTGTTAGCTTTCCTGGTAATAAGAACACTCCGTCAAATATAGTTATTAAATACAGACAATTAACAGACAGAACCTTAGAAACCTTTAAAAATAATATTGTCAATAAATTATGCAGTAGTTTTAAATCAGAGGACCCGAATACTAAATTTAATAAGTTATTTAACACACTTTGTCTAGCATTTAATAAATCATGTCCTATTAAGAAACTAAAAATCGACAATAAATTAAAATTCAACGAATGGTGTACAAAAGGGATTAGGATAAGCAGAGATGTGTTGTATAATCTGTATCGAGAAAAATCAATGACATCTGATAAATCTTTTCATGATCATGTACGGAACTACTCTAAGGTATTCAAAAGTGTATGTATCCTTGCAAAGTCTAAATCAATTAGTAACAGAATAGCTAAATCGGATAATAAAATAAAAACCGTTTGGAAAATAATAAATGCGGAAACGGGTCAAATTAAAGTCAACTGTGTCGGATAATGTGCAGGTCGCTAACGCGTTTGACAATTTTTTTTCTAATGTACCAGTAAAGGTTACTAAATCACTTAACTCGTCCTCTACACTTGCAGAGTCATTACTAAAACAAAATTTTACTAAAGAAGTACCGGACTTCGGATTCCATTACATAACTTTTAATACAGTAAAAAAAGCTTTCAAAAACCTTAATTTAAAAAAAACGGAAGACTTAAGGGGCATCTCTGTTAAAGCCCTGAGCTCCGTGATTGACAATGTTGCACCAATACTCAGTCAAATCTTTAACTCATGTATAGATGAAGGCACCTTTCCTGATTTGATGAAACACAGTAAGGTCATTCCAATATTTAAGTCAGGTTGTAAGAAAAATCCGTCAAACTACAGACCCCTTTCTATTCTCCCGGCTCTAAGTAAAATATTCGAAAGGATCATGCTTGATCAGATGTTAAACCATTTCAAGTTAAATGATATACTGCACGACCGTCAATTCGGCTTTACAAAGGGTAGGTCCACTACGGACGCCAGTGCGCGGTTAGTTACTCAAATTTTGGAAGCCTGGGAGAGTTCGCAGGATGCCGTCGGTATATTCTGTGATCTCTCCAAGGCGTTTGATTGTGTGGACCACGATACACTCATTTCTAAGCTGAGACACTACGGCATTCGTGGAAAATCTCTTGAACTTGTCCGGTCTTATTTATCCAACAGACAGCAAAAAGTGGATGTCTGCGGCTCAACATCTTCGGGGACAGTTGTAAAAATGGGCGTGCCTCAAGGCTCTATACTGGGTCCATTTCTGTTCCTAGCTTATATAAATGACCTTCCATTCCCAAGTAGCACAAAACTGTTGCTTAAGATCTTTAGAGCCAATCCGATTATTACCCAAGGTGCCAAGATCAAGCACCAGAGCGTGCTCTACAGACCTTATGCAGCAGCTTTACAGCCAAAGGGGCACAACTTTTTGCAGTCTATAGTTCCATTAGAACTTCATAGTAGAGGCATAAAAGCGATACAGGAGCGGCAACTAATAATTAACACCATACTAAAGCTCTTATGGCGATGATTGAATGAATGACAAATTTTGCCGAATGAAGAAAACTTCACTGATCGTTCACCTTGTCTCTCATTTATAAAATACTAGCTTTTGCCCGCAACTTCGTTCGCGTGGAATAGATGGCGCTATATGTCCGGAATAATTTTATTTTTATTTTTTTTTGTAATAAAAACTATCCTATGTCCTTTCTCAAGTTTCAAACTATGTCTGTACCAAATTTCACACAAATCGGTTCAGTAGTTTAGGCGTGAAGAAAAGACAGACAGACAGACAGAAAGACAGACAGACAGACAGAGTTACTTTCGCATTTATAATATTAGTTTGGATATTTGTTGTTCCTGAGTCAGACATTACTTAATACAAATAAATATTAAGTGAAGGTAAGTATTTTTGAGCTATATTTTGTATTATATGGTAAGTAGCTACAAACGCAGATCAGTTTATCGTGAATATAGTTGATATTGTTGATGTATTTTTAACGCGCCTCAATAATTACCTCAGAATATCGTAAAATATACAACGTTATTTTTTGTTTGTGCGAAACCTGAATATAGTTTATTCAGAATCAGTAACTGAATCGATTCCAATAGTTTTTACACCATGTTATATTTTTTCCCAAAATTATCTAAAAAACTTTGAATGTTGGACACCACAAATAGGCATTTATCTCGCACAACAAAGGTCACGGCGAGTTCATAGCGGGCGCGAGCGCACAGTTCTTATCGCGTTGCGCGTGCTCGTGACGACATCGACACAGTGACGACACGCCAGTCACCCGGAAGCTACACGCTGACGCGCACGTGTGACGTTTTGCGCGCGCTCGCTCTCGTTACGTATCGCGATCCCGCGCGCAGCTGACGTAAGCCTTGCCTGTGTTTTGGTGTCGGTTAATATCGTGCAATTATGGCTTATCCCTACACAAACGTACAGTACACTGAAATGGTGCGAACACTTGCTGTTTGTGGTGACAATGTGTCGTTAGCAGTACGGCAGTACGAGGAGCAATTCGGCATCAGGGTGTCATGGAACACGATGCTCTACGCGACACAGAGGGCTAGAGATTATGGTTCCTTTAGGCCTCCGAGAGCCGTTGATAGAGGTGTGAGCCGTATTCCTACAACAGTGCAGGAAGGAATTTTAAATTACATGTCCAACGATCCCGAGAGCAGTACAAACCGGGCCGCTAGGGTATTTAACGTCAGCCAATCATATGCATGGCGCACGATGCGAGATGACGGACAACACCCGTTCCATTTCCGACGTTCCCAAGAACTTTGTGACAATGATTACTTGCAGAGAATTTCATTTTGCCGATGGTGGCTAAATAATAGTGACGACGCCAGTATTCTATGGACAGACGAGTGTACATTTACGCGACGCGGACTGTACAACATGCATAATAGCCATTACTGGGCTCATGAAAATCCACACCTAGAGCGTGTAGACACTTATCAGTACCGTTTTTCCGTTAACGTATGGGCCGGCATAGTGAACTAACATGTGATAGGACCAATTTACTTACCGCGATTAAATAGTACCACTTATTTAAATTTGCTAACAAATACATTATCAGACCTTATCGAAGAATTGCCCCTGGACATTTACCGTGGCGGTCGTAGCCTGATTTACCAACACGACGGAGCTCCCGCCCACTTTTCGAGAGAAGTGCGGGAATTCTTAAACCGAGAGTACTGTAAGGGATGTAGTATGTACTTAGGTGTAAGAGATACTCTATGATATATTAATGTGTAATAATCTATTAAAGTTCAGTTCTAATACAGCACTCGATAGTTTCACTTCACCTCCTAATAGGTCCAACCTCACATGGCGACCCTGCCATGCGCGAGTTCACGGGCATCGTATAACGTTCCCTATATGGACTAGTTATTTTAAACAAAGTCGCGATGTGTTCTCTAAGTGATGTTATAACGAATTGTATAATAACTCTGATTCTACGTGTCGCATATTTTTCCTGCACCGTTTATTTTCCAACATCATGGGAGGCCAACAATCAAAACAGGAGGAAGTAATAATTGCACAGACAGCGGCTGGTGGTGCAGAAAATCGCGCTGTAGTGGAAGAAATTAGAGGGCACTTGAGTGTGACAAATATATTACTGATGGTCCTCGTCCTTGTTGCCCTGGCCGTCTTTCTGGTATTTGCGTGCAAGATATACAAACGTTGTCACTCGCAATGAATACAACAGGAAATCAACCGTAGTGGGTTACGGAGATCTTTTTTCCGCAATAACGCTGCATTTAAGGCTGAAGAAGGCATCGTCTAATCTGTATCAGTGAATGAGCAGTGTGTTATTTTCAGTGTAAAGTGTTATCAGTGGCGTACACATAATGGTATGAGAACTTTATTTTATTATAAGCTATAAGTAAGTGCATGATATAATTCGATGTAAGTTTTAATGTACTCATTCATATAATCAATATGTATCCTTATAATGGCAGATATATTAAATGAATTATATAATGGTTTAAAAGCTATTAGGACATACCTAATTAAAATCGGTCCTAAGAGAAGGCAAATTAATATATGTAAAGTAAAATTACAAGAGGCAACTAATTTATATGAGCAATATTTGCCTGTTGCAGAATATTTGAATTCAGAGATAAAAGCAGGAGCTATTAAAGGTGATGACGTTTTATTAATTAACAAAGTATGTTCTGATTTCTGTTCTTTGTATAAGGAGATAAGTGAATTGTGTGAGATTAGTCGAAGTTCATTAACGGAATACGAAACCCAATTGTCTTTAAAAATGAATACCTTCGATTTAAAGGTTGCTTTAAATCTCATACCTACAATAACTAATGAAGAGTCCAACATTAAACAAATTATAGATTATGTAGAATACTATGGTACATTACTGAAAGATAAACAATGTCAAGATAATCTAATTCAATTTATACTAAAAAGTAGATTGTCTCAGTCGGCTAAACTTCAATTAAAAACTTCATATCCGAGCGTCAGTGATTTAGTAAGGGAGATGCGGATGCATCTTTTACCCAAAAAATCGGCTACCGCTATTCAGAGTCAGCTCCAAAATAGCAAACAGAACGAAAAGTCTCTAAAAGAGTTTGGTGATGATATTTCGAAATTAATGGTGGATCTTACAATTTCGCAGGCGAACGGAAACTCTTCTAGTTTTGACGTATTAAAACCATTGAATGAAAAATATGCAATAAAAAGATTCGCCGATGGTCTGCGAAATCGTAGGCTCAGCACAATTATAGCGGCAAGAAATTTTGATTGTTTAAAGGATGTCATACAAGCAGCGCAAGATGAGGAAGTTTCATCGCCATCCACATCAGGAGAGATTATGAATTTTCAAAGGTATTCAAATAATTTCAGATCAAGGACTAATCACTATAGCGGTTCCCGAGGCAGAGGCAACAGTAGAGTATTTACGAGGCAAGGCAATTTTCGAGTCAGTATCGATCAAGTAGAGGCCGTGGTGCATGGCGAGGTGGATATCGAGGTAAGTACAACCAGCCTAAACCAAATAACAAAAGGGTACGCAACGAATATTTGCATGTTTTATCGGAACCTGAAAAAATAAACGAAAATAATGAACCAATTTCACATAATAAAAATAATGAATCAACATTTTTTCGTGACTAATAATGACATCATTCTAGCTAGTGACAGCAGTTGTATCATATGTTTATCACTACATGACCAAAACTGTTCGTGGCTCGTGCCATTTCTGCCATAAAGTACCAGTATGTATTAGATCATAACATTACAATGTTTGATCAGTGCCTCACTATAAAAGGAATTGGGGGCAAAGTACAGGCATTGGGATATGTTTGTTTGGAATTATACGCGTGTAACATGTACTTTGAACATAAGTTTTATGTGTTTGAAAGTTTACCTTGCGAAACATTAGGTATATTAGGAAAAGACTTTTTGATAACTTACAAAGCAATGTTAGATTTTGAAAACAGACAGATTTCACTAACTGACTTAAACAACTTGAAATTGACCTTACCTTTATTAACTAGTAGAGATAATTATCTAAAAATAGGATCGCGTTGCGAATCAATCCATTATATACGAACGGACTTGACTGAAGATTGTGTCGTTTGTTCGACTGAAATTCAGCAAGGTGTGTTCTTAGCGAGTTCCATAGTTAAACCGGTGAATGGGTACATTCCAATTAAGATTTTAAATACTACGGATAAGGAATTGATTTTGACGAATTTTAAGTTTGATTTACACAAATTAACTGAATATAATTTATGTTTATTTCAAGACACGGACAAGACTGCTGACAGAGTAAAGCAATTGTTTAATGAATTAAAATTAAATTATCTGTCCGGGGAAGAGCGAGACTCTATAGAGCAGTTATGCGCGAAATATAGCGATATATTCTATCTACCGGGCGACAAATTGACTACTACGAATGTTTACACACATTCAATTTCCGTAAAACCTAATACTTCTCCTATTTTTACAAAACCTTACCGTTTGCCACATTCACAAAAAAGTGAAATAAAAAACCAGATTGATAAAATGCTAAGTGACGGTATAATAGAACCATGCAATAGCGAGTGGTCCAGCCCTATACTATTAGTGCCAAAGAAAGTCGACTCCAGTAACAATAAAAAATGGCGATTAGTAGTTGACTACCGAAAATTAAATAATAACATCGAAGATGACAATTTTCCGTTGCCGGATATATCAGAAATTTTAGACTCTTTATCGGGATCAATTTACTTCACACATCTTGATTTATTCCAAGGATATTTTAATGTCAATTTGGATGAAAATAGTCGGAAATATACTGCATTTTGCTCTGGGCAATATAGAATGACACGAATGCCAATGGGGCTAAAAACAAGTCCTGCAGCATTCACTCGTATGATGACCATGGCTATGTCTGGGTTAACATACGAGAAGTGTTTTATTTATTTAGACGATCTTATTGTTTTTGGACGCAATTTAGAAAACCATAATACAAATTTACAGGAGGTTTTTAGTAGATTGAGACAAGTAAATTTAAAGCTCAACCCTTTAAAGTGTGAATTTTTAAGAAAAGAAATATTGTATCTAGGACACGTTGTATCGGGAGATGGTATAATGCCGGACCCTGAGAAAACAAATGTTATTAGAAATTATCCCCGTCCAACTAATGCAGATGAATTAAAACGGTTCATTCCATTTCTAAATTACTATCGTAAATTCGTACCAGATTTCGCTAAAATGGCCTACAATTTAAATTATTTAACAAAGAAAAATGTTCCTTTTATTTGGACAGATGAGTGTCAGAACAGTTTTGAGTCATTAAAGGAAAGCTTAATTAAACCACCAATACTTCAATATCCAGATTTTACAGAGAAAAACCAGTTTATATTACAGACAGATGCGTCAAATTTTGCGTTGGGAGCAGTTTTATCCAATAAAAACGGGTTACCAGTAGCTTATACAAGTCACAGTTTAAATAAAGCCGAGAAAAATTATCCGACCATTGAAAAGGAATTGCTCGCTATTGTATGGGCTGTTAAATATTTTAGGCCATACCTGTACGGTCGAACATTTAGAATAAGAACAGATCACAGACCTTTGCTCTATCTATTTAATATGAAAGACCCATCCAGTCGTCTTACTAAATTTAGGTTACAATTAGAGGAATACAATTTTGTAGTAGAGTACGTAAAGGGTTCCGACAACACGGCTGCAGACGTCTTGTCGCGAATTTCTAGCCAAGAATTGAAAGAGATGCAAGAAAATATTAATATAATGACTAGAGCACAAAAGAAACGTTTAAATGTAAAATCCGTCCAATCATCGGATAATATGGTCCCTACAGACGATCGGCCTGATCAACCGAAAGTTGTAGAGACACATATTAAGCCGAAAGAAGTGGTCGAATTAACATTTATAGATAAAGAAAAATGGTCAAAGTATAAGAAAAATGGAATGATAAGTTATGAACAAAAACTATTTAGTTACGTACCAAGTATGAATACGGTCTTTATAAAATATTCCGATTCTTCATCACAAGTATCGCGAAGCGAGTTTGTGAAAGAATTGAATGAATTTTGTAAAATAATAAAAGTAGACGAGTTATGCATAATTAAAAATAAAAATAATGAAGATTTTATCAAGAAATTATTACAAGAAATAAAAGCTAGCAAGTATTGATCCGGACCTCGCATATGCATAGTTAAGAATGTTAAAAGGATTATTGATAAAGATGACGTACGCGTTATTCTAAATGATTTTCATATCTTGCCCACTAGTGGCCACGCGGGCATGAGAAGAATGTATAACAACATCATAAAATATTATTACTGGACAGGCATGGAAAAAGATATAAAATTATTTGTCCAACGTTGCCATAAATGTCAAACTCAGAAACATACTGTACCACTCAAGGAACCAATGACAATAACGACAACTGCAAACTTTGCATTTGAAAAAATATTCCTTGATTTGGTAGGACCCTTATTTAAAGATCAAAACAACTACTCTTATATATTAACACTCCAATGTGAGTTGAGCAAATATATCGAAGCGTATCCTTTAGTTACAAAGAAGTCAGAAGAGGCAGCGAAAGCCCTCGTTAATAATTTCATTTTGAGGTATGGAATTCCAAAGGAGATCGCTACGGATAAAGGCACGGAGTTCATGTCGTCAGTGTTCAGGGAAGTATGTACACTTTTAAATATCAAACAATTAAATTCGACGGCGCACCATCATCAGAGCATCGGGGCATTAGAGAACAACCACAAACATCTTGGTAATTATCTTAGAATACAAACTGATAATCATCCTGAAACATGGAGCTCGTGGTTACCCTACTGGTGCTTCTGTTACAATACTTCAGTACATTCGGAAAGTAAGTTTACGCCGTTCGAATTGGTATTTGGTAGGAAATGTACTCTTCCAAGTAATTTGTCAGGAGATACTGTTGAACCGCACTATAATCACGACAATTACTCACTAGAATTGAAATACCGTATACAGACCTCTCAAAAAGAGGCAAGAGACAATCTACTTAGTAGTAAACTCAAAAGAAAATCTCATCAGTTTTAATACATTTATCATATAAGCCAAATGATTTAATTGTTATAAAAAATGAAAATGTTAATAACTTCAATTCTGTTTATTCTGGACCTTATACTGTATTACGTGATTTGTCTCCAAATGTGGAAATATTAAAAAATGGAAAACCTTATTTAATACATAAAAATAGAACTAAGATGTATTATCCATAACCAATTATGTAATCATGTAGGTAACTTTATATAATTATTAATAATAAAAAAAAAAGTATATACAGGGTTATAGGTAAAACACTAACAACCTCTCAGGACCATATTACTAATATCATAAACTAAAACTTTTGTTCTATGACTTTTAATAATTCTCAGATTTTAGTTCATCAAAATTTTCACACAAAAATCAAAATATTTCAAGTGTACGTTCTAAAAGTTACGAAGTCTAGGCGAAGCACAGTAAACAGTAGTACAAAAGACAGCGGAGGGGGGGGTTTGACCTATTTACGAGCGGCCGTCAGTCGTTTTCATGCGCCCGCGTCGCATCATACGTGTCTTTGTAGCGAAATGCGGTGGTGCGAACGTAATTATCTTTACAGTATGGCGTATCGTAATTCAAATGTCGAGTACACGGAAATGGTGCGAATGCTGGCTAGGTGTGATGACAATGTTTCGGAAGCCTGTCGCCAATACGCCATACGATTCCCAAACATCCCTACACCTAGCTGAGTATCAATGCTAGCCGCCACACAGCGGTTACGAGATTACGGGCAATTCTGGCATGCCATCAGGGATTAGTGATCGTCCACCGAGGCACACAGTACGTGAAGAACACGATATTTTGTTGTTTTTTTATTTGACCTTTTCGTAAAAAGGCGGGAAATCGTAGCGTAGCGAGTTACCAATTCAAAAGTATGACTAGGTACGAGAATAGTGCGCGGGAGGCGTAGGGTAGGTAAAGATCTTGCATTCATTCTAAAAATGCAAACCCGATCTTGCATTCACCAAACGAATTTTTTGTAATGTGTGATAATCTCGACTCGTCCGCACACTCTAAGGTCGACTAATCGCTCGACTGGTCTCGATCGGGCCTTTTGTTGGTGAAGAAATGGTAGGGGCGTGCAAATTTTATCACTATAGCAAAATAGAGTTGAAATGTGTTAGATAGACCAATTAAATCTTGTAGGTTTGTTTTTGGCAAATGTATTATGTTTTATAAAAAGTCATAGAACAAAAGTTGTAGTTTATGACGTTAGTAATACAGTCCTGCAAGGTTGTTAGTGGTTTACCAATAACCCTGTATAAGTAACTATTTTTTTTTCTCTATATGGGGAGATGTAAGGGATGTAGTATGTACTTAGGTGTAAGAGATACTCTATGATATATTAATGTGTAATAATCTATTAAAGTTCAGTTCTAATACAGCACTCGATAGTTTCACTTCACCTCCTAATAGGTCCAACCTCACAGTACGGTGAACAATGGATTGGTCGCGGCGGGCCAGTGCCTTGGCCACCAAGGTCGCCAGACCTAACTCCTTTAGATTTTTATCTTTGGGGTCACATAAAAGACCTAGTATACCAAACAGAGCCCCAAAGTGAAAGTGATCTAAAAAATAAAATTGGAAGTGCATTTAACAGTGTCAAAAACAGTCATTACGTTTTAAGAAAATTAAATAGAAATATGCGTTAGCGCGCTCGTTTGTGCATACGACAAAATGGGAAACACTTTGAACAATTGTTACAATATGTTTGAGCGATTAAAAACATTGTAAATAGTAAATCGGTAAGTCAATTAATGTAAATGTTATGGACCAAGTGATAAATTGGGCAGTATACATAATGCCCGGTCATTATGAATAATGCCCAATATGAGAGTGCAATTTGATAATAATTATTCAAACAATCAAATTGACCGGGCACTATACATATTGCCCGTGACCTTTTGGGCAAAGTAATACAAACATATTTAATTTCATTTTTTTTATTGTTATTGACATTTAACTTAAAATAAACTAAATATAACACATCCCAAATCAATTCACATAGCATAGAAGTAAGCAATGCAAAGCATGCAACATGCAGCAAGCATGGCTTCTGTCACGGCTCCGGCGCTGCGGGGTTCCGGCGGTCCCATGCGAGCTTATCGTCGCAGATGGTTTTCACGCTCATCTCCGCAGCTTCGGCTTGCTGGCCGGATCACCGGCCAGCCTCAGCCGCGGCGGCGAGCGCTGAAACTCGCCCCTCCGTGCCTATGCGGTTTTGAATTGCACTCTAGGGGTAGGGCAGACAAGACTACGTGGAGTCGGTTTTGCAGCGATTCGCTTTCGTCACTAAGTTCAGTTTTTAATACAATGTTTTGAATCCAAATTAAATTCTACCATAAAAAAACGAGCCAAGAAAAATGAGATCAAGAAAAACGAGGCCGAGTTAGTAAATTAGATGACAATTGTCCAATCAATAATTTTGTGGCTAGACTTATAATTTCCCATTAAAATAGAACATATAATTTAAAACAATAATCATAAAATATGTAGCAAGTAACAGGATTTATTTATTAGAACAACTGCCACCCTCGCACCGCATAAAATATAGCTTTATTATCAAACTGCCCAACTGTCATGTAGCAATATAATAATGCCCGTGCAATGTGATAAATAATGAAGTTAAGATAGTTATTAATCACTTGGCCCGATAAAGCTAGACATTATTCATAATGCTCGGGCATTATAAATAATGCCCGAATTAATCACATGGTCCATAACATAAATAGTGATGATTAACATTTTTAAACACGCCAAGATGGTCAATTGTAGATTGTTATTATTTGTACCTACATACCTACACCATTTTGAACTTTTAAGTGACATAAGACACAATAAATATCATTGACTGCATTTTATTACATAATACTTACATACGTCTACATTTACGAATAAAGTACATAATAATATCTACCTACACTTGACCATTATGACAGTCTAAAGCCTGCAAGTGTGATGGAAAATGTTATCATTATTTTGTTAATTACAATACAATCTAAAAAATGATTATTGGATAAGGCGTCTGTGCAGTAACAGTTAGTTGCTAACAGATAGTTTGATCACAAAATACATTCTGTACCAATGTATTTTTTTTAGTAAGTCAATCGCATGCAAGTATGTTGCCTATTTCACTTTTTATACCTACGCTACGCTCGGCGGCAGGTTGTTCGAGCGCGATAATTATGTAATACATTAACTTTTGTAGGTAGGTACCTATTTTGTGACTAGATGGTGCGGCGCCGCTCGTCGTCCGTGCGGTGACGCCATGACAGCACCACAAAAAGCACACATGTTTTGTGGTGACTATGTATTTTTACGGACAGTCCCGTAACTTAACAAGCTTATAACTTTGTGATTTTTCATGATACGGTTTTGAAATTTCGTACATAGATTCTTTACATAAAAATACTAGATAGGTGTATCAGGTTTCGCATAAACAAAAAATAACGTTGTATAAATTATTATTACATAAATACTTTTGTATCACATACCTACACGATATTGAAATTACATACTGGACTACATTCGTTTTTAGTAAGTTGCTTGTTCGATATTTAGATATATTTTACTACAAATGCGATAAAAACCTATAAATTTCTCGACTACTAATAAATAATTATCTTGTAAACATGGCGTCCATTGAAAGCAGCTTTAAGTTGCAACTTCCACCTTAAAAACTCCTCTCTGCGCGTCATAGCGCTAAGCTTCACTCTTCTGAAGGTCCAAGTAATATCTGTACCTCTATTGCAGTTCAAGTCTGCACTGTGATACTGCAGATATTAAACCACACTATTAATGACTATTTAAGTTGCTATTTATTTATTTTTTTCATAAAAACTGTTTGACATGTCGGTGGGTACGCCCTAAACTATATCTATCTTCACTGAATGGAGGCATTATATTTTTTATATTTTTTAATAAATTTCTTTTGTAACTGCTTGAGTAATAGGTATGGGTAAGGTGTGTACTAGCCAACTTGATTAACTATTTTTATTTTATTTTATTTATTTGGCTCACCAACAATTGAGTACACTCAACAATTATGGATTACATTAAATAAATTAGGGTCTAGTGTATCAATCTCTTACAGGTAAGCACATCATGCACTACTTAAGATTAAATGTATAAAGACTAGAAATTGATGTAGGTACACACAGTCAAGCTCCTAGGGACAAATTAAAACTAAAAATTGAACTAAAACTATGGGATCACATGCAAAAACAAAATGTGGAAGAAATAACATTAAAAAAGAAAAACCTAATTGAATTAAAATCATAATAAAGTTGAAGTTAAATAAAATTAAAACTAGTAATTCTAATTAATAAATTGAACAAAAAATCAAAATTAACATTAATAAAAACGTAATCAAAATAATTTAACAGAATCAAAGAACATAATCAACACATTCATGCGGATTTCACAGCCAAATTGAATTAAAATCAAATTCAAAAGGAAAGTTAACATAATCAAAAACATAAAATTCTAATGTAATTAAATTATTGTAATTAAATTAGATGAATTCGTAAACAAAAATAGTATTATAATAAAAATTAAAAATGCAAGTTAAAAATAAAAAACAGATTTGCGACTAAAGAGAATAAATCCATAGAAACATGTCATATATTAAACACAATGCTTCTGAACTTAGCAAGTGAGTCCGAGTGCACATCTACCAGATCACTGCAGCTGTTTAATAGTTTGCACAGACGGGGTATTGGAGAGTTAGCACCCAGAACGGTTCTGCGTAAAGGAGGATGTAATGGGGTTATAGGAGCACGTGGGATTTTTCTAGGCACACGGAGTTTGAACCTATTCAATAACTGCGGACAGTCAATTTGAGACCGTAGAACCTTGTATAAAAATGTTGCGTCCAATAAATCTCTTCTTTTTTGTAGGGATGTCATCTTGAAATGCAGGAGTCTTTCTTTGTACGACCGTTTTCTTTTAGCTATCCCGGAGGAGAAAGCCAAGTGCCAAAGAAAACGTTTTTGGACCCTTTCTAGTCTAAGTGTATGGGTGGCATAATGTGGTCTCCATACAGTGCTACAATATTCCAACGTGCTACGAACTAAACAATTATACAGTAATATCTTAGTCTTACAGTTACGAAAGCAGGTCACATTCCTTAACACAAACCCAAGCATTTTAGAGGCTTTTTTAACTATTTATTTATTTATTTAGTTTGGCTCTTCAACAATGAGTACACGGTTACATCTATAACTATACATTTAAACTTATATCTAAGTGCCTCATCACTTAAAGAAGAGCACTGCATGCACTATAATTTGCACATAAACCTACTTAACTAAGCCAAAAAAAGAAAAGAAAATGAAACAGTGAGAAAAAAAAAAAACAAAACATAACATTTTTTTACAAACTTAATACAGAACAGACTAATATTTGTGACTAAATTAATTATCATGATTTGGAATCCTCGTAAGCGAGGTTAGAGGGGTGTGAAACAAATCAATGTCCCCACTGCATTGCTCGTACACAGCATACATTCTGGATAATGAGGAGTGCTGCCTTAAATTGGTGTTACTTTTTGGAGGGCTGAACAGTTTTCTGTGAGACTTTCTAGGTAGTCTTCGTGGCACATGATAGGACACCTTACTAAGCAGTGTTCCGGACAGTTCAAAGATCCGGTTACAAGTTTTTTAAGGAAAATTAGGTCAAACATTTCTCTACGCTTCTCCAGTGAGACCATTCTGAAGTATTTTAATCTTTCTTGGTACGATTTGAGTTTGTTCCCCATGTTGCAGTAATAAGAAAGATGACGTAGAAATCTTTTCTGTAGTCGTTCAATACGCTTTACGTGTACATTATATTTTGGGGACCAGACAACACTACAGTATTCGAGGTGACTCCTGACTAAAGAGTTGTACATGATTTTTTTGGTTTTTGAATGTTTGAAGGCTTTACACTCTCTCATAACGAAACCTAGTATTTTTGTTGCTTTTAATACAACTTGGTCGATATGATCTACGAACCCTAGTTTTTTGTCGAATTGTACACCCAGATCTCTTATAGATTCCACTTCATCTAGCTGCGGACCATTAATGTGGTATGATGTAGGTACACAATTTTTCTTTTTTGTAAAATTTGATGTGCTTACACTTTGCAATATTTAACGACAATCTATTATGTTTACACCAGTTACTCAACCTATCTAAATCGTATTGAAACTGAACCGAATCAGCAGGCGTTTTGATATTTTTGACTGCTTTAAGATCATCAGCGAATAGATATATATTAGAGCTTAAAAAGCACTTGTGGATGTCGTTGATAAAAAGAATGAATAAGGGAGGTCCTAAGTGAGATCCCTGAGGAATTCCGGACGTTGCTATGTATGCATTTGAGTTGCAACCATTGACTGCAACTCTAAGCGACCTATGTGACAGATATGACTTGAACCAACTCAGCAAAGGATCCGACACACCGTACATCTTAAGCTTTGCAACAAGTAAATCATGATCCACTGTGTCAAAAGCCTTGCTGAAGTCGGTGTACACTGCATCGACTTGAATACGCTTATCAACAGCTTCAATAATTCCTTCAGCATAAGTCACTAAATTCGTAGCAGTTGACTTACCCCTCATGAATCCGAATTGGCTATCTATTACCAATTGTGACATATGTCTGTACAATTCAGGACAAATAAGTGCCTCAAATATTTTTGCAAGTACGGAGAGAATAGCTATGGGCCTGTAGTTGGTCACATTAGACTTATCCCCGCTCTTGTAAATGGGCACGATCCTAGTGTTTTTCCAACTACGTTTTCAATGTGGGGTTTAAATGTTAACTGCCTGTCGAATAGAACTCCCAAGTCCCTCATCTGCTCCACTTCCTGCACAGAAGTGCCACATATATAATATGCAGATTCTGTTATATTTAATTTCCTTGTATATTTGATGTGGAAGCACTTGCTAATATTTAGGCTCATACCATTATTATTACACCACTTCACTAAGATATCAATATCTCCCTGCAGCAACGCAGCATCGAGATCTGATTCAATAACTCTGCAAAATTTTAAATCGTCCGCATACAAGAAACACTCAGAGTGTTTTAGCTCATAAGCGAGATCATTGACGAATAAGTTGAACATGACGGGACCAACATGCGATCCTTGGGGGACCCCAGATGAAACCTTGTAGGAACCCGATCGGTAGCCATTGAGAGCAACAAAAAAGGTTCGACCTTTAAGATAGGCATTAAACCAATCAAGGAGAGAGCCAGTGATACCGTAGGCGTTCAATTTAAACAGAAGTAAATTGTGTGGAACACGATCAAAGGCTCTACTAAAATCGGTGTAAATCACGTCTACCTGTTTGCCGGAGTCAATGGCACCAACCAAGGTTTCCGTAAAAGTCACTAGGTTTGTGCATGTAGATCTGGAACTCACAAAGCCATGTTGAGAGTTACTGAGGTAAAGTTTCAAATGAGACTGAACATACGGATAAATCAAGGATTCAAAGAGTTTGGCGAAGGCAGACAATATTGAAATAGGTCTATAATTACTTATATGTTCACGATCGCTGCTTTTATGAACTGGAACCACCTGCGCTACCTTCCAAACATTTGGGAAAATACCTGTGTCAAGTGATTTATTAAATATTTGTAACAGAGGAGCCGCCAAGGACGAAGCACACATAGACACAAAGTAAGGGGGGATCCCGTCGGGTCCAGCGCCTTTTCGACGATCCAGAGCTTTCATTTTGTTAAGCAGGGTTTCAAAAGCAATTATCATGCAGTCAAAGGCAAACTGGATGCTAACAAGTTCTGCATGTATTCTGAAGGAGATGAAAGATGACTAACATTTTGGTCACTGTACATTGCAGAAAAATGAGCAGCAAACATTTCTGAAATACTGACGCCATCTGAAGATGATATGATGCCATCAGTCATTGTCAATGGATAAGAACTAGCTCCACCTCGCTTGTCCTTAATATAAGCCCAAAATCGATTTGGATCCTTGGTTATGACAGCCTCCAGATCACTGACATACTTACGGTAACAAGTGGCAGCCATAACAGAGCATCGCTTACTCAGCAGTTTCAATTCCAGCTCATCCATGGGGTTTTTATATATTCTATATCGCCGTCGTACCTTTTCCTTTTCTCTCAAAGTTCTTATTAGGTTTTTATCGAACCAAGGAGGATGAGTTTTTTTTTTGTTTTTTTTTTTTTTTTTTGGGGTAGGTGTAGAAAAAGTTGACACGTATCTCAGATTCTCTGAGCTTTTTTAAAATATATTTAATTCAGTTTTTTTAATTATTTTTAGTAAAAGTTTAATTATACAACTTAATTATTGGGTACTTACATTGGGAGCCTTAAATGTAACCTGATTAAGTACTTAACACCGCCTGCCACATCACCATCAACACTTGCACATAGAATAATATTAACATATTTACAAAGTCACTATAAACAATATAAGGAAGATGTCACAGTTATCAGAAATACTGTCGATACAGAGAAGTCTTGAGGAGAGTTTCAGTCAGAAGATGGACCAACTCGGAGCTCAAATTCAGGCTGCAGGTCCTGCCAAGGAAACCGTCGCTAAAATTGCTGAGGAGTTCCGGGCCTTCAGGGAGCTCATCTTCAACGTGTTGGGTTTACTCAGGAAGCAGATAGCCGAGTGTGTGCTGCACATTGATGGGTTGGAGATGAGGCACCGACGAAAAGCATTGATCTTTCAAGGGCTTCCTGAAGAAGAGAATGAGGACTGCTCTTCCATGGTCCTTGGTGTCCTCGGCAGCAAATTGGGTCTAAAGGACATAGCAGCAGCCAGCATAAAAGTTGCCCACCGACTTGGCAGTCCTAGTAAGGATCATGCACGGCCCATTCTTGTGAGGTTTGCTTCTTGGGATGTCAAGTCAACTGTTTGGAGGGCTAAGACTAGGTTGAGAGGCACCAAAGTCTCAGTCAAGGAGTTCCTGACGAAAGCCAGGCAGTCCATCTTCGCGAAGGCACGGCTGCATTTCGGTATGCGTGCTTGTTGGACGCAGGATGGCGTGATAGTCATTAAGGCATCGGATGGCAGCCGCCACAGGATTGTGTCGATGGACGAGCTAAAGCCTCTCCTGGAGAAGTACCCTTCGAAATCTAATGCTGCATAACGTCGTGAGATACCCTGGAAATAAATCTATTATTGGTATGTGACTGACATTTTTAGTATTAGAAACGAACCATAATTAATTTATAACTATACTTACTTAATGTTTATATCTATTGCTTTTATTTTTTATTTTTTTTCTCCTAGTAATCTTTTATCTTACCAAAGTTTGTTACGCAAAAAGGATAAGAATAATTTAACGTTTAGATTGCTTTTCTTTCCACAACCGCAGCTGTACTTTTTCTTGAATTGTCATTGTCAGCTGTCACACTACTAAAATGTCAGTCATTGCACGGATCAAATACTTCTCGTTCAGAAATAGTCTCATTCTTCTTTTTTTTTTATGTTCTTTGAAGTTTTATTATGTTTTGTTTTGTTTTATGTTTTTGTTTCAAATTTTTTTTATTGGTGTTAGCTGGCGGGTGGAGGTCAATTCTGTTTGTATTTTTAAAATCATTTATTATTTGTTTAGTTATATTTTTTTTAGTTTATATATTTAGGATTTATGAATTCTGATGACGACTGTTTTCATTCTGCCAATGAGTCTTTGGGTGTGAGTAATAGTGATGTTAGTTTCTGTTCTCTGACTGATACACTTGGGGATACATTGAGAAATCAATTCAAGCAAACAGATAAGGTGTTAAATGTGTGTCATATTAACGCTCAAAGTGTTCCTAGTCACTATAGTGAACTATATGAGACTTTTTTCAACAGCAATGTGCATGCCGTCCTGGTTTCCGAGAGCTGGCTCAAACCAAATCTCTTATCCACCTCGTACCCTCTACCTGGCTTCGTTCTTATTCGGAATGATCGGCTTGGGAGAAGAGGGGGTGGCGTGGCAATATACCTGCGATCGGACTTTCCTTATAAGATCTTGGCTACTTCTTCTAATCCTCTGCCTAGTGCTGAATTTCTCTTTTTGGAGGTTTCAGTTAAAGGAGCCAAAGCCGTCGTTGGTGTGGTTTACTGCCCCCCCCTCTGTAGACTACTTCACTGATTTGGAATCGGTTTTAGAATCGTTAGGTTCTGAGTATGCTCATTACATCATCATGGGTGATTTTAATACAAATCTCCTTGCTCCCAACTCTCCTCGAACCCGTAAACTCTTGCACGTTTTGGAATCATCCAGCTTGCATATTTTACCTCTTCAGGCTACTCACCGATCTACGATTGGTGATGATTCCTGGCTGGACTTAATTCTGACGTCTAACCTCTCCTTTATTTCCTGTCACGGTCAATATTCTGCGCCTGGTTTTTCTCACCACGACCTTATTTTCCTCTCCTATATCCTCAAACCTCCTAAGCCCAAGCCTAAGATTTTGCATAGGCGTTGTTTTGCAAGGATGGATACTGAGCGGTTGGTCAAGGATGCGCTAGATATTGATTGGACACCATTAATGACTTCTGATGATGTAGATCATAAAATTTTGATTTTTAATAACATGGTGAACATATTATATGATCGTCATGCACCAGTTAAAAAAGTCAGAGTGAAACGGCCGCCAGCACCTTGGATGACTGAACTCATACGTATAGCAATGCGTAGGCGGGACCGTGCGTTCCGTAAATTTAAAAAAGACCGTAGTGATGAAAACTGGGCTCAGTTTAAAACTGCGAGGAATCGGTGTAATACGATGATATGAAATGCTAAACGCCGCCATATATTGAATAATATATCATCCTCGTCTTCTGCTGACATCTGGAAGTTTCTTGGAACTCTGGGTATTGGCAAATCGCGACATTTGGACCTGCCTAACACAATTAGTCTTGATGCTTTAAATAGTCATTTCTGCACTTCTTCTTCCTCTCGTTTGGACTATTTAATGAAGCAAGATACTCTCAATTATATACATGGTCTAACGCGTCCCGATATCAAATCTTTTGATTTTGTGCCAGTCGACGAGGAAGAGGTCAAAAAGATTATCCTGTCCATCAAGTCTAAGGCGGTGGGGTGTGATAACATCAGCCGTCAGATGATTGTCCCTATCCTAGTCCCAATCCTTCCTGTTATCACTCATATCATAAACTTTTCTCTTTACTCTGGAATTTTTCCCTCACTTTGGCGGAAAGCTTACGTGCGTCCTCTTCCTAAAATTTCCAGTCCCACTCTCCCCAGTCACTTTCGTCCAATTTCCATCCTACCTTTCTTATCCAAAGTGCTTGAGGCTTGTGCTCATAAGCAATTTGCTCGTTTCATCTACGGCAATAAGCTAATGAGCCCTTTCCAATCCGGATTTAGGCCGGGCCACAGCACTTCTTCTGCCCTCCTCAAAGTGACTGGCGATATTAGATTTGCTATGGAAGACGCTAATCTCACAGTGTTGGTACTCGTGGATTTTTCAAACGCGTTCAATACCGTCAGTCACGATATCCTTTTATCTATTCTATCAAATCTTATGGTCTCTTCTAGGGCGTTAGACTGGCTTTCTTCTTATCTTCATGATCGCCAGCAGTCGGTTCGGGTGGATGAGGATTCGTCTACCTGGTGTACTTTGAATGCTGGCGTTCCTCAAGGCGGCATACTCTCACCTCTGTTATTCTCTATATTTATAAATTTCCTTACTCTTGAACTTCAGTGTTCGTATCATCTCTATGCCGATGACTTGCAGTTGTATCGTCACACAAAAGTGAATGAGTTGGCAGCTACGCTTGTTAAAATGAACCAGGACTTGGAGGTAGTCAAGAGTTGGTCTGACAGGTTCGGAGTGGCAGTTAATCCTGTCAAATGCCAAGCCATTATCATTGGTAGCTCAAGAAATTTAGGAAAAGTAGACGCTCTGGGTTTGCCAACTTTGGTATTTGACGGGATAGATATACCGTACAGCTGCTCTGTGAAGAATTTGGGCCTACAACTTGACTCCTCACTCAATTGGCAAGCACAAGTTGCAGCTGTCAGTCAAAAAACCACGAACACGCTGCGGTTTCTCTATCGCTTTAAAAACTTGCTCCCTGTCCATGTAAAAGCAATGCTTATGCAAACCTTAATCTTTCCTATAATCGACTATGGTGATGTTTGCTACTATGACCTGAATGCAGATCTGCTCAATAAACTAGACCGGCTTCTCAATAATTGCATTCGATTCGTCTTTAACCTTCGCAAGTACGATCATGTGTCAGCGTATCGAGCGCAACTTAAATGGCTACCGATAAGACAACGACGTGTGATGAGGGCATTAACTACTCTTTTTTCTATACTATATACCCCGTCTTCACCTGCATACTTAACCTCCCACTTTCAGTATGTGTGTTCACAACACAATAAAAATCTCCGCTCCTCTAATAATCGTCTTCTTCACTGCCCTGCTCACCGTTCAGATATCATTCACTCTTCCTTCTTTGTTAAATCTATCCTTCTCTGGAATGAGCTACCCTTGGAGGTCAGGATGATAAATAGTCGACACACGTTTAAAATTAAACTACGTAATCACATCCATGGCAAGTTGGCGGAATCATTACGCTAGTTCATTTTCTTCACTTTCTTCTCTTGGATTCAGGAATATTTATATATATATATATTTATTTATTATATTTATATATACATAAATATATATATTTTTTTATTATCTTGCACTTATGCTCAAACTGTGTTGCACCTACCATTTCTGTTTCACCACAACCCTAAGGTAGACTGGCAGAGAACGCCTAAGGCGTTAAGTCCGCCGTTGTACAATGTGCATAAAGTATTTTAAATAAATAAAATGAGTCTTATGTTTGCGTGCTAAAGGGAGACTTTGCAATGCTATGATACTGTTAATTTTGTCGTAGAATATACAGAGCATGTCATTCACATCATGCGTTTCACAAAATAGAAGGGTCCAGTCGATCTCACTCGAGCTTTTGTTAATTAAGTCATAATCCATTTTATAAAAGTTTACTCTTTTGTTACAATTGTAAGGGAGTCTTGTATCATCGTGTGATTTTAAATTAATTTCAATAGGAGGATGAAAAGGGTCAATTACACTTAAGGGATTTGGAGCAGAACAAACAGAACCGGAACCGGAACTTAGGTTAGTCAACGCAAGGTTAAGTATGCGTCCTGACTTATTTGTTATATTGTTGAGTTGTATTAATTTGTTTATATGACTAAAATCAGTTAGCAGATGACCTATACCTGGTGCCATATAACCACTGTCTGACTCACTTACCAAGTTCCAATCAATATTTCCTAAGTTAAAGTCGCCAACTGTTCAAGTATGGTATTACAGGAATCCAAGAAGTGTTCTAGGGCTAAACGAAGCACAGGTGGAGGCAAATAAACCGCGCATACAGCCAGTTGACGGATAGACTTAGTAATTGAAACGTCTATAATTACCCACAAATCCTCGCAGTTGCTTTCCCATTGAGACATACGTTTAGAGTTTAAACTCTTCAATACGGCTATCAGAACACCCCCTCCATCCCTTTTTCTATTGCACCTATCTCGCCTGTGGACCACATATCTATCATCAAATAACTCCGAACTCATCACAGCATCATTTAACCATGTCTCGGTTAATATTATTATGTCATAGTTTTCACAAGAAACTTGACGATAAAAATTAAGACATTTAGTTCGTAAGCCCCGAGTATTTTGATAATATATTTTTAAGTCCGAGAATGATAAATAACTTATATTTACTAAAACATTGACTAATACAATAAAAAAAAAAAAAAAATAATTAAACCAGCTTATCCAATGCATCCTTATTCCTGATCAGAATGTGTTCTGATTCCTGTGTCTTCCGCATGAATATTCGACCATCCCGTACCCAGACAAATTGATAACCGATTTCCTTGGCTTTCATCCTAGCGGCAGCATGGAGTGACTTGTTGGTAGTAGACAGATGTTCCGTAATGAAGATCGGGGATTTAGGTCCTGTGTATCCCAAGTGGGTCGTATTTAATTTATTGTCTGGATTCGACTTGTTAAATTTTATTGTTGCGGCTAGAAATTGGAATCTCGACTGCGGGGGGAGGCAAGCTGGACTACAACGGCACGCGGGCGGCCATTGCTGGCATTTTGTTTTGCGACTCTTGTACAATGCTTAATATCGTTATCTTGAATGCCGCTTCCTACAATTTTGGATAATTGGGATCTATCAAATTTTCTTGCCTCTTCTCAGGTAGGCACTGAATTTCTACATTATTTGCCCGGGTCTGCTGTTCCAGTTGGTTTATGCGTGAAGATAAATCGCTAATCTTCTTCTCTGTCGATTTGCTCTTGGCAGAGCGGTCGTGGTCACGTTGAGCCGTCCACATTAGAGGCGGACACAGCTTTTTTCACGATCTCCCGCCATCTCTCTCTGTTAGCAGACTCTCTGGTGCAGTCTGACACGCAGCTACCCACTGCGGATTTCACCTGATCGGTCCAGCGCATAGGTGATCGGCCGCGCGATCTGGTGCCCTCCACTTTTCCCTGTACAACTAGCCGCTCTATAGAGTTGTTATCGCGTCTAGAGACATGGCCAAAGTATTGTAGTATGCGCGTCTGTACTATGGTCGATAGGCGCCTTGTGACGCCGAGCTCCTGAAGTATGGACACATTGGTGCGGAACTCTGTCCACGATATGCCGAGCATCTTCCTCCAGCACCACATCTCCAGAGCATCTATCTTCCCCTTTTCCAACTCACGCACTGTCCACGTCTCTGCCGCGTAAAGGAAGATGGGGAATACGAGAGTTCTCATGAGCCTGATTTTGGTGGCTTTGGTTATGTTCCGATTCCTCCATACCTTCTTCAACTTCTCGGCCGCGTTTCTGGTTAGAGCCATACGACGCTTCACTTCATCAATACAACCACCATTGTTTGAGATTAAAGCCCCAAGATATATGTATGTTTGGACCACATCGCAATTCGCAATCCGAGTAACTTCTGGCGAATTGTCATTCATACGGTCTACGATCATAATCTTGGTCTTAGATCGGTTGATTTTCAAGCCAAACATTAGACTTACTTGCTCCATTTTATGAAGTAATGCCTGCATGAGCTCCGCACTACTAGCAAATAAGGTGATGTCATCTGCGTATCGTAAGTTCGAAATCTTGTATCCGCCAATCACAACACCATCGGTCCAGTCTTCAAGGGTGATTCGCATTATTAGCTCTGTATAGATGTTGAAGAGCAAAGGTGAAATTATGCATCCTTGTCGCACACCCGCCCTTGGATGAAAAGTATCTGAGAAGAAGTCATCTGTCCGCACTGATGCCGTTCCCCCTTCGTAAAGTCCCCTGAGCAAGTGCACGAGGTGTTGTGGTGTACCCATGTCCAGCAGTGTTTTCCACAGTGTTGGCCATTTTACCGAGTCAAACGCTTTGGAAAAATCAACGAAGCAATATGTAAGTCGGTTTGTTGAATTCTCGAGCTTTTTCGATAATCTGACGAACTGAATCTGTTCACGGGTCCCCTTGCCTTTTACAAAACCGGCTTGTTCTGGCGCAATTTCTCTGGACAAGTATGCTTTCAGTCGCTCGTTGATAATGTGTAACATTATTTTACTCGCGTGTGTTACGAGGGCAATGAGTCGGAAGTTGCCACATTTCTTAGTCGAACCCTTTTTGTGGAGAGGAGTGAAAACTGTGTGAGCCCATTCTAAATCGCTAATACACACTCTCATCTCCGAGTTTTCTTTACGTAATTCTTTCATATTTTGCTCAGATGCTGTATACTTTTTTAAGAGGTCTTCGTATTGCTTATTCATAAAAGCCATAGAATTTTCCATGCTCTCCATTTTATCCGAAATTGGTTGCAACTGTTGGTTCAGGGTAAGTGTCATGTTTTCTATGAACTTGGCAAGCATCTCAGTTTGCACCTTTTTAATTGATTCTTGAATAAGCTGACGAATGTCGTCGGGTGCTAAGACAACTTCAGTAGGCGCTTGTGGTGGAGAACCAACGGCAGGCCTTTTACTGCCTCTGGTAGTAGAGATATTACGCAAAGGAGTATTGTCTGATTTGGCAAGCTTCGGAACCAGCTTTAGGCATTCTGGACAGTGCCACTCAGCAGGTAATTTATAATCAATAGGCAACGATAGACAATTATAATGATATGCCTCAAGACATTTGACGCATTAAGCATGCTTTCCATTATCTGCCGCTTGGCCACAGCATCCCAATAGCGGTCCAGAACTCAGCGACTTAACAGGACGATCTGCCATAATAATATCGCAACTTTTCGTTGTAAAGTAAACAAACGACTAAGATTTAAATAAAGTTAAAGGTGGGTGAATTCTTAACTTTTTGTAGCGATCCGTTGCTCTGCGCTGCGTTGAAATGACATCGGTCGCGAGAAAAAGGACGTAAGCGCCGTGCGTAGCTCGTCACTTACGCGTTTCGTTGAATCACTTTAAAAATATTGTCCGAGACGGTGGATTGTAACGTATTGCAAATTTTATTTACAATGTTTATAGTATTAAAAGTTCACAATGCAATCGTCCACTGTTAACTGTAACTTTGTATTTCTAATCACAGGTGAGAATATAAGCGGTTTTTTACAACTTAAAACAATTTTAAACACGGAGCGAGTTGTACCGTGATGAAACTCTTGGGTCGACTGAGATGAAATGAGAACCATACAGACAGAATTGTGTTGCTGGGGAGTTTGTTCCACCACTTCTTCTTCCCAGCAAAAATACATAGGAAGTGGTGAAGGGCGGGCGTTTTGGGGGCTGTCTTTTGTTTTGACGTTCAAAAAGTGCTGATTTTCAGCCTACTTTGAATAAATGACTTTTGATTTTGATTTTGATTGCAGATGACACCGCGATACTTTCAACACATAAATATACACTAATCAGTCGTCGATAACAATAATCAGTCGTCGGCGCGAACTCCTTGCGATAGGACGCTAGCGAGGTCATTGAACTCAGCGCCCGCACAGTGTAAAAATGGAACCGAATATTGTGAAGTGCAGTCAATGTAATATTGTGATAAGTGAAGTTTTGTCCTTTATACAAAACAAAATTGATATCATGGATAATATTAGTCTTATACAAATATGTAAAAGTGCTTTTTCTGAAGAAGACGTTGAAGGTGCGAAAAAGCTATATCAAGCTATTCCCAATAGCAAACGTCTGATTAACAGGAAAAGCAAAGGCAAGATAGAAAGGGATTTGGCTGATATTATAGACTTATTTAAGCAAACAGACCCAGAACTAATACCAGTGTTTGTTGCTCGAGACTTGCAGAAGCTACCACCCATTACCTTTGACCATGTAGATGTGACGAACCTATTAAAAAACATCGTACTCCTGCAATCGGAAATAAAGTGCATTAAAGACAATTATGCCACTATATCATTGGTCGAAGAGCTTTATAGCAGAAAGCATGATTTGCATCAGC
Organism: Helicoverpa zea x Helicoverpa armigera; assembly: GCA_033682625.1. Classification (NCBI taxonomy): domain Eukaryota; kingdom Metazoa; phylum Arthropoda; class Insecta; order Lepidoptera; family Noctuidae; genus Helicoverpa; species Helicoverpa zea x Helicoverpa armigera. The sequence goes on along the minus strand of JAWIIS010000103.1, from coordinate 97,294 downwards.
TCGAACACTCACCTATTGAAAGTTCGGAGAATAATGTTAACAGACAAAGAGGGGCTTACATACTTAATGAGAGTTCCTACATGGATTTGTGCGACAGCAAATATAATAAAACCGACAATGATTTGCAAAATACGGAGACCGTTAAAACGAAAACAACGTGTGAATCATTTAGCGATAGACCAATCACTGTTGCCCACAACGCAAGTGAGAAACGGGTTTCGCAAGTTGCGTCGTCTCACTCATCGCCGCATGCGCCCACTCACGCAGACACAGCAGGCGCATCCCTCTCCGTCACACACAAAGGGACGAGCGAGCAGGCCCCGGTTGCAACCGCGGTTCCGACACAAACACAGCTGACAAATCGTTGTGAAGTTAGTGAGGCCCTCACACATCTACAAGCACGGGTAAATAACTGTTCAAAATCCACTACTAATTTGCAAGATAGGGATTTATGTTTGGAACCTTGTGCAACGGATAAATCATGGGCGAATATTGTGAATGATGGAGAATGGAAAAAAGTAGAATACCGTAAAAACACTAAATCCTCAAACCGTTTTATTGGCATTCAGGGGAAGGGATCTACCATTCCAAACAATACGTTTAAGGCCGCAGACAGCAAAATTTATTTTTATATTTATAATGTTGACATGGCCGCCTCAATCAAAGATATAGCGGACTATGTATTGAGTAAGACGCAAGTAGTCATATCGCCTGAAAAAATTAACATGAGGAAATGTAAAGGATACGAGGCTTACAGATTTCTGATACCAAAAGCTAAATTGTCAATCTTTATGGATGAAAACTTGTGGCCAGAGGGTGTATCCTTCAGGGAATTTATTGTATTTAAAAAACTATTTAATGGATAAGTCAATAAAGTTAATAAGTTTCAATTGTAAAAACGTTGTGACGTCGGTTGACTGTGTTAGACGATTGTGTGCATTCGCGGACATCATAGCACTGCAAGAAACGTGGTTGATGCCCCATGACTTGGCATTTCTGGGAAATATACATAGTGACTTCGCTTTCTGTGGTAACTCAGCAATAGACACTTCGGCAGGTATATTTCGTGGCCGACCCTATGGTGGTGTCGCGATTCTGTGGCGGAAAAGCTTGTTTACAAAGGTGAGCGTTGTGCAATGTACAGTCAGCACCAAAAGTCGATGAACAGAATCAACATGACAAAACACCTGTTCACAATAAAATGCCATAAGTTATAGTCGCAACTAGGGTACAAAATAGCCTATACACCAGAAATTTACAAAAGTCGTGAAACACGAGTATTTCAAAAGTACATGTGCACTAATATTCCTAAAGTCGCTGGACACCATTAATCCAAATGTCGCTGAACATCATTGTATCAAAAGTCACTGAACAGTAGTAAATACAAAATTAGGTTAACAAAGTATATTTTTAATGTTGCCGTGTGTTAATGCACTTTTGACGCTTATGTTGTTCAGCTACTTTTGGGACAGTGCTTGCTTAACCTTAATAATGTAACACGTTAGTATCTATTTCAATACTCATTTACAAAGCAATTATTATCTATAATATGGAATAACATAAACATAACTCTAATGATCTACGAAGGGATTATTGTGGCGGTACTTGTAATTTACTTTGCGCGAATCTTACAAAGCCTACCTTCCTTTAATTTTTAATTTATTAGTCTATTCACATGATACTATTCACATGACTTGTGATAATTTTCGTCTAGCGTATGATTGTGGTAGTCTGAAGTGATTGAAACGTTGTGTTAAGTGCATAATTGTTTATTTATATTATTGAGATACATCAAGCGATAAATATCACAATAATGCCGTATAATGTGCATATTACGGAGCATGAACGTCACAGAATTGTTCTCTTGAAAGAACAAGGATACAATGTATCAGAAATTGCTGCAGAATTAGGAGTTTCGGTAAGTACGTTTTATTACGTATAATATTATATCGGTTTAAAGAAATGTATTTCTCATAAGAACATACAGTCCACTTATAAATAAACACTTATAGATACAAAGTAGTTAAATAATACAAAACAAGTTATTAATTACCTCCATAGCACTAGAAGTCACAGGTAAGTTGTTGATTATAGTAAGCAAACATGTTTCCTGAGCTTATTTTTAAATGTGTTTACGTTATTACATTCCTTTATCTCATTCGGCAATCTATCGAACAGCTGTGCTCCCTCAAACAGTACGGTTTTTTTACCGTAATTAGTGCGCACGCTGATAAGTTCAAGTTTGTTTTTATTTCTCAAGTTATATGACATTGTTCTTTTCTTTATTTGTGTGTTAGTTTGTATTGAGTTTGTAGTTATGTTTTTAACAAGAATGCAAGTGTAGTAAATGTATAACTGTCTGATATTTAATAGTTTAGTTTTTTCATATACGGTCTTTGTTGGAGTGAGATAATGATAATGGAGTTTTGATAATTTTATTTTGAACTCTTTGAAGAGAATTTAAATTAGATATTGCTGCGGATCCCCATATTTCAATTAAATATTCTAAATGTGTTCTAAATATCATATTTGCATTCATATTTAACAATAATTGTTATAAAACATTCTAAAAATTAAACAGTTTTAATTTTAAATCAATAATAAATAACATTTATTTATTAATTGTTTTTACATAAAATCGATCAAAAAGTCTAGGAATCGATTGACAGGACGAGTCAGTGTTATATTTTTATTATTAAATCAAACATTTGGTAATATTCAAGCACATACTTATTGATAAGTATGGGTGCATCTATTACTTATCCGATAAGTCGCATCATTGTAAGAAAGAAATATATGTTTATGTCTAATCATAGCTAAACATTGTTTCAGCGCTCCACCGTATATCTTTGGCTTAGGCGTTGGGATGACGATGGTCACGTAAGGGAGTTGAAAAAAACAGGAAGACCTAGAAAAACATCTCGCCAACAAGACCAAACAATTATTGACGCTTTTAGAAATAACGGTTTCACTCGTACTGATGAAATAGCCATCAATAATAATTTGTCCCTTAATACAGTAAGGCGCCGACTGCACGAAGCAGGTATTCATCACCGAGTACCAGCCAAAAAACTCATATTAACAGCAAGACACAAATTGCAAAGGCTCCAATTTGCGCAAAGATTTTTGAATTATGATTTTACAAATGTCATATTTTCGGATGAAAAAACATTTCATTCTACCGAAAATGGTCGTATGTCGCTCTGGCGCATAAATAATACTCGATATGCAGAATGTAATATAATCGAAAACCGTGCAAGTGGCAGAATATCTGTTGGGTTTTGGGGTTGGATGTGCTCTGGTGGCCCTGGAGAACTAATCGAGATAGGAGGTCGATTAAATAGCGCGGGCTATGTAGATATATTGAACGATGTTTTGTTGCCGACGACACAAGTCATGTTGCCAGAAGAGAGGCCAATAAACTTCGTTCACGATAACTGTCCCATTCATAAAGCACGTGCATGCCGAGTATGGTTTAATGAAAACACTGAGCACATTTTGGAGATTCCATTCCCGCCGAAAAGCCCGGACCTCAACCCCATAGAAAATTTGTGGGCTCTTATGGTGCAAGCATGGGATCCCGATACACTCCGCACTCGACAAAATATAATAGCTCATGCAACGGAAACTTGGGAGAGATTTAGGGGTCAAAATATTTGTCAAAATATGGTAGATAGTATGCGCGAACGTCTCCAGGCAGTAATAGACGCGAATGGAGGCCATACCCGCTATTAATTATATATGTATATATTTTTTTAAATTAAAATTTTGATTTTGCATTGAGATTTATATTAAATTTCTAAAATATTTTCATTTGAATTTTTCATTGTGCTATTAATAAATAAATGATTACGTTATTAATCATACTTTTATTCAGTACCAAACACTTTGTTCTATAATAACAATATTAGCAGTTTCTATATTTAGTAGTAGTTAGTTTAGTCAGGTGAAATTAGCTAACGTGTTACATTATTAAGGTTAAGCAAGCACTGTCCCAAAAGTAGCTGAACAACATAAGCGTCAAAAGTGCATTAACACACGGCAACATTAAAAATATACTTTGTTAACCTAATTTTGTATTTACTGCTGTTTAGTGACTTTTGATACAATGATGTTCAGCGACATTTGGATTGATGGTGTCCAGCGACTTTAGGAATATTAGTGCACATGTACTTTTGAAATACTCGTGTTTAACGACTTTTGTAAATTTCTGGTGTACAGGCTATTTTGTATCCTAGTTGCGACTATAACTTATGGCATTTTATTGTGAACAGGTGTTTTGTCATGTTGATTCTGTTCATCGACTTTTGGCGCTGACTGTACTAGTGCGCGAATCGCAGCAATTAAAGTAAGTCTGTGCGACAGGGACATGCTTGTATTTTCAGTGTATATGCCTACCAATTTGAGTGATAACCTTACAGAGTTTACTGACTGTTTAAGTGAAACTACAGCTATAATTGACAATTATAATATAGAAGCTGTAATTATGTTAGGTGACTATAACGCACATATTGGTGAGCTATTTCACACTGAATTAATTAAATTCTGCGAAGAACAAAAGTGGACTTGTGCAGATGTGGAGCGCCTGCCGTGCGACACTTACACCTTTTATAGTGATGCGCATTGCTGTAGGCGCTGGCTTGACCACTGTGTTATGACAGAGGCTGCGCGACAGACCCTCGTTAATGTTAAGGTGCTGGAAGATATATACTGTTCGGATCACCTGCCCTTAGAAGTAGAATGCAATTTGAAAATAATCAGACCTAATATAGTTCCACCTAAACCTGAAGTAAATAATATTGTTTGGGGGCAGCGTGATCCAGCGCAAATACAATTATACCAGGAAATGTCTAATGAGGGTTTGCGAGATATAGATTTTCCACCTGAGCTACATAGCTGTGCAAACAGTTATTGTAAAGATAAAAACCATAACATTGTTTTGGATACTATGTATAATAAAATAATAGGTATTCTTCAGCAGTCTGCGCGATCTAGTGCGACGGCTGGTAAGTCTAAGATGTATACAGTTTTACCTGGGTGGAATAAACATGTAAAAGCTGCATACAGGGAGGCTCGACTTGCTTTTCAAGTGTGGAAATTTTGTGGTAAGCCAGATGCGGGCAGTGAATTTGAAAATATGCGTAAGACACGCAGAGTTTTTAAAAGTAAATTGGAATGGTGTCGTAAAAATGAAAAACAAATTAAATGTAATATAATAGCTGAGAACCATAGAAGTAAGGACTTCGGAAACTTTTGGAAAAACACGAGCAAACTGAATCCTAAGTCGAGCCTCCCTGTAAGTATTGGGGGTAAACATGAACCTTCGCACATTGCAAATATGTTTGTAAACCAATTTAAAGTGAACCCCGTAGCAAATCCGGCAGTTAATGTGAATGAAACAGGGGCAGACACTGACGTGAGCATGAAGTTGGGTGTGCAATTCTCGGCTAAAGATGTCACAAAGGTCATTAAAAGTATGGTTAGAGGTAAGTCCCCAGGACATGATCACCTCAGTGTCGAGCACCTAAGACATGCTGGAACACATTTACCGAGAGTACTGGCTATGTTCTTTAACCTATGTATAAGCCACTCCTATTTGCCAAGCCCACTTATGAGAACTATAGTCGTACCTATTGTTAAAAATAAAACCGGTGATATTTCAGATCCCGCTAACTACAGGCCAATATCCCTCGCAACGGTTATTGCTAAGGTATTGGACAGTTTGCTGGATACATACATGGCACCAAGAATTAGTCTTCATGATGCACAGTTTGGTTTCAGGCCTAGACTATCAACAGAAAGTGCCATTATGTGTCTTAAGCGAACTGTCCGGTACTATACGGATAGAAGTACTGCTGTAAACGCGTGCTTTCTAGATCTCTCCAAGGCTTTTGACCTTGTGTCCTATGACCTTTTATGGGAGAAGATGAGAAATGAGAGTGAAGTGGAAACTGAAGTTACTTATCTGCTAAAGTTTTGGTATGAAAATCAAATAAATAATGTTAGATGGGCAGGGACACTCTCAGATGAATATAAATTGAAATGTGGAGTGAGGCAGGGCGGAATCACTTCCCCACGCCTATTTAACTTGTACATTAACAAGCTGATCGTTGAGCTCAGCAGCACTGGCCTCGTCTGTCATGTTGATGGTGTTGCAGTCAACAACATCAGCTATGCGGACGACATGGTCCTGCTGAGCCCTTCGATCAGTGCGTTAAGACGACTTTTGAAGATATGTGAGAGTTACACGGTGACTCATGGGCTAAGGTACAATGTTAGTAAGAGTGAGTTTCTGGTTTTTAAAGTTGGCACCAAAAGTGACGTAAATGTGCCTCATGTTTTATTGGAAAATACCCCCCTAAAACGTGTTACAAAATTTAAGTACCTGGGCCACTGGGTCACCGATGACCTATGTGATGACCTGGATATAGAGAGGGAGCGCAGGGCGTTGTCTGTCCGTGGTAATATGTTGGCCCGCAGATTTGCACGGTGTTCTCATAACGTCAAAATGACCCTCTTTCGAGCCTACTGTCAGTCATTCTACACCTGCAGTCTGTGGGTTAAGTATACGCAGAGGGCATACAACGCTCTGCGTATCTAGTACAACAATGCATTCAGAATGCTTGTTGGGCTGCCGCGGTTCTGCAGCGCGTCGGGTATGTTTGCCGATGCGAGAGTCGATGATTTCTACGCAATTATACGTAAGCGTTGCGCCTCTCTAAGGCATAGAATACGCGGCAGCTCCCACAGCATACTCAGAGCATTGAGCGATCGGTGGGACTGTCCAATGTTAGGCCGATGGGTGAGACTGCACACACAAGTCGGAGTTGGATGAGTGTGTTTTTAAAAATATTTATGTGTAGTTGTTTTTGTTTCTGTATGTGTACCTACTAACAATAGTTTAATAAGTTTTAATGTATTTACTAACACTATGGACCACGGTCTGCAAATAAATGAGTAATAATAACAATCAAGACTCAGCATCCTATAGCCTCCAACAACACCTGAACCTTATTGAAATATGGCTTAGACAGTGGCGAATTCAAGCCAACACTGAGAAATCAGTTCAAGTAACCTTCACTCTCAGAAGGAAAACATGTCCACCCGTAAAACTCTGTAACGTAGAAATCCCACAAGCAGGTGATGCTAAATATCTAGGTATGCACCTCGACCTACGACTCACGTGGCGCAAACATATATGGACAAAAACCGACTTCCAAAAACACTAAAAAGTAAAAAAAAAAACGAATTTTAGGTGCATCGGCCTAGAAGTCGGTGTCTAATGGATGTTACTAAGTTAATTTTGCCACCGACTTCTAGGCCGAAGCACCAAAAATTCGTTTTTTTTTTTTACTTTTTAGTGTTTTTGGAAGTCGGTTTAATTTTTTTGTAAAAAAGTTTTTTATTTACAACTTTTCAGTGATACGAATAGTTGTCACTATCCATATATGTGTAAAGTTCTCATCAATACAAAGAATATAAGCCCAAAAACGAGGTATTTTACATATTCAGTTGTCGAGTTCCCTCGACCCTCTCTGGTCTCCATCATCAGGTCAGCTTCAAACCTTCACCATTGAATAGTGCTTTTAGGCATGCACCTGAATGTCAAGTTTTTACCCTAAGTATGCCTACAACTTTCGAAGGTTGCTCTCGATTTCTCAGGGTTTCCATCATCAGATCCTGACCTGATGATGATGGGACCAAATGACAAGCTTACCCTTTCAAATAAAAAAAGAATTTTTGAAATCGGTCCAGGCGTCTTTGAGAAATCGAGTAACAAACATAAAAAAAAAAAAATACAGCCGAATTGAGCACCTCCTCCTTTTTTTGAAGTCGGTTGAAAAGGAAACAACTAGATTGTAAACTTAGAAGCATGTATTGGCTCATTGGACGCAAGTCACAGCTGTCCGATGCCAGTAAAATGACAACCTATAAAACTATACTGAAGCCTGTATGGACATACGGCATTCAGCTGTGGGGCAGTGCCAGTCACAGTAATATAGAAATATTGGAGCGGTTTCAAAGTAAAACGATGAGAGCCATGTTCAATATTCCATCATACATAAGCAACAAATGTATAAATCTGGACTTAAATCTGAGAACGGTGAAAGAGGAAATTGAGACTTACAGCAAGAACTACTAAATAAGACTTGACCAACATATTAATCAGCCTGCCGCAGAACTGCAGGGAGTACATACTCTCGTCTAAAGAGAAACAGCATACCAGACCTAGCAACAAGATTTGCCGATAAGAGATGAGAATGGTACCACTGGGAACACATCTCAGCTAATACACTTAATCTGATGTTAATCTGACATCAAATTAGATTATTGTTTCTGTAGAAACAGATTGCTAAGTCGCAGAATAGAAAAAAAAAGTATTATTATTAAGCCGTGGTGGCCTAGTGGGTAAAGGACCAACCTCTCAAGTATGAGGGCGCGGGTTCTTTCTAAGTATATCTTGGACACCAATGGCTGATAAAAAGGTGAAGGAAAACATCTTGAGGAAACCTGGACTATAGCCCTTTTTCTTCATTGATGTTTTTTTATTTTTAGTTTTCTAAATTTAGAAAGCACTTCAGTGTCATTTCTCACTATTTGAAAAGCGTTCACTATCCAATTTTTAGGTCTTCGGCACTTGTAGTGTCATTAAAATAAACTAATGATTTAATTCGTCCCCACAAAAAAAAAACTCAAGAGGCGTCAAATCAGCTGATCTGGGGGCCACTGGACAGGGCCGCCGCGACCGATCCCTCCATAGTCTTCATCAAGGTGCTGCCGAACACTTCTAGTGGGCAGGGGCAGTTCTGCCGTCGTAAGAAAAAAGGGCACAACTAACATTTTTTTAAAAATTGAGTTACATACATATTTAGAATCAGAAAAAAAAGGCGCATCTGCTCAATTTTTTGTAGAATTTTATCTTTAAGGAATACGGAGATACAGATGGCTTAAAAGGCACAAATGAGACTAATATTCATGTTTTATAAGATGAAAAGACACATTTATTTACCATTTTATTGAAAAGGCACAAATACGTAGATGTGACTATAATTTCATATAGATTTTTACTAAAAACTACTTTGAAAAGGCACATCTACAACATAACATAAAGAAAAGGCTCAAATGCCAGATGTGCTCTTTCTACTAAATAAATAATCCATGTATTTCTCAATTAATTTACGTATAAAAGTCACAAAGACCCAGTTGTGCCTTTTCTTTAAATTATTTACGATTAGGGGTGAGGAAAGGAGGGCAGGGTTTGATTGAAACGCGTCAGTTGTGCCTGTGACGTCGAAGCTATAAGCGACGAATAAGCTCTAATAACATAGCTTAAAAAAGGTTGAAAACCAAAAGAAGATGGATCAAACTTGCCCCACGTCCTACAACAATGTGACGTATCTCAAAAAAAAGATAAAAATGTAAAAAAAATATGGCATACTCTGTAACTTAATTTTTTTACACCTTCATACAAAAAAAAATGCTTTGAAAATTGTTCAGGCGCTGTTATGAAAACATCGATCATAAGACTATTTATAGACCATTTTTTTAAATTATATTTTTGTTTGATAGTGTGTACCTCACAGGTGGTCCCATATTCATCAGGTCAGGATCTGATGATGGAAACCCTAAGAAATCCAGGGCAACTTTTAAAAGTTGTAGGCATGCGCAGGATAAAAACTTTACAATGAGGTGTATGTCTGATAACACTATGCAACAGTGAAGGTTTGGAGCTGACCTGATGATGGAGACGAAAGAGGGTCGAGGGAAATCAACAACTGAATATGTAAACTACCTCGTGTTTGGGCTTATATATTATTTGTATTGAATAGACCTTTACAACAGTGAAATTTTGGAGCTGACCTGATGATGGAGACCAGAGAAGGTCAAGCGCACTCGACAACTGAATATGTAAACTACCTCGTGTTTGGTCGTATATTATTCGTATTGATGAGAACTTTCCACTAATACGGATAGTAACAACTAAGCTTGTCACTGAAAAGCCAAAAATAAAAAAACTTTTTACAAAAAAATAAGACCGACTCCCAAAACAATGAAAAGCACCGACTTCTAGGCCGATGCACCTAATAGTTTTTTTTTTGCTTTTCAGTGTTTTTTTTTTGGGAGTCGGTTTTATTTTTTATTTTTTTATAAGTTGCATCGTGTAATCAGACATACACCTCATTGTCAAGTTTTTATCCTGCGCATGCCTACAACTTTCAAAAGTTGCCCTGGATTTCTCAGGGTTTCCATCATCAGATCCTGACCTGATGAATATGGGACCACCTGGGAGGTAGACACTATCAATCATATAATACATAATTTTTAAAAATGGTCCTTAAATTTTCTCATGAACAATTTTTTTATAACAGCGCCTGAACAATTTTTGAAGCATTTTTTTCGTATGAAGGTGTAAAAAAATTAAGTTACAGAGTATGTCATATTTTTTTTTACATTTTTATCTTTTTTTTGAGATACGTCACATTGTTATAAGACGTGGGGCAATTTTGTATGGATTGTGATCCGTCTTCTTTATGCTCCTATTACTACCTCTATTAATATATAATATTTTGAGAATATTTTAGAGATTTAGAGATTATTTTAAAGATTTTTAAATTGGGTCCAACCTATTATTATTAAAAAGAATATAAATATTAAATTTTGATTTTCCTTAGGTATACTTACTTAGGTAACTAACTAAAAACTGTAATTGAGTTTAAGTATTAGCACTTTTTCTTTCTTATTTATAAGTTCTATTAGTTAACCAAAATTGAAGGATGAGATCCCTAATAATTTAAAAATAACTATTGAATATTAAGAAAGGTTCTTTTTTGTTTAAATGTTGGTGTCCTAGAAGTAAATTTGTTTCAGTTATTTGGATAAGGATAACCAGAAATGGCATGACAATAAATGGTTTATAGTTTATTAAAGTTTCATCGCATGATTATTTGTCTTTTTTTGTAGAAAAAATTGAGTAAATTTGCATTAAAAAGCGCAATTAGACAAATGTGCCCCTTCTTTCAGACTCAATGACTAATTTTCTTGAAATATTAAAAAGAAAGGTCACATTTGGTTAGTTATGCCATTTCTTTGTAGTAAGTGGTATTTTTTAATTATTTTTTTTTTAAGTTGAAAGGAATAATTTGAATTTATTTTAAAATTAACTATATATAAAAACTAAAAAGTTAAAAATATAATAGTGCTAACCTTCACGCATATATCATCAGTATTTTTTTTTCTTTTAAGCTATAGGTTTCCACGCTATGGAGCAGAATATGGTAAAAACTTTAATCTCAATTATCTCAGTTTGACCAAAATGGTAGATGTGCCCTTCTTTCATACGACGGCAGAGTTATAATATTTTACTAATCTATAACCAACATGAAGTAAACTGCTGATACAGCTTCAGTTGTTTACTTGATTTCCAAGTAATGACAAATACAAAGTATCGTCAGCATTTCCGTTGGTATGAGACTTAAGATCGGGTTATAACTTCGATGTGGACACATATTCCAAAAACGTGTATTTTTCTATTGGAATAAATTGCTATTTTCTTCTAGTTCAAACAAAAGTGTTCTTTTTTTGAAAGTCTCCATCATCCCACCCCGTAACAGTGGTGTCAGAAGTGGGATGGTGTGGTAGACTTTCGCGTATCGAAACTTAAAACACGTGTCCACGTTGCCGTATCTCAACTAAAATCTAAAAATTCCTACCACATCAAAAAGCAAAGCTGTGAACTTAATTGTGTGTATGTAAAAACTGTGAACTTCTTGTGTGTGTGCAAAAACTGTGAACTTCATCATACATTTTAAAAACTCTACGTTGATTGGAATCGGACCGGTCCTGTCGAAAGTCTGAGTCCACTGTGTCGAACTCGCTGTACCCACTGTGTCGAACTCTCTGTTTCCACTGCGTCGAACTATCTGTATCCACTATGTCGAACTCTCTGTATTCACTGCATCAAACTAGACTTTACCAAACTACTTGTGATTATTTGATCTTGGTACTATATCTGATTCGGTACGAATCAAAGTTGCCGCCACCAAGTCGCAACTGCTTGTTCCTGCAGACCTGAGACCTGAGAAAGGTCTACATCGTCTGAATTCTTGATCCTTTCGGCTCACCTGTCTTCAGTGATCCGCTTCGTGCTACAAAGTTATGCTACGCCAGATCCTCATTTTATTGTGAGTAAAATATTCTGATTACCTTTGTTGCCATTAACTGTCTATTTGAGTTCCAAACCCATATTTCTACTTTTCTTACTAGTTTTAACTTTTTAATTACGCATAAAATATAGTACAATGTCTACTTCCACAAGCGAAAGCAAACATGCTCCAATTCTTTCAGAACTATACCCCATGAAGGTCCTATGTGATTTCATAGATACATATAGTGGCGAACGAGATACTTTGCCTGCTTTCTTAACGAACTGCAAGAATGCTCTCGATTTAGCCTCAGAGTCACAAAAAGAGCTCATTTTAAAGTTTATTATCTCAAAAATAAGAGAAAAAGCCCAAATTGCAGTTCAAATAGAATATTTGATAATTAGGTACGATAGCCTGAAAGATTTTTTGAGACAAAATTTCGGAGAGCGTAATCATTATAATCATTTACTATTAGATTTACAGTCGTGCAAACAAAATAATAATGAAAAGGTCGCGCAATATGCACTAAGAATTGCAACTTGCCTCACAAATCTTCAAGCGGAAGTCCATAATTCAGCTACATTAAAAAAGGAATAACCGGGACGTATTGCTATGACCGAAGACTTAGCTTTATATACCTTTACAATCGGGTTACATTCTAACATAAGTAATATAGTTCGTTGTCGCGATCCAAAAACATTAAACGCTGCTGTTAATATTGCAATGGAGGAGGAAAAGATTATGAATACGCAAAAGAATACCGCAGTACACATAAAACCTAAATTCTGTAATTTGTAAGAACACAGGTCATTTGCAATCGGAATGCTATTTCAATAACAAGGGTAACACCAATCGCTTCCAAGAACTTGTGCTATCGTCACAAACCTACAACTAATCAGTTTCCTATTATATGCAGATACTGTCTGATCCATGATGAGGATGACTGTCAAACCGTGGATCATGACATATCTTATCAGAGTGTCGAAAGAGACAATTTAATAATTCCAGGAAATTACAACAAAGGTCGTCCTATCAAAGACAACATCATATAGAAACACATGACACGGATATGTCATCGCCCCCGCAGATTCAAAAAGTTGATAATAATGATTTAAACTAAACACTGGATTCGCGTATAAGTGCCAACGCGAATTCCTTAACAAAGGCACTACAAATTCTACAAGTTGTCGATTTGCGTAATAATGCTAATGCTTCTGGACCCAAATCAACAAAAAAATTGGTACATAATATTATTTTTTTTCGGAATTCCGTCAATGTCATCTAGCCGTATTTAAACTTGGCGCGTGTGTTACTGGCCTTAAAACCGTGCTGCACTCTCACACAAACGCAAACACAAAGCATACGCAACGATTATTCATAAATTTCATTCATAAAATAGCTTTTAATTAGCTATTTCCCGTCTACTGTAATTCCAATCGATTATTTACGTATTTTATGTCCTCTTCCTGAAATATGGCATAAATGCAAATCAACACCTTGTATACCTAACATTACTAACTCTAATTTTAATACTAAATCTAACAATATTTCTATATCTATCAAATCTAATACTATTTCTAAATCTACTAAATCTAATAATATTTATAAATCCTATACTATATCGAATATTAATTCAAAATTTACTAAATCGAATACTGTATCTTGTTACTAATTCTATGCAATCAAATCATACTTCTAATTCCAATCATGCTGAAAAAGCCATTGATAAACGAAAAAAATCATTGCCTTCTATTTCGGACGAATGTCCCAATAAAAATACTAACTCAATAAAGCCTGCATGTGTACAGTCTACTGTACTGTACACATGCAGGCTGTAGTGTACTGTTTGTAATGACTCTGTTTCTACTAGTCCCAATGAAAGTCTAATAGATAGTTTACTTGAGAGCACTGAAGAAGCACAAATCCGAGGCCATGAGCTTTCATGGGCTTCGGAACGCGCCACCTTCAGGCTCCCAAGTCACGGTGGGGGGGGGGGGGTTCCCATCGGCGTCGGGAGGGCGATGAAATACCTGGGACTCGTCCTCGACAGCCGGTGGAACTTCGTCGAGCATTTCCGACGTTTGGGCCCCAAACTGGAGAAGGCAGGTGCTGCATTCAGGCGGCTCCTGCTCAACCTGGGAGGCCCAAACGCCCCCTGCCGTAAACTCTACGCGGGAGTCTTGCGGTCGATGGCCCTTTACGGGGCCCCGGTATGGGCACGTTCGGTACGGAAGCGGGCCGTACACTACCTGAACGTGCCCCAAAGGGTGATAGCCATTAGACTAATCCGGGGGTACCGCACGATCTCCCGCGAAGCAGCTGGTCTACTTGCTGGACTGCCACCGTGGGATCTGGAGGCGAGGGTCTTCTTGCGCCTGTACGACTGGCGCGAGGAGGCTCAGCACCGGGGGGAAACCCCGTTGCCGCGGCAAGTTGTCGCGCAGCGGGCAGAGCTCCGGCGCGATCTCATGGTGGCCTGGAGGGAGCGACTGTCGCAACCCAGTGCAGGGCACGCCACCATCGTGGCGGTAAGTCCCCTCTTTGAGGAGTGGCTCGGGAGAAGTCATGGCGCCCTCACGTACCGCATGACGCAGGTCCTCACCGGACACGGTTGTTTCGAGAGGTACCTGCACCGAATCGGTCGTGAGGAGGCACCCGGGTGTCACCATTGTGCGGACAGCCCCGAGGACACGGTGGACCACACAAAGACCGGGTGTGCCCCGCATGGGAGGGGCACCGCCGGGTCCTCGTTGAGGCTTTGGGCGGCGGCGACCTCTCGCATCCGGCCCTGGTTCAGGCCATGGTCCGGGGCGAGAGGGAATGGGATGCCGTCGCCTCCTTCTGTGAAGCGGTCATGCTCGAGAAGGAGGAGGCGGAACGCCAGAGAGTTCGCACCTCTCATCCCGGCCGCCGCGCTGGACCAGGTAGACACCATGGGCGCCGGGTGTCGCGTGATGACTCCCGGCCACCGTAGGCGTAGTTCTGTGGGCGGTGAGTTCGGGTGGCTCATCGTCCCTCTGTCTGCTTAGACGACAGACCCGTGTCGACGGCGCGCGTTGTTCCACGCGCTCCTCAAAGAGATGTCAGCAACCCCAGCGGGGCCCAGCAGGGCCAAGGCCTGCCGGGGCTGCGGGTTGTTCGAAAGAGACAAATAAATACTATTACTATTACTAGATACCGCGGCCCTGGCACATAAAAGGCCTATGACGGAACACGACGGTTTTTAGTCAGTAAGAGTCTGACACTCCCTCACCGCTGCTAACCCACAGCGGGAGGGGTCATTTAATAATTTTCGACGTCGGAAAAAAAAAAAAAAAAAAGGGCACCGAAGAATGTCCCATGATATATCTCAGAATAAAAAAACGTCTTTACCTTTTATCGAAGTCCAAACATCGAATTCAAAAAAATCCTTAAAACTGCTTGTTGATACGGGTAGTTCCATATGTCTAGTGAAATATACAAGTCTATCAAATATTCCAAGTCTTGATTCGGTTACAGTTAAATTTAAGGGTATAAACGATTTTGGCTCACACGCTGAGACCAAGGGGAGGTTTCTGTTAACCCTCTATAAAAATGTTATAGAGCATACTTTCCATTTCCATGTTTTTTACTTGGAATAGAAATATCACTAAGCAGTGGCAGTTAATACACATTAACTGCCACTAAAACTATTCAACACGAAATCCGTACCACTTCTGAAACACCTATTCATGTCAAAAGCTATCGTTTTCCTGAATGCCACAAGGAAGAAGTAACTAAACAAATAAAAAACATGCTAGACCAAGGTATTATCAGTCCTTCTATCTCTCCTCGGTCAGCACCTATTTGGGTTGTGTCAAAAAAACAGGATGCCTCAGGAGAACCAAAATGGCGAATAGTAATCGATTACCGTAAACTTAATGAAATTACCATCGGTGACACGTATCCAATTCCTAACATTACGGACATACTAGATCAGCTGGGACATAGTAAGTACTTTACTACTTTAGATTTAGCGTCATCATTAAAGAACAATGTCAGACGTCCATAGTAACTTAGGCTCAATAAAAATATTTCATGTACAGTGAAAATTCTTACGGTTTTTTGTGTAGTTTAATGTCAGAAGCTTTTCTATGTTTTCCACTTTTGCATTGAACTTCTCTAAACCAAATTATTCCAAATTATTAAAACGAAAAACCTGAACTCGATAAACAAAATAATTACTTATTCAAATGATTTTTTTTTTTTTTGAAAAGTTCTAGATAACAATTATAGTTATTTGTTATACAAGAGTGCAAAGTTGCTTTTTAACCGCGGGCTCAATTCTGATGACCGAGCAAGCGAAGGATTCTAAAATTGAAACACGAGCGTAGCGAGTTTTCAAACAAATACGTATTAAACAAATAAAATACTGCTCAAAATAATTATTCAATTAATTAAGTAATTTTTATTATTGTTTTTGCATAGATTTTTGACCTTGTTTTATTTTTAAACTGAGTTTTCAAATAAATTAACTTTAATAGGTACTTCTTTTTAATTTGATACTCATATGTGCGCGCCATTTTGTTTTAAAATTTCCTCGATGAGGTGGGATGAAAAGTTACGTGTTGCACTCGAGTGCAAAGATTTTTCACCTTGTGCTCTTTTGATTCCCTCGCTATCGCTCAGGATTCTAATTATTCAATCGCTCGTGTTTCAATTTTAGAATCCTTCGCTTGCTCGGTCAAACGTCGGTAACGTTGCTATTTTCCGGAGAAAACAAAAATATCACTTAAAACACTTCACTTATCACTAAAAACAAGAGTCCAATGCTCACTTAAACTAAATAAGAATTAATTTGTTCACTTAACACTACAAAAGAGTCCAATGCACACGAGTCAATGTGCTCACTTATCACTAAGAAAAGAGTCTAATATCTCAAAAAAAAAACCACTGGAGGCACGAAAACGATCAGCTCGACAGTTTTTACGCAAATTGTAACGATCAGAAGCAAATACGGAGGAATAAATTCAACTCTACGCATAACAACCGGTACGAAAACAATTTGAATGACGTATTGATTTGACAGATAGACTCGCGTTCCGAGTAGATGTTACCATGTTAAATATTTTGTTAATCGATTTCCTAAATCGATTTGTTATAAATAATATCATTTACTAATTGTTGTGTTATTGTTGTATTCCATGTATGGTGTTAGGTGTAACCGTTTTATAGGTATAGTTTAGTGGTGACTTTTGTTAGTGTTGATATTTTATTGTTTGTGCAACAGTTATAAACAGTTTTTCTTTCTTCTTTTCTTGTTTACTATATACGAGTGTGTTATATCCTTAGAATTTTTAATAATTTTTCATGCTGTATTGTTGGTGTCAATTATTATGTCAAGTGTCAAAATGTCAGATGTCAGATTCCGGAAGTTACTTTTGGATTAGATTTAAATTAAACTTTTTCACACTTTATTTTTATTGCTATATACATATATACTTATTATAATATTCCGTAACATAATTTTAGCTTTTTAGATATATTTATTGTAAATTTTACAAGATATTGTATGTTTCTTACAAGTCTGTGTATTGACTCGGCTCGATGACGTTTCATGTTTGTTACCGCCTATAAAAGCCCCTGCTCCGACCAATTTGGGATCATTCTTGTTTCAAACGTCGGACAGTGCGGAGCTTTCTCTCTGATTAAGTGTGGCTATTTTGAGTTGAAAGATAAGTATAATTTTCATATTGTTAAAATAAATGCTATTACGATTGCTAAATGTTTTTATGTACTAATTAAATTAAACTAATAATAAATTAATGTGTAATAATTACTACACCAATGTTATTATTACCCAACAAAAGTACCCCTCTAAGGTGACTGTTTAAAACATTTATTTAATATGAAATTCAAATATACATATATATAACTTGCTTTTGGGTTTTTTATTTCACTATTTTACTATCAAGTGCATACTTAATATATATACTTGTACATTTTGATATAAGAGAAAAATGTTATTTTGCAACCTAATTCTTCGCTACAAGTACAAGAGACCGCCCACATTTTTTTCAAAGTGAAAAGTCTTGGTTTGACCATCAAGGGCGGATCCAGCTCCGACGCCAAAACACAACATAATTGTTTTTGGTGAGCTAAAATCATCGGATTGGCAACCTCTCCCTTGGGTGGAGAGGAAAATAGTGTCAGACTTTTACTGACTATTGTAACTTCATCTTGGCACTTTTAGTGACTTAAATAGAAATATATTTTATCGATATTTTCAATCGATCACCTCGTTCATTTAAATGAGATAGTCTGTCGTCTACCTGGCAACATTCAGGTTAAGTTTTAATGGCGGAACTAGCTTAGATTCAATAAAATAAATATTAATTATGTTTTTCAATGCTAGGGTACAAGAAATTCTGAAAAAAAAATAGTTAGTTTTATAAAATTAGGACTTGATTTTTAATAATAAAATATTCTTGACACTCTATCACAAATAAGGGGCCCAAAGGGTGGCAATGTCCTTTGCACTTAAGAAGCGGATGCTGAAAAGACAGCTTTCAGTGTTCCGGGTGTCTCTGTGCAACCAGGACACTACCAATTTAATCGCATGCCTTTTGGGTTAAAAAACGCGCTATCTACCTTTCAAAGGCTCATGAACATTGTGTTATCTGGCGTTCAGGGAATCCATTGTTTCACATATTTGAACGACATTGTCGTATTCGGACACGACTTAACTTCCCATCTAACTAAACTTAAATTAAATTAAATTATCTTTATTTCAGACATTTAGTCCATAGTTTTTTTACACACAAAACGTTAGTAGGGTTGTTAGTAGGTATACACAAAAATAAAGCCTAATGATAAGGTGTTAGTACTTTGTTAGTAAACAAAACAAACAAAACAGCGTACACAAAAAATTACTGGAGTCTATTTCCTATTTCTAAGCAGGTGAACGTTTGCCCAAAACACGTTAAAGGGATTGTCGCGGAAGCACTGCAGTATCTGGGCTTCCTCAACACTGCCCTCAGAGCGTCGTTGTACTGCACACGCAGGGCGTTGTAAGCCCGCCGCGTATAGCTGATCCACAGACTGCACGTGTAAAATGACTGACAGAAGGCTCTGAATAGTATCAGTTTTACATCTGTGGTACATCGTGCGAATCTGCGGGCCAGCATATTGCAGCGGACTGCCAACGCCCTCCTTTCCCTCTCCAGATCTTCATTATCCTGTAGCCGCTCCGTCAACACATGACCCAAATATTTTACCTTTGACACCCTCCCTAAAGCCGACCCTCCGATCTTAATTGGCGGTACGTTTGATGGAGCTTTAAATGTTAAGAGCGTTAATAAAGAATAAATGATTAAAATATTTAGTCATCTATATTCTTCCTGCACCATTAATTTTCCATCTTTGCACGCAAGCTTTATCGCTTTCGTCTCAGCATGAGCGTATTGAGCACGATCAAGACCATGAACCCTCAAATTGTCATTTTTCTATAGATCAAGAAATAAGTTCCGGAAATCATGAAGGGTATAATTTAGGCGGTCACCAAAAATATTTTTAAGACTCTAAGCTGAGGCACCAAATAAAATAAAAAACTCCAAAAAAAAATAATTGACTTTATTAAAAGGGCACTAAAGTATATAATATTATGATCCAAAAAATAAAACAAATAAATAAATAAATAATGTCGGGACACCTTTTCACACACGGTTGGTTAGCCCCATGGTAAGTTATTAATTAACTTGTGTTATGGGTACTAACACAACTGATAAACTACATATAGCTACACATATACATATTTATAAATACATATTGTAACACCCAGACCACGGCCAACAAGCATGCTCATCACACAAATGTCGACCGAACCGGGAATCGAACCCGAGACCTCGGATTCGGCAGTATGGCTTGGTGACCATTGCGCCACAGAGGTCACATCAGAAAAATCGCAAATCTCGCACAAATATTATTTTTGGTTCCCAAAATGGATTAATGGTCACCAAATTCTATCCAACTCAAAGATTAATATTGGGTATAATTTAGGCGGTCACCAAAAATATTTTTAAGACTCTAAGCTGAGGCACCAAATAAAATAAACAACTCCAAAAAAAATAAATTGACTTTTTTAAAAGGGCACTAAAGTATATAAAGTTATGATCCAAAAAAAATAAAATAACATCAGAAAAATCGCAAATCTCGCACAAATATTATTTTTGGTTCCCAAAATGGATTAATGGTCAACAAATTCTATCCAACTAAAAGATTAATATTAGTACCAAAAATCTAATTTAGTGACGAAAACGAATCGCTGCAAAACCGACTCCACGTAGTCTTGTCTGCCCTACCCCTAGAGTGCAATTCAAAACCGCGTAGGCGCAGAGGGGCGAGGCGGCCTGAGTTTCACCCAAATTCGTATAAAAATAAATAAGCGACTTACGTTTGGGAACCCCAGTATATTAATTGGTATTTTGGAAATATTCTAGTGATCGTTAGCTTTTTTAGTCTAACAAAAATGACCAAATTAGAAGTCATGGTATTACATAATTGGTAACATTGGTCAAGAGTGTATTTTAAAGGCGTCCATATATTTTTTTAGTAGTCAATAATACGAAAAAATGGTTTTATTTAATAATATTTTAGGAAACGTTATTTGGTGACCATTTATCCATTTTGGTAACCGTTTAGAATTTTTTTGGTAGTAAAGTAGATACTTTTTTTGGGTGGTGTTTAAACACAAGCCTTAGGATATTTAAAATATGGTAAATTTTCTTTAGAATTTTTGAAAACAAGACCTTATAACTGTCTTGCCATCCACTGCCTTCCAGTGAATCATATATTAAAAAATTCTTCGAAGTCTAGTTATAACTCATTAGAAAAATTAGCTGCTAATAACTGCGAACTTATGAGTTAGACTAATTAGAACTAACTAGTCGATTTCCCAGTTAAAGGACCATTAAGCGTCAATAATTTTTAATGTGGGTAATTAGTTAATTCATGCATTCATAAGTATAAAAAGGGGTAAAATAATATTCCTAAAGTCATTTCCTATTGTCAATTCAAGGAAGTAACATCAATATCAATCATGTCTACGTTCAGCATTTCTTATAAGGAATTAGTTGAAATTTAACTTTTGAGCAATCGAGAAGTGCATAAATGTCTCGAAAATTTAAAAAGCAAGTACCCAAATCTTGTTGTCGATGATTTGGAAAAAGTTTATCGCGAACTAAGTCAACATTTTATACCGGCATTTTCAAAAAAGTGGAAAAAATGTGCCAGAAACAAAACTTCATTTTTTGCGAAAAATGAAGAATGGCTAAAGCTATAAGTTTAATTTGCCGGTGTCTACAGCAGTAGAAAGTTCTGAAGAGTGTGAACCTGGTCCTTCAAAACGAACGCGAACTGGCCGTCCAGAAAAATCATTTGACGAGTGCTGTGATAGAGCCAAGCGCTATAAAGTTAAGAGTTTGTGTGAAAACAATGAACAACAGACTATTATAAACGCTGCCAAATGTTTAGAAGGAGAATTAAAACCTAAGAAGTTCTCATCAGAACAAGCATTAGCATTATTATTTTATTTTATTTTACATTATTATTATTTTTGGATGCCTCATTGTCGAAGCATCAATATGAAATTATTAAAAAAGCGTCGAAGGACTTGGGCTGCGACATTTTTCCTTGCTATGATATAGTTTCAAAAGCCAAGAAGATGTGCTTAGCAGAAGATATAGAGTGCACCGAATCTTACGCTGTTGTAGGCTTACAAAGTTTACTGGACCATACCGTGAAACGGATATTCATGACCAAAACGAAAGAAGAGTTGTCGGAAATGAATGATACCTGCACTTTAGATTCGAAATGGGGATGTAATGGCTCTTCCGGCCACAGTGAATATAAACAAGCTTTTGATGAAGAAGACATTTCTGATGAAAACTTGTTTTTGACATCATTGGTACCATTACGTCTTACTGATGCCAAAAATGATACTAATGTTCATCGGTTTAACAACAGTCCATCTTCTTTGAGACTTTGCCGGCCAGTGCAGTTCCAGTTTACGAAAGAAACTCGTGAAATCATTAAAAATGAGATTTCAAGAATGGAGGGAGAAATTAAAAATCTTAACGAATCAATTGTGAATGTTGATCGGAAAATATATAAAGTGAAACACAATCTAATGTTCACTATGATTGATGGCAAAGTGGCTCAAATCGTTACTGATATGGCTTCAAATGCTGTGTGCTTCATTTGTAAAGCAAAGCCAACCGAAATGAACGACTTGAACCGTGTGAGGACCAAGGTAGTAGACGAGGATGCGTTAAAAGTTGGCTTGTCTCCTCTTCACGCAAGAATCAAATTTATGGAATGTATTCTACACATCGCGTATAACAAATCATTCCAAATGTGGCGTGTAAATAAAAACACATCGCACCTACGTGATGAAGAAAAAAAAAGAATACAGGGGTTGTTTGCAAAAGTTGGCCTTAAAGTAGACTGTGTCAAACAAGGTTCCGGAACTACCATCGATGGCAACATGGCTCGTAGATTTTTTGCCGATGCAAGAAAAACATCGGAAATTACTGGGGTTGATTTCGATTTGATTTATCGATTTTCCATAATCTTACAAGTCATTAACTCCGGAGCTTGTATAGATGCTGTGAAATTTGGTGAATATTGCGAAGATACGGCGAACGCTATTTAAGCTTGTATAGTTAGTATTATATGCCAAATACCATTCATAAAGTGTTGATACATCGCAGTAAAATTATATCAGCTGCAATGCTACCGATTGGTATGTTATCCGAAGAGGCACAAGAAGCGCGCAATATAGATTATCGTCAGTACAGATTTATTTATTTATTTATTTATAGGATTTCCAACAGAAGATACACAGATCACATATATTAAACACAAATACATAGGAACTGATTACTGTGTTCCCCCAATTACAGGAAACCACAGCATTTGCTTAATGATAACTAGATGTAACAAAAAAGTTTGACATTCACATACTTAGTACTTAATTTGTAAATTATAAAAACAAAAAAAAAACATACAACAAAAACACATAAAACAAAATACACAGTAGGAAAAGTATAAAAGACATATTTTAAAAGACAATGAACATAATTTAGGTACATTTAGAGAAATTAATATTAATATTTTGACAATATGAGCCGTAGGTCCTTTTTATATACAGACATCTTACGGGTAATATCAAGGTTGTGGTTCTTTGCTAATTCGTTATAGTTTCTACAGAGCCTTGGCAGAACGGCGAAGTGACCAAGGTTGGTTTTAGATCCTGGCACATTAAAAAGATTATAGCTACACTTCCTCGGCAAGCGAGATGGTGCGTTTATCTGCAGCTTACCAAGAAGCTCAGGACAGTCGATAGCCCCATGAAACAGTTTGTGGAGGAATGTGAGGTCTAAAACTTTTCTCCTGTCTGCAAGGGCGGATATTTTATAGTGCTGTAGTCTTAGGCTAGTTCACGACTTTTCTAGCCAGATGGTCTTTGTAACAAAGATGATATAGAAAACGTCTCTGTACGCTTTCTATGCGCTTAGTGTAGACTTCATAGTGAGGATTCCATACGCTGCTATTGTATTCAAGTAAAGGGCGGACTAAAGTGTTGTACAATTTAATTCTAGTAGAGGCCTTGCAAAAGTTTTTACTATTACGTAGGACAAAACCAAGCACTTTGAATGCCTTTGATATTATCTTTGTTACATGTCTGTCAAATTTTAGTTCTTTATCGAATACAATTCCCAAATCCCGAATGTCCTCCACGTGTTGTAACGTTTGCTGATCTAATGTGTAATTATTAATTTGTGTATTTTTTTTACGGGTGAAATGCATACGATGACATTTGGAGACATTTAAATTCATTTTATTTGTACTACACCAGTCCGCCAATCTATCAAGATCAGCTTGTAGTAATGAAGAATCCTGATCAGACACAATTGGTTTCATAATTTTTAAGTCATCAGCGAAAAGGTAGTAATTTGAGTGTTTGAAACATGATGTAATATCGTTTATAAAAATATTGAAAAGTACAGGGCCTAAGTGCGACCCTTGTGGTACTCCTGATGTTGTTCAAGGATTTTGCCAAATATGCTCAGAATAGAGATAGGCCTATAATTAGCCACTTGTTCCTTGCCTCCTGATTTAAAAATAGGAACCACTAACGCTTCCTTCCACCTCTCAGGAAAAATACCGCATGCTATACACAAGTTAAAAATAATTTGAAGGGGTATCGTTAATGCTTTTGCGCATCTTTTTATGAATATAGGTGGAATACCATCACTTCCAGCACCCTTGCGTTCGTCTAAGGATATTAAAGTACGAAATATTTCCTCGGTACCAAACTGCAATTTACAGAACTCTGACATACCAGGGTAGCCATCGACATGGTTTGAGACGACCAAAGTGCTCTCCGTCCGCATACCGGCCTATCGTGTTGCTCGACGAGGTGGGCAAGCTCTTTGAGCGAGTTGTCGCACACCGCCTCGTCGCGCACCTTGGGGGGATAGGGCCGGACCTTGCGGACCACCAGTTCGGTTTCCGCAAGGGGCGCTCAACGGTGGACGCCATCATGCGCGTGAGAGCTCTCACGACGGGGGATGCTGTGTCCCGGGGGGGGGGTCGTCTTGGCGGTGTCTCTTGACATCGCCAACGCCTTCAACACCCTTCCCTGGAGTTGCATCAGGGAGGCACTCCGGTATCACCGGGTGCCGACCTACCTTCGTCGCGTGGTCGAGGCCTATCTGTCGGATAGGTCCATCATTTACCCTGGTCACAACGGGGAATGGAACCGGCGAGAGATGTCGTGCGGTGTTCCGCAGGGGTCGGTACTGGGGCCGCTCTTGTGGAACATCGGCTACGACTGGGTGCTGCGCGCCGACCTCCCTAGCGGCGTCAGCGTGGTCTGCTACGCTGACGACACGCTGGTTCTGGCACAAGGGAGGTCGCACCAGGAGGCGGCCGACATAATGACGCGCGGGGTTGCGACAGTCATCGAGAGGATCCAGCTGCTGGGCCTGGAGGTGGCCTTGCACAAATCTGAGGCCATGTGCTTTCATGGGCTTCGGAACGCGCCACCTTCAGGCTCCCAGGTCACGGTGGGGGGGGTTACCATCGGCGTCGAGAGGGCGATGAAATACCTGGGACTCGTCCTCGACGGCCGGTGGAACTTCGTCGAGCACTTCCGACGTTTGGGCCCCAAACTGGAGAAGGCAGGTGCTGCATTCAAGCGGCTCCTGCCCAACCTGGGCGGCCCAAACGCCCCCTGCCGCAGACTCTACGCGGGGGTCATGCGGTCCATGGCCCTTTACGGGGCCCCGGTATGGGCACGTTCGGTACGGCCGCGGGCTTTACACTACCTGAACGTGCCCCAAAGGGTGATAGCCATTAGGCTAATCCGGGGGTACCGCACGATTTCCCGCGAAGCAGCTGGCCTACTTGCTGGACTGCCACCGTGGGATCTGGAGGCGAGGGTCAGCGCCGGGGAGAAACCCCGTTGCCGCGGCAAGTTGTCGCGCAGCGGGCGGAGCTCCGGCGCGATCTCATGGTGGCCTGGAGGGAGCGACTGTCGCAACCCAGTGCAGGGCACGCCACCATCGTGGCGGTAAGTCCCCTCTTTGAGGAGTGGCTCGGGAGGAGTCACGGCGCCCTCACGTACCGCATGACGCAGGTCCTCACCGGACACGGTTGTTTCGGGAGGTACCTGCACCGCATCGGTCGTGAGGAGGCGCCCGGGTGTCACCATTGTGCGGACAGCCCCGAGGACACGGTGGACCACACAGTCCAGGTGTGCCCCGCATGGGAGGGGCACCGCCGGGTCCTCGTCGAGGCTTTGGGCGGCGGCGACCTCTCGCGTCCGGCCCTGGTGCAGGCCATGGTCCGGGGCGAGAGGGAATGGGATGCCGTCGCCTCCTTCTGCGAAGCGGTCATGCTCGAGAAGGAGGAGGCGGAACGCCAGAGAGTTCGCACCTCTCATCCCGGCCGCCGCGCTGGACCAGGTAGACACTATGGGCGCCGGGTGTCGCGAGATGACTCCCGCGGCCACCGTAGGCGTGGGTCTGTGGGCGGTGAGTTCGGGTGGCTCATCGTCCCTCTGTCTTTCTAGACGACAGACCCGTGTCGACGGCGCGCGTTGTTCCACGCGCTCCTCAAAGAGACGTCAGCAACCCCAGCGGGGCCCAGCAGGGCCAAGGCCTGCCGGGGCTGTGGGTTGTTCGAAAGAGATACCGCGGCCCTGGTACATAGAAGGCCTATGACGGAACACGACGATTTTAGTCAGTAAGAGTCTGACACTCCCTCACCGCTGCTAACCCACAGCGGGAGGGGTCATTTGATGATTTTACGTCGCTAAAAAAAAAAAAAAAAAAAAAGACGACCAAAGTGGACGGACTATTGTACACCTGTGAAAAATGTTCCGCAAACAGATTACAGATATCGTGACCATTGGATGCAGTTTTATTTTTAAGAGACATTTTTGCGGGATACGTACTGCTACTTTTTTTTTGTTTTTTATGTATGTCCAGAAAAATTTTGGATCTTTAATAAGAGCGTCTTCAATTCTAACCATGTAATTTTTGTAGCAAACGTCACTGAGTCTATTGCATCTTGCACGTAGTGTCTCAAATGAGATAATATCCAGAGGGTTGCTGTATTTTTTTATTTTAATTCGAAGTTTATTTTTTTCTTTGAGGAGCTGTATCAGTTTCTGAGAGTACCATGTGGGGAATTTATTGCGTAGTATCTTTTTTATCGGGACATTTTGTCTGATGATGTCCTGCAGTATCGCGTAAAATCTATCGATCATACTATCAATCGTTAGGTGCCCTTTCAATTCTTTTTGCCAATCTACAGAGTCTAGTGAAAGTATGATGTTATCATAGTTGGCTTTAAAGAAGTTTGGTTTTAAGGTGGGTTTGGCTTGGAGATTGTTTAAGTTGATGAGTAGTGGTATAAAGAATTCAAAAGGTGGGTGTAGTGGATCTTCTGAGGTAAGTTGCCAGGTACAACGGTTGAGGTTATTTACTGTGGTATTACAGAGAACAAGATCCAATATCTTGGATTTACAATTTTGTACGTTATTATATTGGTCTAAAGCGTTTAGGGAGACAAAATCTAGAAAACATGTTGTAACCTCACTGTTATTGCTAGAATATGGTTGTAGGTGGTTTGTGCGATCGTTGATTTTCCAGGTTATATTACTAAGGTTAAAGTCACCTAAAATAAGGGTATGCCCATCATAGTCCAGGGCACATTGCACCGTATCGAGGAATTCTTGTAGGTTATCATAGCTTACGGGTGGAGGTAGGTAAACGCCACAGATACGGAAATTATGCTGTTTCTTGCTTCGCGAGTCTGTTTCAATGGAAATCCACAAATCCTCATACGAACTTTCCAAGTTGGGCAGCCGACATGACCTAAGCCTCCTGGAGACCGCGATCAAAACGCCTCCTCCATCTTTGCGCACGCTGTATCGACTAGTTTCGCGGTCGCGTCTATAGATTTCATACCTATCATCGAACAATTCAGCATTGTAAACACCGTCGTTCAGCCAAGTCTCCGTAAGTACAATTACATCATAATTTTGCAAGGACATATTATGATAGAAAATATCTAGTTTAGTTTTTAATCCACGTACATTTTGGTAATAAAACCGAAGCGAATTATCGAATGATACTAAATTTACTACAAAAACATGCAATAGTGTGCGGAGTAAGGTTAAACATAATTATTTTTTACGCGAGAGCCTTTAGTTGCTCATGTTGTGTGATGGAAATGCGATCAGATCGTTCGTCCCTCCTCATAAATATTCTTCCATTCCGGACCCATACGAACTTATAACCCAGCTCCTTACCACGAATTCTACTCGCTGCATGTAATGCTTTATTATCCGCCGAGAGATGCTCCACCACATAAATCGGTGCAGGGTTCTCAGATGAGATGCCCAAGTGGCTAAGTTTATTGCTTGCGTTTTTCTTGTTGAAGTTAATAGCGGCGGCAAGGAAGGTGTCACGCAGGCGTGGGCTATTAAATTTAACAAGGATAGATCTGGGTCGAGTAGTCTGGGCATCCTTTTTTGCAATCCTGGTACAGTGCGCAATGTTAGCTTCCACTATTGCACTCTTGGTAATGTTACCGAGTTGCAGCACAGTGGTGAGCAAGTTCTCGGAACGGTTTTCAGGCACATTCTGTATTTCGAGGTTAGTCGCTCTCTGGTTCTGTTCCATGAGGTTAAGACGTCGACTTATGTCATGTAATGAGGTTTGCAACTGTACATTTTCTCTCTCAAGGGCCTGGATTCGGGTAGATTTTTCTTCTAAGGACAGTTTCATTTCGTCATACTTTTCATTGAAAAAGTCTAAAGAGACCCGAAAGTCCATTATCAGTTCGCTAACTTGCTTGAATTGCTCTTGTACAGCATCTTTAAGAGCGTTAGCGATCTCCTGCTTTATTATTTCTCTGAGCGAGTCTTTAGATATTTCTAAAATTGTGCTGTCATCAAATTGACTCTCGAGGGGGCTCATCTGCTTGTCCTTTTTATTTCGTAAAGTGACATTAGTTTCATTGGGCGAGGTGTTAGGTTGCTGAACTAAGTCAACTTTATTATTAGGGCATTCGTCTCGTGTCACGGAACGTACTGGCGTATCTGTGTTATTGCTCTTTGGCTGTTTGCTCTGACAGCTAGGACACTTCCATGTTGCTTTTTTCGCAACAGTCATTAACTTATACTGTCTTTCGGGTACGTTAGAACATAGTAGATCGTACCGTGCTTTACAAATGGAACATTGGAGGTAATCTTTACTTTTAATTATGTTCCTACAACCAGCACACTCGTTGTTAGTCATTATTTCCAAGTAATTTATTATTCAAGAAAATATGACAAATTCACAAAAACGAATGCAGATCACTGGGCTCGAACTCACGGCTCTTCGTGTACACGGCCCTGTGATAAGTCCGATGCGCCACTGGAACACTACGTAACTACGTTGAAAGTTGGCACCGTATTGTCCCGCCACGGGAACACAAATAAAAGAACGTTACGAAATTATTTGAATGTTCACATTCCACGAATTTTTGCACTAAGTGTCAAACTTTATAAGGTGATAATTTTTATGTTTTCTATCACTGTTTTTAAAGTTTTCTTGCACTAACCTGTTTTAATTACTTAAACTGTTGTTAAATTTGATATTTTATCAGTAAGAAAAGGTCTTGTTTTTGTTTTCACTGCACAAAGTTATAAGGTTTTGTTTTGTTTATAAACCACAGATGTCCTTCACATAGGGTGTAGATAACACTTTCACTTGGTTTTTGGCTTTAGTACTTCGCGTTACTTGCTTAATTTGGTAAAATTTCACGGTATTTATATTTTTAATAGAATAATTAACACAGACTTGTCAAACTTAGATGTTCACCTAGTAGCGCCATCTAGCGATACATCAGATTGCATCATGCGAGAAAATGTTCTCGAGAAAGTACTTATGAAGACGTAATCAACATGCTACTAATTTCTTAGGATCCTTTATTATATACTATGAGAAAAGGGCCAATAAAAAAGCACTTGCCCTTAGATGAGGATGCAAAAAATCTCCTTAGTTATTAATTTTTTTTTGTTATTTTGTTTTATTATTTTTTTTTTTATTTTTATTATTCTTTATTGTACACAAAAACATTTAAAAGACACACACAACACAGAGAAGACATGTACAAAGGCGAGCTTAACCCAGAACTGGGTTCTCTAACAGCAAACCTTAGAGCGATAGAGAGATGCGATAGAGAAGAGAAAATTTAAAGTGCACAACATTAAACAAAACAGAGATGAAACTACATAACATAAAATATATACCTATAAATAAAACATAAAATATAATAAATAAATAAATACATACATAGAAATAAGGTCATGTTGACAGGAAATGTTCTTTAATTCGTCTCTTGAAGACATCTAACGATGTGCTGTCGCGTATACTGTGAGGCAGAGCGTTCCAAAGCCTTACAGCGCGAACAGTGAAGGATCCATCATAACGGCTCGAAGCATGAGGAGGGATACGGAGTAAAAGAGATGAAGAGGAGCGACAGGGTTTGCCTCTAGGAACAAGGAACTCAAAGCGTTCCCTAAGATAATTTGGAGCGTTGGGATTGTGAAGAAGAGAGAAGAGAAAAGACAGAATATGAGCATCTCGACGCTGCCGAATTGGCAGCCACTTCAGCTGGCTCCGGAATTCAGACACATGGTCGTATTTCCGGAGGCCAAAAATGAAGCGGATGCACAGATTCTGCAGACGCTCGAGTTTGTTAAGAACTTCCTCAGTCGCATCAAGGAAACAGACATCAGCATAATCTAAAAGAGGGAGAAGAAGCGACTGAGCGAGAGTAATTTTTGTTGAAAAAGGCAGGAACTTCTGGAGACGTTTGAGTGACTGAAACGAGCAAAATACTCTTCTGCTTACTTCTGCAACGTGTGAACCCCAGGATAAATGACAGTCCATAAATACCCCCAAGTTCTTGACCATAGAAGAGTATGGGATGGCTATCATATGCTATATCATATATATATCATATGCAACGCTATCATATGCAACGCTATCATATGCAACGCTATCATATGAGACCGGTGGTGGAGAAGACAGCTTATTGAGGAAATATCTGCCACCAATAATGAGAGCTTGTGACTTGGCAGGATTGACCAGAAGCCCGAAATCCTTAGCCCATCGACTTATGTGTCCAAGATCATCATTGATGGCATCAATCGCTCTCGGATGCTCTTCAAGTTTAAAGTGCTGATAAAGCTGCAAGTCATCTGCATAGAGATGGTAATGTGAAACTAGTGACTTAGTGATGGCGTTTATAAAAACGGAGAGAAGTAATGGAGAGAGAACGCCACCTTGAGGAACACCCGCAGCGAGTTCCCGCCACTCAGAGGAAACCTCATCAACGCGGACCGACTGTGAGCGACCCCGAAGATAAGATCTGAACCACTCGACTGCAGAAGGAGATACATTTAGTGAGGATAGGATACCCAAGAGGATGTCAAAATCAACTGAGTTAAATGCACTGCTAAAATCCAGCAAAACCAATACAGTTAAAAGCCCCTTCTCCATAGCCAGCCTGATGTCATCAGTAATTTTGGTGAGAGCAGAAACTGTACTATGGCCAGGGCGAAAACCAGATTGGTATGGACTTAGCAGGCTGTTAGAGGAGAGATAACGAGAAAGTTGATTGTTGACAACACTCTCAAGGACTTTAGATAAGATGGGAAGTATGGATATAGGACGGTACTGAGAAACTGAGGATGGGTTGGAGACTTTGGGCAAAGATAGCACATGAGCTTTCTTCCAAGCAGATGGAAAGGAGCTAGTGAAGAGGAAATAATTGACGAGATGGAGAATGACAGGAATAATGATATTAAGGATAGGAAGGAGTAATTTTTCTTATTTATTATTTACATTTTTATAGCTAGCATGTTTGTTGTTATCTATATTTAGTTATATTTGCAAATAAAATTTTATAGTGATTAACTAATATTTTTTTTAATTGTTCCCATTTCGAATGCTAAATTTCGTGGAAAAACCATGACTTATAATCACAGTAATTAACTTATACATACTAATGATGCATATTTATATTAGTAATGACATAATCCTATCATTAAATAAGCAAAAAAACTTATTGAAATCAATAACAAACGGCTTTACGTAGTTATTTCCTCGCGCTCATACAGTCTCCCATTGTGCGACGCGGGCGCATAAAAACGACTGACGGCCGCTCGTAAATAGATCAAACACTTATTAAAAGTCATAGAACAAAAGTTTTAGTTTATGATATTAGTAATATGGTCCTGAGAGGTTGTTAGTGTTTTACCTATAACCCTGTATAAATATGAACCATATTCATCAATCCTAATCCACTTCACGCCATCCCTAAAACTAATTTTGCCCTTATTAGTATTTTTTTTTCCTGTTTATCAAATTTAAATTTAGTTGCAAATTGTTTGTTTTCCTGAAATGGTCAGTCATATCAATAACTTTGTTGTTTCGTGAAGCTTTGCTTATAATGGTTCGATATTGTTCAGGTGCATATATTGTATTATGTTTTCGAATAACCTTTTCGATCCTCCCGAAATCTCGATCCGAATCCAAATATGAATGTCCCACTTCGGGATGATTTTAAAATATCCTCTTAAGATCAAGTATTAGTAAAGACATATTAAATTGAAATTTCTGTTCTGTCCGGCACATGCATCTGACCAAATTATCAAATGATCTTTACCTTGGCAACTTGGATCTACTTCCACAAACCTCAAGAGTGCACTTGCGAGTTCTGAACTTCCACGATCCGCTATATCTTCAGTCCATGTACAAAAAACAGCTTTTTCTTTGGATGTGCCGTCTATAACATGAATACCAAAGTTATAAAACCAGAGTTGTCGCAGATAGAATGCCTTGGATTTAGTTAATTTTGGCAAAGGCATCGTTTGCTGTAGGTCTACTGTAATGTAAAGCACGCCATCAGCTGGTTTAGATTTCTTTGGCTTGTGTTTAAACACCACCCAAAAAAGTACCTATTTTACTACCAAAAAAATTCTAAACGGTTACCAAAATGGATAAATGGTCACCAAATAACGTTTCCAAAAATATTATTAGATAAAACCATTTTTTCGTATTATTGACCACTAAAAAAATATATGGACGCCTTTAAAATACACTTTAGACCAAATATTATATATTTTCATGTCACTACTTAGATGTTACCAATTATGTAATACCATGACTCCTAATTTGATCATTTTTGTTAGACTAATAAAGCTAACGATCGCTAGAATATTTCCCAAATACCAATTAATATACTAGGGTTCCCAAACGTACGTCGCTTATTTATTGTTATATGAATTTGTGTGTAACTCAGTGCGTTTAAATGTAAGCACGCAACATGCAGCAAGCATGGCTTCTGTCAAGGCTCCGGCGCTGCAGGGCTCCGGCGGTCCCATGCGAGCTTATCGTCGCAGATGGTTTTCACGCTCACCACCGGCGGCGAGCCTTAAAACTACCTGCGCCTCAGCTCGCAGGCCGCCTCGCCCCTCTGCGCCTACGCGGTTTTGAATTGCACTCTAGGGGTAGGGCAGACAAGACTACGTGGAGTAGGTTTTGCAGCGATTCGTTTTCGTCACTAAATTAGATTTTTGGTACTAATATTAATCTTTTAGTTGGATAGAATTTGTTGACCATTAATCCATTTTGGGAACCAAAAATAATATTTGTGCGAGATTTGCGATTTTTCTGATGTTATTTTATTTTTTTTGGATCATAACATTATATACTTTAGTGCCCTTTTAAAAAAGTCAATTTTTTTTTTGGAGTTGTTTATTTTATTTGGTGCCTCAGCTTAGAGTCTTAAAAATATTTTTGGTGACCGCCTAAATTATACCCATATCCTAATAATATAATGAAAATGACGACTTTCATTAAATCATATTCATATTTTCTAAAGTACATACTGTGATATACATGTTACATAAAAAAGTTTTTCCAAAGCAATGTAATTGCAACTATAAATAATTACCAAAAGAACGACAAAAATTCAACTAAAATGCACAGTTTTCTGTTCATTAAGATATCAAAACCGATAACCGTTTTTATAAACAGACTTCTGAAAAGAACACATTAGGATTTTCTTAGTTTAGGTGTCTATTTTATGTATGTTGGAGAAGCGAACATCATGATGGATGGCACTATCGTCCGACATCAGAGAGGGTAATCAAGCAAAGAGATAGCTCAAAGAAACTAAAAACTCAAACAAACTAAAAACTCAAACGTTTATTCAAATTAGTCAGAACAAAAGACAGCCCCCAAAACGCCCGCCCTTCGCCACTTCCTATGTGTTTTGGCTGGGAAGAAGAAGTGGCGGAACAAACTCCCCAGCAACACATGTCTGTCTGTTAGGTTAGAAGAACCGTTACAATTTAAGTTCACAAGACACTTTATATTTGGATCTACAACGGTACTACAACGCAAGGCAATAACACTAGGTACACTAGACGTGACGTAAGGTAGTAACGCGACGACTCAACGAACACTCGATGAAGACTGAACTAAGACTCAACCGAGAGTGAACAAAGACTGCGCTAAGGCTCAATGAAGACTGAGCTCCGCGGACACCACGCTGACCACCGCGACTCTGCCAAGCGCGCCAAATTGTTGTTTCACCAGAAACGCCGCCAGAGGGCGCGCTTGCGTCTCGTTCAGTGACCGTACTATTGACTATCTCCGACATGTATTTAAAGTTAAAAATGAATTTCATGTACCCAGCCAATTTGGACTTTTTTCCTCCAATCTCCCATTGTGCGTCGCATCATACGTGTCCTTGTAGCGAAATTCGGCGGTGAGAACGTAATTATCTTTACAGTATGGCGTTTCGATATTCAAATGTCGAGTACACGGAAATGGTGCGAATGCTGGCTAGGTGTGATGACAATGTTTCGGAAGCCTGTCGCCAATACGCCATACGATTCCCAAACATCCCTACACCTAGCTGAGTAACAATGCTAGCCGCCACACAGCGGTCACGAGATTACGGGCAATTCCGGCATGCCATCAGGGATAGTGATCGTCCACCGAGGCACACAGTACGTGAAGAAGACGATATTTTTTTATTTTTTTTATTTGACCTTTTCGTAAAAAGGCGGGAAATCGTAGCGTAGCGAGGTACCAGTTAAAAAGTATGACTAGGTACGAGAATAGTGCGCGGGAGGCGTAGGGTAGGTAAAGATCTTGCATTCATTCTAAAAATGCAAACCCTTCACCAAACGAATTTATTGTAATGTGTGATAATCTCGACTAGTCCGCACACTCTAAGGTCGACTAATCGCTTGACTGGTCTCGATCGGGCCTTTTGTTGGTGAAGAAATGGTAGGGGCGTGAACATTTTATCACTATAGCAAAATAGAGTTGAAATGTGTTAGATAGACCAATGAAAACTTGTAGGTTTGTTTTTGGCAAATGTATTATGTTTTATAAAAAGTCATAGAACAAAAGTTGTAGTTTATGATGTTAGTAATACAGTCCTGCAAGGTTGTTAGTGATTTACCAATAACCCTGTATAAAGAGTCCTATGACGAAATGTCACCATTCCAAAAAGTAGATATTTAAAAAAAAAGGGGTCAGATTAATCCAAACTTTGAGGTGCCCCGTGTCAACGAAAAATATGGTACTGTGTCAGTTGAAAAAAAAGCTTATATTAAGGACCAACTAAAATTTATTAAACCGGAATATCGATAATATTATCAATCCATTCTTGGAGAAGAATAATTGTTTATTTTTTAATTTCTTTCTAATTTCTTAAGTAACTAGTCTCCGTTAGACTTCATTTTCTTAAAATGATTAAAATATTTATTTGCGGAAGAAGGAGTTATGTTCAGTTTTTATTAAAATAAAGTAGTAAAAATACATTTTATTCTTTGATTTCTCCCCTATTTTAAAAATACTAAACGGTTGGCGCCGCCAGACACCCTTATTGGATAAATACATTAAAGGCGTTTAGAAATATCCTAAAATGTTTCTGCGAAACTTTGAACTCAATTTTCTCGAAATTAGAATTTTGTGACATATCACCTTCATCCACTCATGTCTTCAATTAAAAATCAATTTAAAGGTTATTAACGTCAATAGAACGTGCATGTACGCACATGATAGGTGCGTGCGCACATGATAAGTTGCAAAAAAGGCCGGAAAATCAAAGTATCACTGATGAAATTGAGATAGAACGAAGTAGTTATGATATTGAGGAGAGTGTTTAAGTTTGCATGATGATCGGACCGTACCAGAGGCTGTCGTGTAGCCGTAGCTCAGTAGAAATCGGCGTCTGCTCAGTGAGTAGTTCGTGAGTACGCGGTAAGCACTCAGCTCTGGCGGAGGTCGGGTTTCAGTGGAAACTAGGGCTTCCAAAATTACGAAAATATCAACTACGCAACTTTTTTCTCAAATTCCGTAATTACGTAATTTTTCCCATTTTTTTAAATCGACTATGGATTTTTGTAAATATTGTAAGTTACAATTTACAATTATCTTTTAATATCTCAAATTCAAGGAATTATCAAAATGAACACAATATTTAATCAAAAAAATATTTATTTAAGAACTTAGCATCGTAGCATTCGTAGCTTTAAGCTTGTTGTAACTATCTTACAAACATTGTGGAAGCAAATAAACGATCATGAGTATACTCATCAGTTCAATCAAACCATTTTATTTCCTCTCGAATATAATCTCTCTTCTTGAAAATGTGATCTCATAAATGACAAGGCATTTAAAGTTTTGTCATCCAGGGAACTTCTTAGTTTATTACAAAAATATCCGGCGGATGAAAAGGCTCGCTTGGCTTCAACACTTGTAGGCGTTATTGAAAGCAAATAATTATACGCTGCAGTCAAAAAAACTTCGCGACCGCCGCCAGCGCTGTCGTAAATGCACATTTCTACCCTAATGATGGAATGGAGATCTGTGTTTACTGTTGAAATTGGTTTATTTGCAGTTACTTTGTTTAATTCTTTGTCTAACTGTTGTGCGATTGTCAACTCTTCATCATCATCGTCACTGGTGGCAATTGCGTCCGAGGCACTCGGTTGTGGTTGTGAATTTGTAAATTTTTGTGTAGAATTATAATTCAGACGTTCCAACAGTTCCACTATATACATTCGTATGTCATCCGACGATGGTTTCGTGAAATATTCTGTGGCAGTAGTATTAAAAAAATCCTCATTGTTATGCAAATATTGCAAAACACCGAATACATTTGTTCGCCTTTCCTTGATTCTTTTTCTAAGAGATGTGGCTAGTTTTCCACTGAGATCGTTTGACTGAAGATCAAGTTTCTCTAGCATAAATCGAAGCGCAGCGTCGGCCGTCAGTAAGTTTGAATCACGGCGACATAATGACAAAACTGTTGTTTTTATTAAATCCAAGCTGTAATAAATGTCGTGAAGGTCTTGGATCTCCTGGTCTGTAAATTTTAGACTTGATTTCAAATCTAATAACGTCTTAAAAACGCATGATTTTAATTTGAGAAATCGGCCTACCATATCTGACAAGCTGTTCCACCTTGTTTTACAGTCTAGTATTAGGTCAATATTTTTACCATATTCTTCTAAAATGTACTTTTGCAACAAGTCGTTTTTCAAAGGGGAGTTTTTAAAAGATTTTACTAGATCTCTTAAATTCTTTATAGTGCCTTTGTATAAAAACCCTGATTCTGGAACTCTGGTCGATTCTAAAATAAACGCATCCCCATCCTCTTCAATTTCTTCTGCTTCTTCAGCGGCAGTTTTGAGACATCCTCCTGCACTTCAGGTTCTGGAGATTTTTGTGTTTTGTATAAAACTTCCAGGACTGCTAGTTGTATCCCATGGGCCAAACACAATTGGTGGTGGCCGTCAAAATTTCTACCCATTTTGACCATTACACTTGCTCCATCTGTTGTAAAAGCAATAATGTCGTCTTCCAGATTTAATCCGAAGTCACTCAAATGCTGCTTTAATAAATGAGTGCCTACTTCAGCTGGCATTGATCCCTGTATACGAACAAGTCCCAAATTTTTGTATTTGGCCATATCAAAATCTTTATTGTGGATATTTAGATTCATATACCTTCTATTACGGGTAGACGTCCACTCATCAAAGGTGATTGTAAATCTTTTATTTTCAGACTTCATAATTTTCAATTGATTTTTCAATTTGTTTTTTGTGTCATTACTCTGATCTAGAATTATCTTTGTTATAGTCGTAGAAGATTAAGGCACATCGTAGTCAGAGTTTTTAAAAAGATATCTCAGATCTTCTGAAGTACAAAATGTGCTCAATGGTATCCCATCCAATGCAGCCATTCTGGTCACTCGAACCTCCATATTTGAAAAATAATCAGTGAGTTTAATTTTCTTTTGTGAAGGTTCATTTGTACGTTTTCGTGTTTGAATTAGACCACTACTAGACGTTGATGTACACGGCCTTTGCGACTCTTGCACTTGCGGCATCTCTCTGATATGCTTGGCACGCATGTGAGTGTGTAAAGCTCCAGTTGCGCCACCAGGAGTTTTCAAAAATTTTTTGCAATGCTTACATTCAACACTCTGTCCATTATCAGCTCTCAAGAAATGTTCCCAGATAGAACTTTGTGTGCGTTTGTTCAAAAACTCTTTGTATACAGTCTTATTTGAAGAAGACCTAAAAATAAAATAAAAAGAAGTCAGTCTAATAATAATGATATGAATGGTTAAACATAGTGGCCAACTTATTATAAATGTAAACACTCTTCTTTTTTTTAATAAAACGTTGCGCCACACTAGGAATTTCTTCCTTTTCTTACAAATACAAACACCCAGACCCGGAACAACTACTTGCAGATCATACAAACATTTGTTCCGTCCTTGCGGCCTGCGGGGATCGAACCCGCGATACGCTTGCGCATAAATAATCAGTATAAATAATATGAACTATGCATACTCCACGGGGTTTTTAATACTAAATAGGGCTTTGATTTAAGTACTTACATCTTTCAAGAGATAATCCACACATTCAAAGTCACCCACGATAAAGATACAATTAACTGCTATAAATTGTTAATATATTTGCGCTCATTTACCACCAACTTTTAATTAAGTAATCTGATGTGAAGTTGTGAACTGAACAACCGACAAATTAGCAATGAAAATAAACATTCATTTTAGTTAAGAAAGTGAAGAGCATAGTAGTTCCCCGTAGTCGTAAGGAC
The DNA here is from genome assembly GCA_033682625.1 of Helicoverpa zea x Helicoverpa armigera. Lineage (NCBI taxonomy): Eukaryota > Metazoa > Arthropoda > Insecta > Lepidoptera > Noctuidae > Helicoverpa > Helicoverpa zea x Helicoverpa armigera. The sequence goes on along the minus strand of JAWIIS010000103.1, from coordinate 58,410 downwards.
TTTTCGCCAGGGACTCCCCAGCCCTACCGACTCGCCAAGTTGATATATTTGAACGGGTAGTATTTAAACGCAAATCAAAAAATATCCTTTTTCTATGCAATAAGATTCCGAATTCCCATCAAAATTACTGATTGCACAGCAAAATATTCAACTCAAAATATCACTAAACACACTACAATTTATTTTCGCAGCGTACAGCGATTTTTCCTAAAGCAAAAGCTTTTTCATCAATGCAAAGCTAACAATCTTAATGCACATTATACATGTTAACTCTTTTTCTTTTAAATATAGCTTCTATTTTTATATTATTTACAGCAGTTTTTCTGAATAAAACAGCATTTTATTAGTCACAGTCATCTTATTATTTATTAATTACCACATAATGAGATCAGCAAAAAAATATAAAAATTAAATACAAAATTGTAATTTATTGAATTTTTAAAGCCAGTAATTTATTAAATTTTTTGCCCAATAGGCACATTTTTAGCTTCTGCAGGTGGCGCCACGTAGGTACTTGAGTCGCATCGCAAGTCCGATCTTTTGGCATAGTTTTATTTTCCCGTAAGAAGCATGCAAACAATCCTAAGCATGCAAGAAGGCATGCAATGGAAGTAAGCATGAAACATGCAGCAAGCATGGCTTCTGTCACCACCGCAGCTTCGGCTTACTGGCCGGCCCAGCCGGCCAGCTTCAGCCGCGTCGGCGAGCGTTAAAACTACCTGCGCCTCAGCTCGCAGGCCGCCTCGCCCCTCCGCGCCTACGCGGTTTTGAATTGCACTCTAGGGGTAGGGCAAACAAGACTACGTGGAGTCGGTTTTGCAGCGATTCGTTTTCGTTACTAGCTTCAATTTTTAAAACAATGTTTTTTAATTGGAGGTTATAAATGTCAATTTGCCAAATAAATTGAATCTAAATAACATTCTACCATCTTCATAGTACACTGAATGAGATTTCAGTTAATTTGTTCTGCTTTTAGAAATAACGCAATGTGACAGGATTTTTTTTGTTATAATAATCATTAAATTTGCCGAGCATGGCTTCTTGAAAATTAAGACAAATATGATGAACAGGTTTTGTTGTACTTACTGGTTAATATGCGACTGGGATAGTTATTTTGCTATGAAATATGGAAAATTTGCTGTGCAGTCAGTATTTAATGCTTGTATGTAGTATTTTTGTGCAAGAATAAATTTAACTGCATTGCATTATAAGAAAAAAAGTAATGTCATATTGATGTATAATTTCGAATTATCTGCAGTTTGAGTTTTGTTAAACATTTAGTTTATTTGTAGTGAAGTAAGTTATTTGATGTAAAAAAGAATATAAATGATGAGTATTTATTGATAGGCGATTATTTATTTGATATGCAATTTATAATATCCCTATTTGAACTCTATTCTTTACGTCTTAGAACCATTTTTTGCAAGATTTAACAAACGATAAAATAAACTGCGGGGAATTCCCTGTTTGTATAGTTTCGATTTCGATATAGATATAACGTAGTATTGCCACATTATAAATATTGGACGTAGATTCCTTTTTTATTGGTTGACTATTTTGATTGATTTATGATACCAATAATTACGTAAGTACGGAATTGACATCTTCAGTTACGGAATTGAAAATACTCTAAAATTAGTTCGTAATTACGTAATTACGTAATGGAAGCCCTAGTGGAAACCAATGAGTCCAGGGTAGACTCGGCGTTCCTATGTGAGGTTCGCAGTAAAGAGTAAAGAGTAACTGGAGGTTACTGGGCTAAGTGTAGCCATGGTCACATGTAGAGCTTAAATGTTTTGATTTAATTTATCAGTCTAGAGTTTATTGTCTCTTGTAAGAGGCAGTGATCGGTTTTACTTTGAGTTTCCTAATTTTCATTCTGAATTATTGTAATGTGTACAACGTCCCAAAAATATCTCGCAAGAGAATAAAACAATCGTGTCCAGAGTAAGACAATTTCTTGCACATAAAACTGCATAGGTCGTATATCGGCGGAGAATCTTAACACCGCGATGTAGAAAAAGGACGTTTCGGCACAGCGCCATCTGTTATCGAATTGCGGTACTAACGGTCAAACATTGTTGACTTTGTCGATTTTGTATGGCAGTTTCATGTAGTCTTATAAATTATGTAAACAGAATAGACATTCCGCCCACCATGGTCGGCACTGTCCATCAACCAAAACATGACAATATTAACATTTAAATTAATTTGGTTTTGACAATGCATAAAAATCTAAACTAAAGCCTTATGTCTACAATACAAGAACATGCTTTATGTAATACAAATGCAATAAACAACAACAAAAAACAAGTGAAATATACAAGTTTATTCCTTATGTAATACACATACAAAAGAACAACAGTAAAACCAAGTAAAAGATACAAAAAATCGTTCAAGTAGATTCACAAACCATGTATATGTAATGTAAAATAAACTATATAAACTTCAACAATATGGTGATAAACAACTAAGTAGTTACAGGTAACATAATTAATTTAGATATAATTTCTAGAAGAATCTTTTAATCTCACTATTTTTACAGCGTATTGTTACAACGCGAGTAATATTGTCCAAACCTGGATGCTTATTTGTAACGATACCGTATAGCCATCGAGCAGGTGGAAGACCATCTTCCTTCACCAGAACTACGACTCCAATCTCAGGTTCAGGCTTACAATCCGTCCACTTATATATCGGTGTTGCAATTGAGTTAAGTACTCCAGTGACCATCTACGCCAGAAATTTTGAAGCATTTTCTGTGTAAGATGCCACCGCTTCAGATTACTAACAGACGAATTTTCATAATTAACATCGGGTACAGTTACCAGAGGTTCACCCACGAGAAAGTGCCCAGGCGTCAATGGACATGAGTCCTCTGGATTGTTAGAAAGCTGACAAATAGGCCTCGAGTTTAGGCAGGCCTCAATTTGAGCCAGCACAGTTGTCATTTCTTCAAAGGTCAATGTGCTGGTGCCTATAATTCATTTTAAATGGTGCTTCGTGGACTTGACACCCGCCTCCCACAATCCTCCAAAATTTGGAGCATGGGAAGGTATGAAATGCCAAGTCGTACCATTCAGAGAAAGGAAATCAGCTATTTCCGAACCTACCATAGACCTTTCAGAGTTGAATAATTGTCGCGATTCTTTGGCACTACCAACAAATGTGGTCCCGTTATCACTCCACAGGTCCAATACTCGGCCACGTCTGGCTACAAAACGCTTAAGACTGCGTAGTGCAAAATAATACAAAACGGCCGTCACAGTTAAAGGGATATCACCAATACTATTATCAAAATTACCAAAAAAAATATGTATTGAGCACCACAATGAATGTGTTTACAATTCATCGTTGGCAAAAAAATATAATTATTGTCTAGTTAAAATAACAAAAATGTGTTAACATGGACAAAAATCTTAAAATAGCACGTTCGTATGTAGTTGAATTTTGATAGTAAACTGTTACATTTTTTCACAAACTTTAATGCATATCAATCTATACATATAATAAATCTATACATATAATAAATCTGTAAAAAAACTGTGTCTGTACATTGAATATATTAAAAAAATAATAATTGGGTGGGGTTTAGAAACAGTAATGGAGCACAAATCCAAAAAAAATATTCTGTCTGTATGTCTGTATGTCTGTTTGTTTGTACACGCTAATCTTCGGAACTACTGGACGGATTTCAATGATTTTTTCTTTGTTGTATCAGAATTAAGCCTGGTCAACATATAGGCTATAATTTATCTTCGAAACTTGAAGACCTGATGCAGAACACCAACAGACCAACAAAACTATAAGAGATACAAAAATGGTGCCATAGCAAAAATTCTTTCATGTGATGAGCATTTTCAGCTGAGATAATAAATTTTAAGATCTGGAACACCTGATGTGGAACCCCAAGAGCCCAGCTTCTCTGTACCATATACAGGTATGACGTTTTAGCAAAAGTTGTTCAACTTGAAAAGCACTTTCTATTGACTTATACAAATTGAAGATCTAAAACACCTGATGTGGAACTCCAGGGGCCCAGCTAGACTATAGCATAGAGAGGTGTGACGTTTTAGCAAAAGTTGTTCAATCTGATAAGCACTCTCTGTTGACTTATAAAAATTGAAGATGTAAAATACCTGATGTGGAACCCCAGGAGCCCAGCTAGACTATAGCATTTAAAGATATGACGTTTTTGTAAAAGTGGTTCAATCTAATAAGCACTCTCTATTGACGTATAGGTATACATCGAAGATCTGGAACACCTGATGTGGAACTTCAAGAGCAATACAACACTTGAAATGTATAGAAACGAATGTTATGAAATAGGTATGGTGACACAAAACCGACGATTATCCCTTTATACACTATAGAAATGAACCCAAGGACAATCCCCAGTGAACGTCGTTAAAAAAAAGACAATCCCCGGTTCTGTGCTATACCATTGCTAACTGTGGATGGAAACCACTTGGGCTATTGTGATGGGATGCTAATGGACTAGGAATGGGGAAACTACGGGAACTATGGCACCTGCCGATGACAATGTATTAAATACATGTAAAAATTGCAGGTAGAGACGTTGCCAGCTCACTTACTGGGCCCCCGGGAATCAGTCACTGAATTGCAACAAGAGGGCAACAGGGACATGAGCGGCTGAAGTGTGAGAATACCTCGGCGGATTTTAAACGCAGATTACGCGCTCCCTGTGGGTCACTTACCACGAGGCACCTATCCTCCGAGCAGGGCTACTAACCCTGCTCTAGCGACTCCACTCTGGACGGCCAAGCCAAGCCAGAGGCGTGAGACCTACCCCCGTCATGGTTTACTCCGACCGGCCGGAGATGGGGGATAGTATACTTCTCCCTGGAGAACTCAGTATATATAGCCCCGCGGGGTAGCTACTCCCCGTCATCAACCTCAGATGTCCTGCGGTGCTTATATCTCATTATTATTGTCGTTATTATCTCAAGACCCTTTGTCCCAATTATGTTAGAGTCGACTTCCAGTCACGATGCAACTGAGTACCAGTGTTTTACAAGGAGCGACTGCCTATCTGACCTCCACAACCCGGTTACCCGCTCAACCCAACACCCCTTGGTAAAACTGGTCAGACTTACTGGTCTGACTACCCATAACGACTGCCAAGAATGTTCAATGACAGCCGGAACCTACAGTTTAACATGCCTTCCAAATAACGGTCATTGGTATCCAAAATATACGTAGAAAGTATCTACATACGAACTTAGAAAAGTTGCTTTGGCAGGTACTTGCCAGACCTGGAATCAAAGACGCACGCTCATACTTGAGAGATTGGTTCTCTACCCAATAAACCACCACGACTTTGTCATCTATTTAATGTTTTTTTTTCGTAATAATACGTGTAATATTTTTGCCACACACAACTTAAATGCAGACTAATTAGAATCACTACTTTTAACCCTATGGTCGCGTCTATTGCGGTTCAGTTCTCAGCGTTTTGTTTAGTCTGCTGTGCTTTTGCCGTTGAAGTACAAAAATTAAATATATGGAACGTTTCTAATGGCTATGCGTATTCCGTTGTTTTCAAGTCAACGGGCCCTTAAAATTCAATATCAGACGATTCAGATCTTTGATTTTGCTGACCCCGTAGTCGCTGGCATAAGGGACAGGATCCGCGTACGAAGTCGCGGGCAGAAGCTAGTCTATAATAATCATACTACAATTTGTCGTTTTAACATTTTCGAAAATATAGCTTGGTTATTTTAGACATTATTTTGTTTAAAATTGGGCCGCTGCGCGCCCTGTTTTGAATCATACGCAACGTACACCGGCCGAAAGTTCAGTCGTCCACGAGAGCTCGGAGAGTGGTCACGTCTCACGATCGCTTCGCGATCTATTGTGTACTTATACCTTGCCAAACGCAAACGCAAACGGTTGAATAAGGTAAGTCATATTTTTTGTTTTTTGAGTTGTTATTATATTGTGCATATCTATGTTTTATTTATCATTTTTTAAAATTTTGTTTTAGTAAAATGGGAAAGCTTAAGGAAAAATATTATAAGAAGAAAGTTGGCGCTAATTTACGAAAAAAAAATTGTTCTCGGAAAAAGTACGTATTTCTTTTTTTTTATAACATAATAGCGGATATAATCTTTTCTTCATTTTTTGTCAAACTTTCGTTATGGGTATCGTGTAATAGGTTTCTGGGGGCGGCGATTGCAAATCTGACATCAATTTTAAAATTCAAGATGGCGGATGCTAGTTTTTGTCAAATATTCGATATGGGTATCGTGTAATAGGTTCTTGGGGGCGGCGATTGCAAATCTGACATCAATTTTAAAATTCAAGATGGCGGATGCTAGTTTTTGTCAAATATTCGATATGGGTATCGTGTAATAGGTTCTTGGGGGCGGCGATTGCAAATCTGACATCAATTTTAAAATTCAAGATGGCGGATGCTAGTTTTTGTCAAATATTCGATATGGGTATCGTGTAATAGGTTCTTGGGGGCGGCGATTGCAAATCTGACATCAATTTTAAAATTCAAGATGGCGGATGCTAGTTTTTGTCAAATTTTCGATATGGGTATCGTGTAATAGGTTCTTGGGGGCGGCGATTGCAAATCTGACATCAATTTTAAAATTCAAGATGGCGGATGCTAATATAAATGAACCACGTTTCTCTGCGCTTTAAGTATGTTTTTGTAAAATTCTTATCAAGTTGTTTTACGTCAGGTAATTAAAGATTTTTTTATTACAGATTGATTTTATTACAACAACCTACCCATATATCTTACCTACTTACTCACCTACCAAACCAAAATCCAGGTTATACGTTCAGCGGTTAAACATCCACCCTTTTAAACTTGAATACCCTATTACAGTAACTTGGGAGGTGATTTTCGAAAAATCCAAAAAGTTCGTTTTTTGACGTGATAACGTCTTTAAAATCGTTTTAGTCTGGTGACATGTTCAGAAACTTGTGTCACACCAAAACCTCACGAGCGCGATCGCAGGTATAACGAGAGAGAGACGGACCGATCTCCCGTCTCATCTCGAGCGCTGCCAGTCATTCCGTGAAACTTGTCACGCGGAATCCTCACGATCGGAGGCTGGCATAGCGTTCGAGTGAGTGGACCGATCTTCCGTCTCTCTCACTCTAGCGGCATACAAACGAATGGAGATTTTCTCGTGCGGATAAATGTATAAAAGTATGTTTGTATGAATGTATGTATGAAGAAAAATGTATATCATAGTCGATAAGTAAACTTGTCATTTTACACCCGAAATTTATCATCAAAAGTGTGAATAAAACGATAGATGTAATTTAAAATTTGAAAAAATTGTTATCTTCATTAATACCTTATTTACCAAAAACTTATATCACCAATAAGACGTTATCACGTAAACATCTCGATCGTAAACCTACTTTACAAACAACCAATTTTTTTTTCATCATATCATTCAAATCCGTTCAGTAGTTTTCGTGTGAAAGAGTAACAAAAATTCATCCAAACAAACTTTCACGTTCGTAATATTAATAGGATTAGATAGATAGATATACTCTTTATTATGTACACCAATTTAAAAAACAAAAACAACAACAAAACACTGATCTACAGATTTAAAAGTCGGTGACACAATGGGCGGTCTTATCGCTAAAAGCGATCTCTTACAGACAACCTTTGGATGGATTGAGAATAAAAAAGAAATAACTGTATTGCAGGTAGTTTTTGGTGTACCTACTATGTATAATATTAATACCTAAAAATAGACAAATAAATAAATAAAAATACATATATATGTCGGAGATAGATCAATTACCACTGTGGATATCCGAACAAAAATGTGACAGATAGATGTCAATGTCAATCACCGTTGTCTGTATCCAAGCGAAAATAAAAAAAAAAACAACAATGTATGACCATAGATTAAAAATGGTTCGCGCCCCGGTGCGTGAACAATAGTAATATCCAAATGAATGTTTCGATTCTTTTATTACCGATTATTATTAAGTAATCTTGCCAATTTCTTGTCTAATAAATCTAAACTAGATTTATAAAGTACTCTGTAAACATGTGTATTGAATTTTTGACTAGGTACTTATTATAATAACAGAAACTAAATGGATTTTGTCAATATCAACAATATCGTGTTATTTTGATTATTTTAACGTTTAAATGCGATTGTCTAATTACAATAAGCATTCTTGGATAATTTAACAACTTTGCAATGTAAAAGTCTTGTAAGAATCTAGTTAGATTAAGCTAAATCTTAATAATGTTGTATCAAGTAAACGCTTGGCGCGCTTTCGCGCGCTTTGGACAGAGTTGTTGCGGAGAGGGGTCATTGTTCGAACGTCCTATAAAAGGCCATGCATTTGATGACGAAATCAGTCTATCTTCGGATTAGACTCATTATAGAGCTCCTGCTCCCGACAGAACTGTCGGTTTCCTTGGTACAGCCTCGCTGTATATTCACATAGCTGTATTGGCATACGATACACTTTGTACTTGGGTGGCTTACGCCGCTGTACGGACTGTGACCCTAGTCTAGGGTCTGTTCGTTTCGCCATATTATTTACAAACATACTTTGTATGTGGGTGGCTTACGCCGCTGTACGAACTGTGACTGTACAGTCTGTTCGTGTCGCCATATCATTTACTAACATACTGTGTATGTGGGTGGCTTACGCCGCTGTACGAACTGTGACTGTAAAGTCTGTTCGTGTCGCCATATTATTTACTAACATACTGTGTATGTGAGTGGCCTATGCCACTGTACGAACTGTGACCGTAAGGTCTGTTCGTGGTCTACCTAATTTATTGTTTTAAACTGTATACTGTGTGGATTATTATTTTGTGTAATTAAACATTGTTATTTGTATTAAAGTCTTATCTATCCCAATAAAATGGGGACTCCAAACCCTGATGGTGTACCGCTCGGCTCTCATCCTGATCCTACATCAGAAGTGGGATTAGGTGAAGCCCGGGAATCGGAAGGGGTTGGTGATCCATGGCGAGCAATGTTAGAACTTCAGGGCCGTAATATGGCTCAGCTAATTGATGCAATGAAGACTCCCACCACACCGTCTAATGCAATTCGCTTGCCCGATTTTGATCCCGATTCACCCGATTCCAATGCTCGATCTTGGAGTACAACTGTTGATGTTTGCCTATCTGAAAAACCCCTTCAGGGCGGTCCGCTTATTATTGCCCTTAGTAAAGCCTTGAAAGGCAGTGCTTCCGTATGGCTTTCCCAAGTATCGTATGCCGACATGACCTGGCCAGACTTTAAAAGTATCTTTCTTTCCCGTTACGATGTGTCAGAAACTATCGCTGCTACTCTCATTAACCTTCTTAACAGTCAACCAAAAGAAGGTGAATCTTTAGCCTCATATGCCAGTAGACACGTCACTTCGCTGACGTCAAAATGGAATAGCCTGAGTGTCGAACAAATTGCCGTATCCACTATTCTGGCCCATGTTTCTAAATTTGATGTTCGTGCTCATCGGTTACTTTAACTTAACTTCAACAGTAACTAAGTGTCTTGTCACATCTTAAGAGGCAACCTCAGTTCTCCACTGAACCTAAAAGGTTTAAGCCAAGTACAATAGTTTGTCACTACTGTAGCATAGCATAGAGCTATCAACAGTATCAACTGTCGGAAGAAGGCCGACAAAACCAAACATCCTACCAGCTACGTCATCGCTTGCAAAGAATGTCGTCTGCTACCGCTGTAGCGAGGCGGGACACGCCGCGCCACGCTGCCCAAAGACAACTGGAAAGCGGCCGGGAGGTTCAAGCGAAGGTGCCGAGAGTCAGGCTTCGAGCCGTCATTCATCCACGAAGCGAGTTGAAGCATGCGAAATACGACCTACCACTGGTGTTCTACGTCAATCTGGTGAGACGTATTCATTTTGTTATGACTCTGGGGCTGAATGTTCTCTCATTGCTGAAACTTTTGCTAAACAATTCTCTGGCCAGCGTATTGGTTGTGTTGTCAATATAATGGGAATAGGAAATTCTAGTACATTATGTACCAAATAAATTCGAGTGAAGTAGAAATAGACAGCTACCATTTAGTTACTCTGTCATGTAATACCTAATGCCTATATAAGTCATAATATCATGATATATAGTGAGATAATAAAATTGGTTTTGTTCTTCGGTCATGTTAATAGAAATTAGTCTTACCATCACAAAAGTTAGGAATATTGATCAATGCTCTATTCCTGAGACTCCAAATTTTAATGATATTGATACTAATATTCCACCTCACTAGAAGAGTCAGATGATTGAACTCCTTCAAAATACTCTCATGCCTTTGTAGAAGGTTTACTATGTACTCGAAGTTACGACAGATAAACGCGAGACAATTAGTTTGGTAGTTTTAATGATACAACCCTGTATGTATATCCTATGGAATTACATACTGACGCTAGTGCAGCTGTTTACGGTGCCATTCTTTTTCAAAAAGTTTGATAATAAGTTTCGTAGGCCTTGTAACAGAACTGCAACTGAAAGTAAATATCATTCCAATGAATTTGAAACTTTGCCGTAGTTAATTCAATAAAACATTTTCATAATTACTTTCAATGACATAAATTCACTGTTACTATTCGAGTACAGAGACGGTAGTCATTTCTACAGGCTTATGGTTTTGACATTATGTAATACCCCCTATCTTTCTTGGTTTTATTTCTTCCACAAATAATTAACAAAGTAGAACAGAAACGTGTTGATATTACAACTCTGTCTGATAATTGGTGTTTTGATAACATTAACCGATTTCCGATTGCTTTTGCATGTGACAATCCCGTGAGCCTCTCCTGCTTCGAGTGGAAGGAGCCACTGCTAGTTCGTCGCTGTGGCGTCCGCGAGCGCGACGCGACGCCTGGCTTCTACTGCGGTCCGGTTTGCAGCATGAACTACATAAGTCGAGACGCTGTGTTTGCTTGCGTACAGAGACATTACGAGAAGCATGAATGATAGATCTGGTGAGATCAATCCAGTTTTATGTTGTTATTGTTGATAGTTTACCTACTTTATTGTTGGTATGATTTCAATTGTGCGTCAGACTATAAATTTGGTGGTAAGGTGTTATGCCTACTTGATTATTTCGTTATGTTAAGCAGTACTAATGATGGGTATCGGGGTGACTTGGAAAAGACCCGTTGACCTATGTTATGGTATCGGGGTGACCAGGAAGAGACCTGTGAATGTCTGCGGTACTGTTGGTGTCATGTTACTGTGAATTGTGGTTGTGTACCCTGGAAGGCCAGGATGGGCTGATTGCTCTCGGTCATGGGACACACTAATGATGTAAAGCCTGTCGAGTAAAAACTTAAAAAGGCGTTGTTGTGAATGAAAACCGTAGTTGTAATGGTTGCTGTAATTTGCAAGTTGAAAGTCTGACTAGCAATTAGATCTTAACTTTAGAGATGGTGATCAATATTTGTTAATCTAACTTACAAATACGCACACGATAGGTTGCGAAAAATGCCTGAATGTCCAGCTACTTTTAATGATGATATTGACGTTAATTTGACTGCTACCGACATACAATAGCCGAGTTTGCAAGATGTCTATGTTGACTTCTGTGTTTTGGTTGTCTATGTTGACTCCTGTGTTTTGGTTGTCTATGTTGACGCCTGGTTGGATGTCTATGTTGACTCCTGTGTTTTGGTTGTCTATGTTGACGCCTGGTTGGATGTCTATGTTGACTCCTGGATTTGGATATCGATCTTGACGCATGCAGGCTGTCTATGTTGACGCCTGTGCGTGTTGTCTATTTGATTCCAAATTACTTGTCGAATGTGATTTCGGCTGGGGGACTATGTCCCTACTTTTGTTGAGCTTTTGTATGGTCAGTAACAGCATAGTTATTACGAATGATTTTCGAATCAATTTCTGTGAAGATTTTTATGACTAATTCAGGATTTTTCTTAATTTACCCAGTGTTGATTAATTTGTTTGTCAGAAAGGCCGAACGATATACACCTAGAAATTTCTATTGTTACATAATCACACGAGGTCGTGTAGAATGTCAGTTCTGGCCGTGTCGGAGATAGATCAATTACCACTGTGGATATCCGAACAAAAATGTGACAGATAGATGTCAATGTCAATCACCGTTGTCTGTATCCAAGCGAAAATAAAAAAAAAAACAACAATGTATGACCATAGATTAAAAATGGTTCGCGCCCCGGTGCGTGAACAATAGTAATATCCAAATGAATGTTTCGATTCTTTTATTACCGATTATTATTAAGTAATCTTGCCAATTTCTTGTCTAATAAATCTAAACTAGATTTATAAAGTACTCTGTAAACATGTGTATTGAATTTTTGACTAGGTACTTATTATAATAACAGAAACTAAATGGATTTTGTCAATATCAACAATATCGTGTTATTTTGATTATTTTAACGTTTAAATGCGATTGTCTAATTACAATAAGCATTCTTGGATAATTTAACAACTTTGCAATGTAAAAGTCTTGTAAGAATCTAGTTAGATTAAGCTAAATCTTAATAATGTTGTATCAAGTAAACGCTTGGCGCGCTTTCGCGCGCTTTGGACAGAGTTGTTGCGGAGAGGGGTCATTGTTCGAACGTCCTATAAAAGGCCATGCATTTGATGACGAAATCAGTCTATCTTCGGATTAGACTCATTATAGAGCTCCTGCTCCCGACAGAACTGTCGGTTTCCTTGGTACAGCCTCGCTGTATATTCACATAGCTGTATTGGCATACGATACACTTTGTACTTGGGTGGCTTACGCCGCTGTACGGACTGTGACCCTAGTCTAGGGTCTGTTCGTTTCGCCATATTATTTACAAACATACTTTGTATGTGGGTGGCTTACGCCGCTGTACGAACTGTGACTGTACAGTCTGTTCGTGTCGCCATATCATTTACTAACATACTGTGTATGTGGGTGGCTTACGCCGCTGTACGAACTGTGACTGTAAAGTCTGTTCGTGTCGCCATATTATTTACTAACATACTGTGTATGTGAGTGGCCTATGCCACTGTACGAACTGTGACCGTAAGGTCTGTTCGTGGTCTACCTAATTTATTGTTTTAAACTGTATACTGTGTGGATTATTATTTTGTGTAATTAAACATTGTTATTTGTATTAAAGTCTTATCTATCCCAATAAAATGGGGACTCCAAACCCTGATGGTGTACCGCTCGGCTCTCATCCTGATCCTACATATATAATATATAAAAAATAGCACAAATATGTATATTTTATTTTTATTTTATTTTATTTTATTCAAAAGGAACTCCAACAAAGGATACACCTTACATGCGTAATTACAAAAAAGTTATTTGTAGATTTGTGCTCCTTCAATTACAGGAGAACACATCATGCATACATCATCTTCAGTTAAAATTAAAGAAACTTAAACAATATTAAATTAAAAAAAAAAACACATGAACATACAAATTAAATTAAATTAGACATTTGAAATTAAAAATTAAATTAAATAGTAAATTAGTTAGTTACAGCCTATTTATCGTCCCACTGCTGGGCACAGGCCTCCTCTCACACGGAGAAGGATTGAGCATTAATCACCACGCTTGCTCAATGCGGGTTGGTGATTTCAGACTATATAGTCCAGGTTTCCTCAAGATGTTTTCCTTCACCTTTTTATCAGCCATTGGTGTCTAAGATATACTTAGAAAGTACATACAAACTTAGAAAAGTTGCATTGGTACTTGCCTGACCTGGATTCGAACCCGCGCCCTCATACTCGAGAGGTTGGTTCTTTGCCCACTAGGCCACCACGACTTTAAAAAAAATTAAACATTAAAATAATAAAACACAAATAATACAATGAAAAAGGTAACAAATAATAGGATAACTATAGAGATCAATAAAATTAAAATTATTAACAATATTTGGTGAATATGTGTGACCTGTCGATACGTCAACATAAAACAGGGTCTGAAAATCGTGCCCGAATTAAACGTTTGAATTTAGTGAGATTGTTAGAAAAGATGTCTATGTCTCCCGAAGAACTCGAAACAATATTGTATTCATAGGTCATCCTTGCAATGGGTGCATGTTTTGCTAAATTGGTGCGACAGCGAGGAACCCTGAATAACGGACGAGGGTAACGTGGAATTCTACCAGGAACATTGATGTCGATTTTACTTAGGAGATCTGGACAGTCAATGTCATTATTAAACAACTTGAATAGAAAAACTAGGTCAGAGATAGTACGACGAGTCTTAATGGATGTAAGTTTAAAGTAAGTTAGTCTACTCTGATAAGTTCTTGCATTTTTGACCCTAAACCGGAAACCTAGATGTCTAACCAACCTTTTTTGGATATTTTCTATCCTGTTTATATGAACTTGGTACGTTGGGTTCCACACTGTGCTACAATATTCCAAGTGACTTCTTACGTAGCTGTTATATAAGAGGAGCGTGGTAGAGGGTTTTTTGAAGTCTTTAGAGGACCGCAGCACAAAACCTAAAGCTCGATATGCTGAGTTAGTTATAGCATCATAGTGTTGTATAAAGTTTAATTGGCTATCCAAACGTATACCTAAGTCTCTAATCGTGTTGACTTCAGTTAATTTATTTCCTTGAATATTGTACTCTGATAAGATTTTGTTATTTCGCTTTCTGGTAAATTTGATATGGTAGCATTTGGCGCAGTTAAGATTCATTTTGTTAGTTAGACACCACTGATTTAATCTATCTATGTCTAATTGCAGTAGGTTGACGTCTGATTCATCAAAAATTACACGAGTTAACTTTAAATCATCTGCAAATAGATACGGTGTTGAATAAATAAATACTTGCGATATATCATTAAGAAATATATTAAAAAATAACGGTCCTAGATTTGATCCCTGAGGTACACCGGATGTGGCAAAATAAGGGTTTGATTCACTGCCGTTTACGGCCACTGAAGATGGTCTGTTATACAGATAGGATCTACACCAGTCTAGCATAGAATCTGTAATACCAAATGACTGAAGTTTAAGTAGCAATAGGTTGTGATTCACTTTATCAAAGGCTTTGGAAAAGTCAGTATATATAGCGTCTATTTGAAAACCTTTATCGACTGCACACATTAATTCAGTGATATAAGTAACAAGGTTTGTATTTGTTGACTTTTTTGCCATGAAACCGTGCTGATTATGGCATAGATATTTTTTTACGTGATCATACAATATGGGGTATATAAGCGATTCCAAGACTTTGGACACGGTACACAGAATAGAAATAGGCCGATAGTTAGATACAATCTCCCGTTTGCCATTTTTGTGAATAGGTATTATCCTTGCCTGTTTCCACGCGTCTGGAAAAATACCTGTTTTAAGCGAGGTGTTGAAAATATTAGCTAGTGGAGAAGATATTGCATGAGCACATCGTGACCAAAACACTGGAGGTATGTTATCCGGTCCCGCACTTTTAGAAGAGTCAAGTTCAGATAGTTTCTGTCGTATTGCATCTGGGGTAATAGAAAAATCGCCCAGTACTGGGACTCTGAAATCGCCAACCCGCATTGAGCAAGCGTGGTGATAAACGCTCAATCCTTCTCCGTGTGAGAGGAGGCCTGTGCCCAGCAGTGGGACGATAAAAAAAGGCTGTAACAGTAACAGTAACTGGGACTGAAACTAAAGGGGGTTGTGTGTAATTTATATAATCGTGATCAGCACTTGGAGGATCAAAAACTGACAGAAATTGCTCAGCAAATAGATTTGAAATAGAGACACTATCACATGCTGTTATGTTGCCTAGTTTCATTTTGGAGGGGTAAGAGTTATTATTTTTTCGGAGATTTTTTATATGGGTCCAGAAAAATTTTGGGTTACCTTTTATTTTACTTTCTATAAAGTCTATATAAGTATTGTAGCATTTTTGAGACAGCTTCTGACTGTCTTTTCTTAAATAGTTGAATTCTAATACATCTAATGGATTATTAAACTTTTTTATTTTAATACGTAATTTAAATTTCTGGTTACCGGGTTCTGGGTATCGGGTTGCCCGGGTAACTAGGTTGAGGAGGTCAGATAGGCAGTCGCTTCTTGTAAAGCACTGGTACTCAGCTGAATCCGGTTAGACTGGAAGCCGACCCCAACATGATTGGGAAAAGGCTCGGAGGATGATGATTAAATTTCTGGTTGAGCAATTTTTTCAGTTGAGGTGAGTACCAGGGCGGATATTTTCCGCGAGAATAGACTGATTCAGGTACATGTCTTTTTATAATATCTCTGACTATCATGTAAAAGTTTTCCAACATAGCATTAACATCCTGACATGATGCAAATTCATCGGACCAATTAATGCTGTCGAGTTCGGAATTTATTGCCTCATAGTCAGCCTTATAATAGTTTGGTTTAATGATTATTTTTGTTTCACTTTTAGCACAAATAGGGATTAAGGGTAAAAACACCAATGCTGGATGATATTTATCTATATTACGTATAGGGTCAATACACTCCGTTACTTCTATTTGGTCTATGTCTGAAAGTATTAAGTCGAGTATTTTACTCTGGGAATTTATAATACAGTTAAACTGCTTTAAATTATTCAAGGAAATGAAATCTAGTAAAAGATTTTTTAGGTTATTGGTACCTCCATCTGCTTTGCACGATCCACAATCATTGTCATATACCCAGTTAATACAACTTAAGTTAAAATCGCCAATTATCAGTGAGTAACAATCGTGATTGCCTTCTATAACTGTATTACAGTTTTCTATGAAATGGTCCAAGATCTCTGTATGTACAGGTGGTGGTAAGTAAACGGCGCAAATCTTTAATGATTTGAACGTTGAGTTTGGTGGAATTTCAACTGTAACCCACAAGTCCTCACAATCGCTTTCCCATTCAGTTCTACGGCATGAACATAGTTTATTAGACACTGCAATTAGTACGCCACCGCCGGTTTTTTTGTTGTTACTAAAAGTAGCAGTTTCGCGGTCCCTTCTGTATACAATAAAATCATCGCTAAACAATTCGGAATCAAATATACCACTGCAGAGCCAAGTCTCTGTGAAGACATAGACATTCATCTTCCGAGCCTTTTCCCAATCATGTTGGGGTCGGCTTCCAGTCTAACCGGATTCAGCTGAGTACCAGTGCTTTACAAGAAGCGACTGCCTATCTGACCTCCTCAACCCAGTTACCCGGGCAACCCGATACCCCTGGCTAGACTGGTGTCAGACTTACTGGCTTCTGACTACCCGTAACGACTGCCAAGGATGTTCAATGACAGCCGGGACCTACAGTTTAACGTGCCATCCGAAACACAGCCGATGATGTCTAAGATATACTTAGAAAGTACATACAAACTTAGAAAAGATGCATTGGTACTTGCCTGACCTGGGATCGAACCCGCGCCCTCACACTTGAGAGGTTGGTCCTTTACCCACTAGGCCACCACGACTTTTAAAAGACATAGACATTGTAATCATTATTATGTATGTGTTGACGCACCTCAGACAGGGAGCTGCGCAGTCCTCGTGTGTTCTGGTAATAACATTTTAAGAAATCGAATTTGGGTACAAACGCATTATAACGTGCAGGAACGAACGAAAAGACCTAAGTTAGTTTTAGACCTAAGTGGAGATGGGCGGACTGGGGTATTTGTGTTGCCCAATTTGGGAGTATTGCTCACGCATTCAGGACACTTCCACGAACGTTTATTATCGGCGCTCATCAAACATATTCGTCTCTTGGTAATATTGGAGCAGAGGTGGTCGTACCATGCTTTGCACTTAGAGCATTGCAAAC
Organism: Helicoverpa zea x Helicoverpa armigera; assembly: GCA_033682625.1. NCBI lineage: Eukaryota > Metazoa > Arthropoda > Insecta > Lepidoptera > Noctuidae > Helicoverpa > Helicoverpa zea x Helicoverpa armigera. Next base: position 40,664 of record JAWIIS010000103.1, on the reverse strand, counting down.
ATTCTTTACTGTCGCATTCATTTTTGCAGCCACCACAGAGTTTGGTTTCAATAGGCATTATGTAGATATTTAGTGAAGTACAGCTGTTTGTTTTCTTGTTATATAATCTCCAAATACTTGCAGTACCTCGGTATTTTATTTTAATGTGAGCATGTAAGTCTTATTTAAATGCTGTCGTGGTAGAAAAAAAAAAACAAATTCTACCAGATTTTTTAATTGGTATTATTATGCGCCCTCTGGTGCCGAGAGGTGAAGGTATTTTAGTTCGGCTATTCGACGCTTCTATGACCCGCGTGGCGCTGTAGGCGGGGTTTGATGTATTTAAATTCAAAACTTTTTTCCTAACGTAATTTCTAATTTCACTTTCGGACAAAATAGTTAGAATTTCTTGTTGTTTGGCACAGATTGTTCACAGCACTGACGTATTATGTAGGTATGAGTATTTTTATTTGTTTATTAACAACACTTGGAGTTATTGCACTTGTGTTTACCACTATGAAAGTACTGTTTGTTAAACTTTAAATAATTTGAGGTTCACATAAAGTTCTGGATTCCAAAAACAGTAACACACCACAATAACATTTAACGTGATAGTTTTATGCACTTATTATGTAGTTTAGGTGATAATTGTGAATAATTACGAATTTAAAATACTGACATGATGTTAACTAAATGAGTGTTGCCACTCAACACGTATATATATAATATATATTGAAAGTTGCCAATTAAACTTAGTGATACCTACTCCGCAACAATATGGTATTTTACTGGATTATAAATTGGAAAGGTAGTGCTTTTTCACCAGGTTCTTGAAGATTGCTAGAGATTGAGCCTGCCTTATTGTCACGGGCAATGCATTCCACAACCGCACAGCTTGAACGGTAAAAGATTTATCAAAGAAGTTAGTGGAATGCAATGGCATCTCTAGCCTCAAATTCTCAGATGACCTTAGACATTTTGCATGTGCGTCATTAAGGAACTTAAAACGTTCTTTTAGATAGGACGGGTTTTTTGGATTGAACAAAATGTTGTACAGTAAAGACAGGATATGAGTATTCCGGCGAAGACGTATAGGAAGCCACTTGAGTTTTGAACGGAATTCAGAAATATGATCATATTTGCGCAAGCCAAATATAAATCTAATACAAACGTTTTGAAGTCGCTCAAGTTTATCAAGCTGTGCCTCAGTGAGATCGAGATAACTGACATCAGCATAATCAAGGATTGGAAGCAGGAGGGATTGTGCAAGTGCAATTTTGGTGGCTGTCGGGAGAAAGTTTCGCAATCTCCTCAAGGACCTGACAGATGCAAACACTTTCCGGCTAATTTCTTGAAGTTGGGGACCCCATGTAAAATTTTTGTCAATGACAATCCCTAGATTTTTAACTTTGTCCCCAATTGAAATGGCAGTGCCACCAAAAAAAATACGGGGAAGTTGCAGCCAGTCAATCTTTTGAATCAATCTAGAGCTACCAACTACAATGGCCTGAGTTTTAGCTGGATTGACTTTGAGACCATAAGCCTGACTCCATTCACAAATTGTAGCCAAGTCGGTGTTAATATTAGCGATTGCATCTGCCAAGTCCGAGAATGCAGCTTGGCTATAAATTTGCAAATCATCAGCATAAAGGTGGTAGGAAGAAAGATTTTTGGAAATAGAATTAATAAATATCGCGAAGAGTAAAGGAGATAAAACGCCACCCTGTGGCACGCCAACAGAAGTATAGCACCATGAAGAGTATGCGTCTTCTATGCATATACGTTGACGGCGGCCAAACAGGTAACTACGAAACCAGTCAATCGCCGTTGGAGATATGTTCAGAGAGCCAAGTATGCCAAGCAGGACATCGAAGTCGACGGTATTAAATGCATTACTAAAATCTCGCAAGCAGAGGACCGTCAGATTCCCGGTGTCCATGCCACGGCGTATATCCTCGGTAATATTCACCAACGCTGTAGTGGTGCTGTGACCAGGTCGGAAACCGGACTGGAAAGGATTCAGCAGGTTATTCCTACATAGAAAAGCATTCAGCTGATCATGGACAAGACGTTCTAGGACTTTGGAAAGGAAAGGTAGGATGGAGATGGGACGATATTCTGAAAATGAAGCAGGATTCGATGTTTTGGGTAAGGGGATGATTTTGGCTTCTTTCCAAATAGATGGAAAGATACCACAGGATATGGAGTAGTTAAGGATATGGCACAGGACAGGCAAAATTACATCAAGGATTGGAAGTATCATTTTCCGACTGACACAATCATCACCTACAGCATCAGAGGTAATGGACACTATACTCTTCTTAACATCACAATCAGAGAATTGACTAAAGACAAATGCAGGATAATCCGGAGTTGGTTGTTTTGAAAGATAATCTAAGGTGCGTGCCTTAGTAGTCCCACTGTATGAAGACAACGATGAAAAGTGTTGATTTAGAAGATCAATATTTAACTGTTTCAAAACTGGTTCTTGGCGTGATTTCCCAACTCCCATGGATTTTAGAAATTTCCAGACTTTTGCTGGGTCTCCATTCTCAACTGAATGATGGAAATGTTGGCGTTGTGCATCCCTACACACCTTGTTGCATCGATTGCGAACCTCTACATAATTCTCACGAGTAGACGTACTAGGACGACATTTGATTTGAACTTTGTTTTTGCTACAGCCTTCTTGTGCATGACAGTCTTGATGGTATCCGATAGCCACGGAGCCAGAAGATGCTTCAGTTTGATTGCACGAATCGGTGCGTGGACGTCATAAAGCCGTACTAGTGTGTCAGTGAGCAACGAAACTTTGTCATCGACCGACTCAGCGGCAGCCAGCGGCAGCCAGCGGTGCCCAATCAATACTGCCAGCATCTCTGCAAAGGTCATCCGTGTTCATGCCACCAAAATTACGCTGCAGAAGGATCCTGGGTTTAGGTTTAGGAGGGCGAATTTTGTATGAAATGAATATTAAGTCGTGGTAGGAAAACATATCAGCTGCACATTGACCATGCTTGCTGACATGTTCCCTAGACGACACAATAGCAAGGTCCAGTAGTGAAGGCTAACAGTTGGGGAAGCGGTGAGTGGCACTTAATGGCAGGATTGACAGGTTGGACGATTCAATCGTTGAACATAAGGAAGACGAGCGGGAATCGTTTTTCAATAAACACGTATTAAAATCTCCCATAATAATGGTGTGACTGTAAGAAGGCGTTAGGTTTTCGAGGAGATGTTCAAGGCTGGAGAAGTAATTTACACGTAAGGAAGGACAATAGAAGACACCAAGCAGAATTTTGGCATGATTCAGATCGACTTCTAAAAAGAGATGCTCACCGGCACCCAGCGGTGGTGGTTGTGCTGACATACTAATAATAGAAAAAGGAATATGTGGACGAAGGTAAATGGCAACACCACCCCCACCGCCAACCGTGCGATCATTTCTTATTAGCTGAAAACCTGGTAAAGAATAGGAAGTAGAAGGAAGACACAGTTTTAACCATGATTCTGAAACAAGGATAGCATGAACATTCTTACAGTCTAAGTTAGCTAGCATGTCAGAGTAATGTGCCGGAATACTTTGGGCATTTATATGGACTACATTAAAATTCTTCGGAACATCAGAAAACTGAGCTTCAAGAGTATCAGCAAGTGTGGGAATACTGGCAAAACTATCACTGCTACAAGCAGATAAAAAAGTTTCGGCATCGCTGTCATCGTTACAGTCTAACATTGACGATACTAAATATATACAGTCATGGACACATAATTAAAGACACCCCCCGACTCGAAGTGAAATAAATAGTTATGGTACTGACATGAGCTTAAGCACGGTATAAACTGTAGTGTAATAATTATTAAAACAAACATTACATTATGTTCTTTAAATTAAGGACGAAAAATATTTTCTTTCTTTAATACTTTAGATATAAAGCTCTATGGGAAATGAACACTAACTTTTGTAGCTGATACTTGGCTGGTCAGCTAATTAAAGACAGTTAAAGCCCAGTTAAGAAAAAAAAACGAAAGATACAAATAGTTGCCATACTTTTTTTTAGAAGTGAGTAAAATACTTATGAAAACTCGAATTAGGTAATAATTTAGGTTTATTTCATTAAAAATTTTCATTTTAGTCCTATCAATAAGACTAGAACAAAAATTCTGGTAAGTAAAATGTTTTAGGCTTTTTAATATTATATTTTGACATACGGATTTATTCATACCACTTGATCTGTAGTGAGGACATGGTAATAAATTTATTATTAAAGATTTCTTATCAATGGCACTAAAAAAGGCATGGTTTGAGAACAACTCAAAACCGACCCCAAGGAAAACTTGTCCGCAAACAGACTTTAAGGCGGTGCTATAGGCAAATAGTGAACCATTTACATGATTCGGTACTGGTTTTTTTGGGAGTCATCTGATGCTAAAAGGACGACAATTGTGTCTGCAGAACTTTTAGACTACAACCGGGTCGGGAAAAGCTGTAAGGCATGGGTATCGGAAGATGTTACTTTTGGAAAAGCACCGCGTGTCCATACTGTAGTTGGCTATTTCTATCAAATGTGAAAGGTGCAGTTAACAAGTGTTCAAAAATGTATTTTTTTTCTCATTAAACAAAGGGATACGAATAATTCTAAAATAATGTATCGAAATTAGTCGCCTCCAAAACATGAGATGGAACCAAAATACACTAAGAAACTTCTCAAACAAAGGAGGCGAAAAAGTAATAGTGTGGGGCTTCTCTCCACTACTTAGTGTGGTGATCTTTTAGAAAGATATTATTAAAAATAGGTGAATTCAAGTACTATAATATTTTAGAAATAGCATTTTGTTATATACTTAGCATAATTTACCGGTCCTTAGCGCTTTCCAAATTAGAAAAGTTCTGAAAAACACTGTAAGAGTAGTAAAAAGGACTCTTTGATCGAGCAACTTATGACGGTTTTGGTTTGGCCCATCGCAAATTTAATAGAAAAAAAACTGGCGATCGGCCAGAAAACACAATGGCGATAAGTCATACATGAAACATTGATCAATTTTACACAGATTTTTATGAAGCATGGAAGAAAATTCCCGTAGCGACTTAAAACAAAACTGACCGCTTAGGGATGTCGTGCTGTCATTGAGGTAAAAGGAAATAAACCAAATATTAGTACTCATTAGTATGCTTAGTTACAGTGTAGGGAATGTTGTTATAGAAAAGTACCATCAATAATATTAATAATTTGCATTTCTTCCTCTGAGCAAATGGAGTGTCTTTAATTATATGGCCAGGCCACGTTATGGTTCATACCGCTCGAGATTCGGATAAAGCGAAAAAAAACTTGTCGCGAAGGATCACTGAAGATAGTCTTTAGTTTTAATATTTCACAATGCCCTCTTAAATATTTTAAAATAGAAAATGAAGTTCCAGTAGCAATCAGAAAAAAGAAATACAGATGAAATGCGGCAGCAATTTAAGATTCCAACAGCGTCTTTAATTATGTGTCCATGACTGTATATACAGGGTTATAGGTAAAACACTAACAACCTCTCAGGAACATATTACTAATATCATAAACTAAAACTTTTGTTCTATGACTTTTAATAATTCTCAGATTTTAGTTCATCAAAATTTTCACACAAAAATTAAAATATTTCAAGTGTACGCTCTAAAAGTTACGAAGTCTATGCGAAGCACGGTAAACAGTAGTACAAAAGACAGCGGAGGGGAGCAGGGAGCGGGGCTCGGACGGGGGGGGGAGCGTTTGACCTATTTACGAGCGGCCGTCAGTCGTTTTTATGCGCCCGCGTCGCATCATACGTGTCCTTGTAGGGAAATTCGGTGGTGCGAACGTAATTATCTTTACAGTATGGCGTATCGATATTCAAATGTCGAGTACACGGAAATGGTGCGAACGCTGGCTAGGTGTGATGACAATGTTTCGGAAGCCTGTCGCCAATACGCCATACGATTCCCAAACATCCCTACACCTAGCTGAGTAACAATACTAGCGGTTACGAGATTACGGGCAATTCCGGCATGCCATCAGGGATAGTGATCGTCCACCGAGGCACACAGTACGTGAAGAAGACGATATTTTGTTTTTTTATTCGATGCGGGAAATCGTAGCGTAGCGAGTTACCAATTCAAAAGTATGACTTGGTACGAGAATAGTGCGGGAGGCGTAGGGTAGACAAAGATCTTGCATTCATTGTAAAAATGCAAACCCTTCACCAAACGAATTTATTGTAATGTGTGATAATCTCGACTCGTCCGCACACTCTAAGGTCGACTAATCGCTCGACTGGTCTCGATCGGGCCTTTTGTTGGTGATGAAATGGTAGGGGCGTGCTTATCACTATAGCAAAATAGAGTTGAAATGTGTTAGATAGACCAATGAAATCTTGTAGGTTTGTTTTTGGCAAATGTATTATGTTTTATAAAAAGTCATAGAACAAAAGTTGTAGTTTATGACTTTAGTAATACAGTCCTGCAAGGTTGTTAGTGATTTACCAATAACCCTGTATATATATATAAAACTACAATATAATTCAATATACAAATACAAACAAAAATAAAATTAAAATGTATATCATTAATCCACCCGCCGGTTGTGTGTTTACAAGATTGCGACTTATTACATTAGTTAAAAGCAATTCAAAACACACAACAAAAAATAATAATAAAAATAAAATAAAAAAGCACTAAATAGTATTGAAATAATAATATCCAAGTAGCCAAAGAAAAAAGAAAAATATATCATAATAAAATTAAAAGTATGCTTTATAGAATTACATCATGAAGTGTTTCCGAACGAACGAACAAAAGCTAATATAGTTTGACTTAACATGAAATGATATAGGAAAGGAAATGACAGCAGTTTGACATACGTACAAAAATAATAAGTTTAGTGAAAGAAGTTAGATAAAAATTAATTTTGGACAGTAATTTGAGGGTACATACAGTTCATCTAGAGCTACTTGGATGCCGTTACTTAGAGGATTAATTACTTTTTTTTGGCGGCGACGCGTTTTCCTTTCTTCGGTACTGGCGTTGACGGCGACGGTGAAGATGAAGTCTTAAAAGACGCTAGAAAACTCTGAGAAGTCATGTCGCTGACAACCTCGAGGTGAATAGCCCGAGTGGACATGCAGACAAATAAGCATATATATCCCTTAGTAGAGTGATGACCACGACCTTTAGAGCTTCGGACGCTGATTGGACCAGCGTAATCTACCCCACTGCATTGAAAAGGCTTCTGAACAGACACCCTGGACTTCGGTAACTGACCCATCATTGGTTGATGTGTTTGTGTGGAATGTCGAATACAAGTTACACACTTATGGACGTGTTGCCTAACGAGAGTCTTTGCATTGAGTATCCAGTATTTGGATCTTAAGTAATTTAACATCAATTGCGGCCCGCCATGCAAGGTTCTCTCGTGAGCCTCTGCAATCAAAAGATTGGTAAAGTGTGATTTGTGAGGAATCAAAATGGGATGCTTCATATTATCATTAATAGAAGCGTGGTGCAAGCCGGCCTCGCTGCCGATCATCACCCTCACCAAATTCAGCAGCGAGAAATCCTTTCATCGCATACCCTAACCTGCCTATACATCTTAACGATGTCTGCGACCAGACAGATAGGTTCACGACGCCACCGCATGATAATATGACGAAGATCAGGTTGTAGAGGAGGACCCGCCATTAAATCGTGATTAAGAGACACTCCGTTGCTGCCTGCACATCATCAAACACAATGCGCAACTTTGTTGTACTCTTGTCGTTTCGAATGACGGCATGATGAGTTAGGTACACAGCACTTTCTTTGTCACTATCTTGTACTGTATCCATATGATTAAGATCTAAGTACTCCTTGATAACAGCTGAATACTGATCCTTAAAGTCTGTATTCCTTTCTAAGGTTAAAAAGCGTTTAAGAGCAATGTCCTTTGATCCCCCATATTTACAAGCAGGATCACTTGACCTGGGCATGTGCACGATATAGCGACCAGATTCATCTCGCTTAGTCGTGCCCTTGAATATCTCTTCGCACTTCTGCTCTTCTGGGGTCAGGTACGCCTTATCGTTAAGGCCTTTGGGTTCAGCTTCTAGCTCCCAGAATTTTTTTAAGGAGTGTATTTTCATCTGTGAGAGTAGAATGCAGTGTAACGACGGTATTGTGGCATGTTTCGCTTTGGTTGATTTCACCTACTTGACCAGATAAGATCCATCCTAGTCTTGTGTTTTGCGCGATGAGTTGACTGGATGAACCTTTGATTAACCCTTCTAACAAAATCTGGCCATAAACTTCGGCGCCTAAAAGCAATTCAGTCTTGTTCGGCGTATCGAACGAAGGATCTGCTAAAGCCAAAGACCTTCCTTTTCGGTAAAATAGTCGTTAATTTCTTTAAAACATAAGCCTTAACCGTGATAATAAAACTAGGGTCAATGCGTGATTTAACCTTAATAAGAACCATCGAATTTAGTGGAATTAATGATTTGTCTTGATCACAACCTATACCTGAAATTGAACCCTTAGTTGGTATTCTTTTAAGACCTAAGAGCTGGACTGCAGACTCCGTCACAAACGAAGCCTGAGATCCCTGGTCTAACAGGGATCTTAATACTATAGCAGTACCGCTCTTTGATTATTTGGCTATGACTATTAGCAAAACAACTTGCAATATTGGTGGAATTACTCTGGTTTGAAGTGGTAACAGCTGACCCACTACCTTCGACAACTTGATCCGGGTTGTTACTATCACCACCTGATTTGGAGACGTTTTTGAGATGAAGAAGACTATGATGCTTCCTTTTACATATATGACATCTAGAAGACTGGCGGCATGCATATACGGAGTGATTTGCCCCTAGACAATTATAACATAAACCATTTGTTTGGACAAAATTACGACGCTTTTCAATATCGATACCGGCAAACCTTTTACAATTAGCAAGCTTGTGGTTATCCTGACAACATATACACAATGTAGTAGACACATGAAGTGATTTGACTGGCACATTACGATTGGACTGACGACCTTGACCTTTGTTATCCAAAAATTCCAAAGACCGAAATCTTTGTTCAAGAAAAGATTTGAACTGATTCATTGTAGGCAATTCGTCTGAACAATCGCTAATTTTCATCTCCCATTGTTTACGTGACTCAGTGTCTAGTTTTAAAAAAAAAGAACTCGTGGCTAAGTCAAAGCCGCGCGGATCGATCGATCATAAGGTTAAGCAACGCTTGGCGCGGTCGGTCCGTGGATGGGTGACCATCTTGTCATAGTGAGTTCTTCCGTGTTTCGGATGGCACGATAAACTGTAGGTCCCGGCTGCCATTTAAACATCTTTGGTAGTCGTTACGGGTAGTCAGAAGCCAGAAAGTCTGACAACCAGTCTTACCAAGGGTTATCGGGTTGCCCAGGTAACTGGGTTGAGGAGGTCAGATAGGCAGTCGCTCCTTGTAAAACCCTGGTACTCAGCTGCATCCGGTTAGACTGGAAGCCGACCCCAACATAGTTGGGAAAAGGCTAGGCAGATGACGATGAGTGTCTAGTTTTAAACTCAATACATAAATAACTATTACATCCCACTCAACCATTATACCTAAATTTTGCAAAGCATGTAAACATTCATTGGAAGTATCTAATAATTCCTTAATCGCACTAGAAGATTCTGTTACAATATTCTTTTGACTCATAAAACGTTTAATTATACAATTTGCTAAATACTTTTTGTTATTATAGCGATTCTCTAATTGACTCCAACAAGTTACATAATTACTACTAGTAATAGGAATGTGCCGTAAAAGACCTTCAGTCTCTCCAGACAAATGTGATTTCAAATAGTGTAACTTTTGAACATCGTCAAGTGCACTGTTATCGTGTATTAAGGATTTAAACAAGTCTCTAAAACTAATCCATTCAGAATAACTTCCGGTAAACATAGGCAATTCAATTTTAGGTAATTTCACAAAAGAAGTCTCTTTAGAACCCTTCGCAGAAGATTCAAGCACTTTAGCTGAACTATCGGAACAAACAATTTTTTTCAATGCTTCCTTCAACTCTGCTTTATACTCGGTAAATAATTCTTCCGTAGTCTCGTAAACATTTCTTCAGTTATATTCAGATTTTTCGTAATAAATGGACTTAACAGATGACACAATTTTCATGTGAGTTTCAAAAAAAGCTGACCAGTTAGCTTCTAAATTTTCTAGTCTAGTTTCTATGTAAGAACTAGTTAGTCGCTCCTTAGGTGATATCTTAAAATTAGACCTTGCTTTACTGATGGTAGATTGTAAGTTAAATTGTAAGTTACTCAACGCTTCCATGTTGAAATAAATAAAGTCTTTCACTAATTTTATACTAAGTCTGTGACTAACACGTAAAAATCACAAGTCTTTTAACTTTAATAAGGTCTAAATTTGCTTGAAATTTTATTAAGTGTCAATATATTAATTTAGTCACTTTGAAATTATAAAGTACTCACAGTTTGTCTTCGTAACACAACACTACACCACTCACTCACTTATACTCGTCGCAATGATATGCGGGGTACTCCTCCCCCCGCACCGCAGCTGCTCACGCCAACAGGAACTAGCAGCGCCAGCGCCGACCGTTGTGTACCACTTGTACATACACGCGTACTCGCCTAACATATACGGCCCGCCGATGCCGCTCGCGCTGACGTCACACTCGCGGCAGGTTGACCGTGCAACCCTACGACACCGTATGACGATGCACACCAGTCCTTTATCCGGCTCGAAGGACCACTTTGTACAACGTCCCAAAAATATCTCGCAAGAGAATAAAACAATCGTGTCCAGAGTAAGACAATTTATTGCACATAAAACTGCATAGGTCGTATATCGGCGGAGAATCTTAACACCGCGATGTAAAAAAGGACGTTTCGGCACAGCGCTATCTTATTGGAATACTACCATAGATTAAGTTACTATTTTATCTGTGGTTGTCACCGTCACTATGACAGGAAGTGTCTGTCATCCTCCCTTCTTCCGGTGAGCATTGATAATGGCGTGCGTAGGATCTTTCTATTGTGCTGTAAAATAAGTGTAAACGCTAATAAACATTCTGTCTGAATTTATTGGGGCTTTCATTTAATCAACATTTCTAATAGGCTATGGGCTCAGACCCATAAATTCAGTCAGATGACACAGAATAGCGTAGGAAAGTACCTAATCAACTAGTAAGGTTACGGTCATACACGTGTAAAAGGGTAAAAGGGGTAGGTTTATTTTCCAGCCTGAAACGAAAAGAAGAAAGCCAAAATAATGACAGCGTCGTGTTCCCATATACCGAAACTGGAAGACAATTTTGAGAATTGGCTCTTTAGAATCGAGATTCTCCTAGATGAAAAGGGATTGAGAAATGTAATAGAAAGCGGGAACGAGAAGAAAGCAAAAGAGGAAGAGTTCATCAAACAAGACTCGAAAGCACGCAATATAATAATACCAGATAAATATCTAGACTATGTTAAAAATGCATCAACCGCATATGACATGATTACCAAGCTCAAGGGTACAAGAGACTAACGAAATACCTTGAAGAATACCACTTACTATCAAATGCACAATATGGTTTCAGAGCAGGATGCTCAACAAACAATGCCGTACTTGAATCTAGTCACCTTTGTAGTGGATAATCTGGACAATAAAAAGAAGTGTCTAACAACATTTTTAGACCTCGCCAAGGCCTTTGACGCTGTTTCTGTTCCTCGCCTTGTGCAAAAACTCGAAGACCTGGGCATCAGAGATATTCCACTAGCATTATTAAAAGACTATTTAAATAATAGAACACAAGCGGTAAGAATTGGTGATTACATAAGTAACGAACTGCCGGTTGTTTTTGGTGTTCCGCAGGGCAGTATTTTGGGTCCCAGTCTTTTTCTCTGTTACATAAACGATCTTTGTAACCTCAACATTAACAACTGTCGCATCTTTGCTTATGCAGATGACACTGCCTTAACCTTTTTTGCAAACTCTACTGGTCAACTTTTCAATAGTGCCCAAAATGGATTTAACACAGTATGTCATTGGCTTTCTTCAAATCTCCTCACCTTAAAGGAAACAAAAACTAATTACCTACTTTATTCCATGCTAAATCGACCCCAACCATTTGAGTCATCACACAATCTCATTGCCCATAGATGTAATTTTCCTCCTATGCCTATCTGTAACTGTCTCAAAATTAACCCCACTAAATGCATCAAGTATTTAGGAATCGAAATTGATGCCTGCCGCCTGACTTTTGAAAATCATATAACATCTCTATCCCAAAGAATACGGAAACTAACTTACATTTTTAAAGACCTTCATGACGTGGCTGAGAGGCAGACTGAGATGATGGTCTATGAGGCCTTAGTCCAATCCATTATAGCCTATTGCATCACCACATGGGGTGGTGCTTGTAAATCTAAACTGATAACCATTGAAACAGCTCAGAGGTTGATACTAAAGGTGATTCTATCAAAGTCTCGATTATACCCCACTACAAAACTTTATGAAGAGACTGGAGTGTTAACGGTGCGACAACTGTACATCATGATGACCCTACTTCTTAAACATAAAAACATTCCCTTAGACAGAATAAAACGCATAGCCGTAACCAGAAGAAATTATGCAGTTTGTGAGCCAACTGCCGTGAACACTGCTCTTGCTCAAAGATTCTTCGCTTATAGAGGAAATATGATCTATCCTTACTAATATTATAAATCGGAAAGTGAGTTTGTTTGTTTGTTTGTTTGTTCCGCTTTCACGCCGTAACTACTGAACCGATTGCTTTGAAATTTTGCAGACGTAAAGTTAGAAGTCCGGATTAAATAATACGGTACTTTTTATCCCGAAAAAAATAGATATTCCCGAGCGAAAACAAAAATATTGTTTGCTTGATGGATGGATTGTAGATGGCGCTGTGTGTCGTTCAAAACAAGGTAATATATTGCAAACGAATATAAACATGTAAATTTAGAAGCTAAATGATACGATAATTAATCCCTATGCTCTATGTAGCGTGTTCCCGGGTTTCCAGTGCCCAAAATCTGCATGTTTTTGCTCCACAAGGGAAAACGTATAATATAGTGTACCATTCAGTTTTGGTTTAACAACTAATCGTATCCAGCGTTACATCGCGCTTCTTAGATTTTTCCGTGGGAATGAGAAGTTTTCTTATAGTTGTGATTTACACCGCAGTATAACCGAATTCCACGCGGGCGAAGCCGCGGGCGGAAAGCTAGTAATAAGATAAATAAAATACTCACCCTAGTCAATTCTCAAAAAAATGAGTGTAAAAGGAAACTCAAGGAATGGTTACTAAAACTGAATTATATGGAAACTGAAAGAATAATTGAACACCTAAATTAAGAGAATGATACTCAACGTGGTTTAAGCTCACCCACTGAAACTAACACACACCACAAAAACAGGCACACACAACACAAATACACAACGCACACCAACAACACACTTTATATTAAGTAGACTGATAAGGTGATTGACAATTGTGACATTAGAATTTTGGGGGGCCTGGAGTGACAAGATACAGGCTTAGTTTGGACTCCAGATCTCCCACAAATTACAAATCAATCCCTGTCAAACTAAACTGTACTAAGAAATGTACTTACCAAATATGTACCTTAATATTGTAATTTGTGGAGATGAAATAAACGAATTTATTATTATATTATTATTATTAATTACTATGTATTGCAACAGTATTTATAAGTCTATGTCGTCGAGTCATGTCAAACGTCCACCACCTTCCACGGTTCTGAATCAAGTACCCGAGCTACGAACAAAGAACTCCCAGGTTCGACTGCACGCGCTACTCAAATCCGAACCCGACCCGTGAAAACTGTTAGCAGTACACCGCCGCCATTTTGAAAATCACCGAAGGACGAATGTGCGTGCAGTTACATAACATCCAATATTACATAACACGTTTTTTTTTTTGCTGTGGCAAAAAACGGCTCTGCAGATAATTTTTATTCTAAAAATATAAATCTAGTGCTAATTTAAGTTAATTGTGCAATTAAAATAGATAAAACTATCAAATTATTGTTAAACTTAGTTTTGTTCTCGTGGTCGTGACGACGTTTGCAATTTCAAACAAGTTTATAATCAGCTGTCCAATGTGCCGGCTGTCAAAAGGATAAAGTTTGAATATTACTTCAAACCCGGGGAGTATATTGTTTTTATTTTAATTACATTGTAGTGTACACAACATTATTACACTAACAATACACCCAAAGCAATACACGGCTCATTGTTATGAGCTACTGTCATTGCAGTGCACACCGGCACAGTTAGTGTCTCATTCTGCCTTCAACTTGTGAAAACAGAATTGAAGACGATAACGCTCGCCTACACACAATAACATTATAAATTACTCTGCCACCAATAAAGGAGAATGCCAAGATTCCCTACAAGACTCGGCCAAAACCGACAAAGATGAATTATATGTCATAAAAAAGGAAAAAAATCATAGAATTTAATAGTATAATTCGTTTTTTATTAGAAGTACACCAAAAAAAGTTATAGTTCTTTAAAGTCGACCACTTACTTAATACTTCTGATTTTAAATAGTAAATGATTAATTAAATTAATGACTTGTCAAATCATCTTTGCATACCTACAGGTCTTTTATAGTAAAAACACACACAAAACACAACAATACCTAACTACATTATTTTAAAATGTATCGAAAAAAAACCACATGTCATACTTTTTAACAATTTATTATTCATCAAATAGTATATCGTCATACTTAATTAACAAATCATCTAAAAACTGGGCTGGAGGGGTTATATTTGTTTCATGCCTTGCCCAGCCAAGGTACCATAATATTGTCATTGTATGGGCACAGCAACCTACGGTTCTTCGTCCAACTATGCAATTACAACAGTAGTGTTCAACTGCCTCTCTCCCACTTACATTATTGTTAATTATGATATAAACATAATATATTTTTCGACTTATATGTCTGCTTTGAATTTTGCCTCTGAGAAGCCAGTGATTTTGGGAGAGTGACAATTCATCCCGCAGGTTGCTAAGATGAGCCTCTCTACACACTTCAATAGTATAGGAACCATTGTATCGAATATGTTCGCCATAATAAGACCGTGCTTGTTTTATCTGATAAGTACCACAAGCAATTAATATCAAGTCTTCCTGTGTGAGTTGAGGGAAGTTACTTATATTTTGTGAATCAACATTTATGTTTGTGAAATGTGCTCTCCTTCTATTGTAATTATTATTATTTATAAAATCAGCTAAAACATTATTTTGGTACATTTTTTGATTAATTATTTCTAGAATCTGTGCTGCATCAGTTCTGTCTGTATAACGACAATGAAACCGGTTTATCAATGCAGCAGCAATAGAAAAATCTACCATCAAATGAGATGATGCTCTATTAAAAAATTCATGGCGGAATATTTTAAATTGTTCTTTAAATATACCATTTACTGTTTCCACTACCCAACGGCACATGGTTACTGTCCTTGATCTATTTGCTGCTAACGTTGACAACTGTGTTTCATTCTCTTCTAATGAAAGTGGCATATGAACACTATAGTTACTATTTTCTAGAACTGATACTGCATCTCTAAAACCCCTATCCAGAATAAAAACATCACCATGTCGAAAATACTGCCTTAACGGTTGAGACTCATTTATAAATTCATTTTGCATAATGTCACCATCTGATGTAGTTGCTGGATAGGGGCCAAGAACCTCTAAAATATACCCATCACAACACACAAACATAAATGGTTTCACAAGGTTCCTATACTTATGTAGAGAGTATGTATCCTTTTGATATTTATAATTTGAGCTTTTCTGGCAATATATATAAGTACCATCAACAATGACAATTGGTAATCTCTCCCCATTCTCATTAATACCTCCAAAAAGACCATTAGGGATTAAAAGATTTCTATTAGCAATCTCTGCCCTCGTCATATGGCTTAATCCTAAATGCATTGGCACAAAATCTTGTTGAAGCAACTCTCTTGCTTTGGACATTAAATTCTCCAAAGTACTGCGAGGCATTTGGAATAAACTGGCAATTCGCTCATTAGAGTCTCCATTTCTTAATTTCAATAATAATGCAGCTAGAGCAGTAGACCCTCTATGCATTTGAGATAACCTAGTGACTTCTGCCAACAATGTACGGAACTGCTCTTTGCTTATACCAAACCAATAATGTACTAAATGATTATCCATCATGTCAATATTTTCAAAATCAATTGATGTCTCTTTACTTAATAATGACACAAAATCATATATATATGCCTCTGTAAAGGTATGGTTCACTTCAATTTCATTTAATTGGTGCCATAAATTACCTCTTAAATGATAATTGCAGATGCGACAGTCAGCTGGAACATAGAATTTAAAATCTACAAAAAGTCTTATTCTTATAGATAATGGCACTACAAGTCTTTCAGCATGGTGACAACCAGGAAAAAAACAGCGGGCCTGCGAGTCTGATGCTCTCCCATACTGAGACAAAACAATTGTTGATACTTCTTGAGGGAGGGATGGAGAAGATTCAATTTGAACATGTTGTGTTACTTGCTCAGATGATGTACCCGGAATATCAGCAATCGATTCTTCAGATGTGGATGGTAGAGGTGGAACTGCAGATGATGTGGATGGTAGAGGTGGAACTGCAGATGATGTGGATGGTTCAGTGTAATGTTCAGCCAAACTATCACACCTCTGCCAACAAGGGTGACAAATCCGATCAGATGTACGTAGCTGCAATAAAATACAAAATAAATTATTAAATGAAATAAACAGCTACATGCCTTACCTGCTTATATGCTATATGTTTTACATAAGTAAGAGATAATGAAAGATTTGCTTAACATTTTATAGCATTTTGATAAAATATTAACATGAATACATACTGAGCGTGGCAAAATCCTCTCTGCAACAACAGTCCTTATGCGTACTTCTCTTTCAGTATTGCTTGATAATGTATGGGCTCTTGACCGATACAAAGACCTCCCACAGTGTACACATGTTCCTATGCCCTACAGTATGTGTAAGTGGTCCTGGTGCTTCAATTGATTGATGTAGTAGCAACCAACAAGCATGACACACAACGCTATCCCTCGGTATCTATAAAAAAAAAGAAACTTAGATTTTTCACTGATAATGAGCTATAAATAAATTATTGGATGGGTTAAGTTGATACGTTTTTTTTATAATGAGCTCAGTGGCATGTTTACATTTTACACATAACATCGTGTTTCGCCAGTTAGGTTTTAAGTCCCATGTGATAGGGGGCGACGCTATTGCCATTAACCGGATAGAGTATATTATTTTGTTTGTAACATGAAGCAATCGCAATGAATATACTATTACAATATTCACAATAAATAATAAAACACAACTTACATCGGTAATAGCATTTTGTTGCTGGATCAATCGCCGAATGTCTTCAGTCTCAGTTTCTAACGAGTATCGACGCATCCGAAAGATATTTAAACCACAATTGATGCAGCGGATCATGGTTAATAGATTACAGCTTCAGATATCCACGTGAGAAAAGCCAGGTCAACAAATCGGCTGGTTCAAATGTTCAGTTGGGCGGGCCGAGTCAGCGAGTAATACAGGTTCAGGTTCAGTTTTAACAGCCAAGGTAGTCGCAAATGGTAGAAGAAAAATCGGAATCCAGAAACACAGCAATAAACAATACAAAACTCAAAAGGAAATCGGAATACTTCGTCACTCGGAAACGCGGGAGGAGAAGTGTTAAAGCTTTTTGACAATGACGTGACTGTCAAAAAGTTTTATTCAGTGCTGCCAGCGCTATAATGACATGATTAGATTAACGGTATCAATAATCGATTTTTATATATTAACAATAAAAATATGATTATATTCAGAAACATAACTTATTATTATATTATTCATTATAATAGGGATTACTACGTAATAAATTCACTTGCGCATCTTCTCGTAATGATATTGTTATTGTAATCGATTGGCAAGTGCAATTACGTTTCGATATTGTTATTTTGGTCTTGGTAACATTTCTTTCAAATAGTGAAATCGTTGTGACATGTGTTGATAAATTAAATTACTATTTAAAATTACTTTTCAACGGTGTACTTCTACAGATTTTGATTATGTTGTATAATTCTTAATGTTTTTTAATACGAATGATCATAATTATAGAAAATCTGTCGGTCTTTATATGATTCGGGCCTATTCTTGGCATTGTCCTTTGCTGTAAAACCTTGACATTGCTGACCTACAAGATTGTACTATTTGATTGACCTTTATTACAAAAATCCCAACTTTGTATAATGTTGTTTACCACACTTATGCTTTAGCCTAGTATTTTGCATTACTGTGTAATCAATATCTAATTGTTGCGAACCTTCCATAACATATACTTTCCACTTTCTTTATTTAAAAATTAATAAAAAGCTTACCCTCGATTTTGATATAAAAAATATAATCTTATAGTCCACTTCTATATTTTCCAAATTTCACACCTTTACAGTCTATTTCCTTTGTTCACTATCACATTAATCATCATCTTTAAAGCTATTTTTTCACTTTTTGGGTACTAACAATACAATAATTAGAGATGATGACCCGTAGAGCCACAGTCCACACATGGAAGAAAAACTCAGAGCTGCGCTGAGGGAACTCGAGTCAACTAAAACCTTGTGCAAGCAGTTACTCCAAGAGAGGGATGACAGTGAAGTCGAAGTGAAGAACATAATCGACGAAAACACTTCCCTCAAGAGTGAGTTGGCCGAGCTGCACATACAGTACATGGATGTGCTCGACCAGCACACTCAGCTTCAACAAGAGATGTCCTCGTTCCATCAGTGCAGTGACACCCATGAATTGGCTTTACAGCGCATCACAGAATAGGGTAGTGTCCAGGGTCGAAATAATGAAATAATATTTAGTCCGCTTTTTAGATAATCAAAAAATATTGGATACGTATTTTTTCTTTTTTTAATTAAACATAAAATGACGAAAGATAATACGCTTCAAAAATATAATACGCTTCAAAAATTGGGAGTTGGGGGCCGTCACAGTGTCCTGAAAATTGTAGCAACTTGTGACGTCACACTCAACTTTAACACGCTATATCTTAACAAGTTCTGATCCAATTTAAAAAAGGAAAAATACGTATCGCTTAATTTTGGACAATCTACAAGACGGACTAATTATTATTTTTTAGGAAACTAGCCTATTAGAACAGGAGTTATGTAATGCCCATAAGGCTATATCTATATTAGAATGTAGTAAGATTAATGAACAGGTTACTAATACTTGCAACATTTTTGATGAGTTAGTTGCCTGTAGGTCAGATAAGGTACCACGTAGGTTAGCTGAAACTATTGACTTGACTGGTGATGATACCATTCCAATATGTCCTGTAGTTATGATGAGTCATAATAAATTAAAGAAATATATTAAAATCAATAAATTCATTAAACGGTCAAAAAAACAACATCTCTTAAAATTAAACATTTCTCTTAGGAAGGACCGTATTAGCTTAACTAAGACACTGAATTCCTGTACTGCTGAATTAGAATATTATAAATCTATTTATGAGATGGAAACCCAGCAGCTCCAAAACGATTTAAAATACAAGGAGTCTTTGTTAAAGGATATTTTTAGTAAATATGAGTCTTCTCAAGACCAACTAAGCAAGCGGTTATTAGAGGCAGTGGAGCTGATGGACTTGGTGAAGTCCAACACAGAGAGGTATGAGTCTCTGACAAACAGCCTTTCATGTGATAGTGCAAGCCAACCATCACCTTCAATACCATTGCCTGATATATCTGTACCTACAACTGCTACAGAGAATATTCATATGCAAAAATGTAATACTTTGCTCTTCACAGATGCATTGGGGGCTGGCTTTGGAAAAATTTTACACAATTACCTTAGCCATCACTTTACTAATCACAGTTACCATGACATAACTTTTAACCAAATTGTTGAGAAAATTAGCAGTACAACATTAGATAGTAATTCTATAATAGTTCTATTGTTAGGCAGTAGTTATGGTAACAAAAGAGGACATTGTGAAAGGTATTGACACCTTACTTAGTTTGAATATGGGAAAATTAATGTTATGTGCTTTTCCTTATTCTGATAGTTTTTCAGAATATCAAAATAAATGTATATTTAATTTAAACTGCACATTACACATGTTGACATGTTGTCATAGCGACAAACTTTTATATTTTGACACTAATAAGTTTATTAGTGATTTCACATTGATCAAGGGAGCAGTATCTGTTCCTGGTAGTTGCAGACACACTATTGCTATGTTGATAGCCTATAATATTGACAATATTATATCTTATATATAATAAACTATAGGGTAAGGGACGAGGGTATGCTGTATAGTTACACTAACAGCACACTGATAGATTGTTGTATGATGACGTCATGTACGAAGGGGGGTCCACAAATACTATCTACCACCACTACCACCACCACCAATATGTTAGAACATTCTAACCATATAGAACACACCGGTAACATAGATTCTTCTATGCAAGTTTTATCATTTGTGGAGAACACTCCTGATATAAATAATTTAAACTAATTATTAAGACAACAGAAGATATTCCAGTATTTAATAATTTTAAAGATAGTAGCAAGTTATCTTCTGGCGACTTAGTTAGTTGTAAAAAACATAAGAGTGAGCAACATATTTTAAAACTTTTCAACCAAAATATTCAGAGTTGCTCTTCTAAACTTCTTGAAATAGAATTAGTTTTAGAACAAACCAAGTTTGATGTAATTTGTATTACAGAACATTGGCTGAAAGATTATCAAGTAGAATCTATTAATTTTGAGAATTATTCTGTAGCTAGTTACTTTAGCCGGAAATCCATGATACATGGCGCCTCCTTAATATTAGTAAAAAATCCTATTAAATATAAAGTAAGAAAAGATATAGTTGATGTCAGTGGAATATTGTCAGTGGAATTGTCCTGTGTTGAGCTAGATAAGCATGTGATAGTGTGTGTCTACAGACCACCGCAACACCAGAATCTTTGTGTATTTGATTCTGTCATGGAAGATGTCTTGAAAAAAGTCAGTAGCAGTAGTAAGTCAGTCATTATATGTGGCGATTTCAATATTAATATTTTAGAAAGTAATATTGTAAGTTCGAGTTTCTTAAATCTTTTTAAATCATTTAATATGCGTAACGTTTTCGAAGAACCTACTAGGATAGCACCAACTACTGCTACTTGTATAGATAATATTTTTTGCAGCTGTGAGTACCTACATAAGGAAATAGTGAATTACTTGCCCTCTAATCACAGCGGACAAGTTGTCACTTTTCGCACTAACTCTCCACCAGAGAAAACACAAATAAAATTTAGAATAAAAAAAATCGATAAATTCAATCAAACTTTAGGTGATAAACTGTGTGCACATCAGTGGCGAGGCGTCCTTATAAGCCGATTCCCATCGGCTTCCCTTTCGAATTTCAAGAAAGAAGCATAGGTATAAGTTATAATATAGGTATAGGTATAATTAATATAATCATTTAAACCACACAATTTAAATATGTAGGTATAACAAAACGCCTACCACCGTAAAAAAATTGTCTATAAATTACTTGAAACATTTTGCTCCTACTAAACAAGCCGCGGCTTCCTCGTCCATACAAAACTACGCTTGCGTGACGTCATCCACGCCGCGCCACGCGATGTTCGCAAACTATGGGCGAGCGGTAAGCCGGCTCACCGAGCGGGTTCCACCAATCAAAACTCGCGAGTGAACGAGAAAGAACGCGTCAAGAGTAGAGTAGCTATATCTGTCTACGCGCGAGAGACAGCTCTCAAATATGTAAACAAACAAATCAGACAAATTCACTCTCATTGTTCTTATTTTGTTTTAGATAATACCATTAACAATTTTTTATTTGTATTACTTAATTGAATTTATTGGTGTGTGTATCATTTGGAAATAACATAGTTCGTGTGTGTACATTTGTACAATATTTTATGTTAGTTTAAGTGTTTTAGTTACATTACGTCAACATAGATGGCGTTGTGCATTTTTATGCAAATCCTGAATCGCGGTGTTAAGATTCTCCGCGATTTAATGACCCTACTTGGGAATTTATATTTTTTTGTATTCATAGTAGTAATATATCATTACTCCCTACTAATCCTCGCGATCGCACTGTGACCTGGTACTCAGTACAAGTAAAGTGTGTGTAGTGGAAATAGAGAGACCTACGTTGAAAAGATTTATTTTGATACGTAGACAGTTTGCATCAGGTTTCTTTTTAGTGTACCTACTTTTAAAACTTGACTAGGATAGCGTTTATCTTATCGCATTAGATTGTTTTCCGACAGATTATTTACTTTAGGAAGGAACCTATTTTTCAAGGTTAAGTTTTGAGAATAAAAACGTGTTTTAAAACTCGGGCACGCCGCACGGGTGAATTACCTACCTATATTACGTCAATATTAAAATTACTTAAGTCCTGACGGATTTATGAAACATATGCCTACGATAAATATCAATGGCTAACAGGCCGTTGTAAATTAAATACTTAAAATGTATTGTTTCTAGTGCCAACTTTTCTCAGATTCTAGTAGTTAATATACCTAACTAAAGATAATAAAGTTTTATAGATATTAATAATCTGCCGAATTCGTCGAGAAAACATGTTCAAACTATCAGTCTCTCAGTCAGTGCTAAAAGGTGGACTGAGAAATTACCTTCATTACCTCTCCCTTCCATCCCTGAGTACTCCCCCCCCAGTTTTTTTTTTGCTGCGGCTTCCCTATTTCATTAAACCACCCTTCGCCACTGGTGCACATAGCTTAAATCTTAAAAATCCAAGTGATATTTACGCCGATTTTTTCTCTATATTAAACAAACAATTCAACTTAGCGTTTCCAGTTAAATCTAAAATTATTAAGTCCAAGTTCTTATTTAGTGACTGGGCAACTCCTGGTATTCGTAAAAGTAGACAAAAGCTGTTTGAACTTTATGGTTTAAAGCCTTATAGCACCGATCCAAGTTTCCGTGATCATGTCTCAAAATATTCGAAAATATTTAAAAAAGTTTGTAAACAGGCTAAATCTATTCATATTAGAAATAAAATAAAAAAATGTAAGGATAAAATAAAAACAACTTGGACAGTAATTAATAACGAAACAGGTAGGCGAAAAGTTCGCAAAACTGATTTTAGCCTAGAAACTCATAAAGGCCTCATCAACGGTAACCTTGAAGTAGCTCAAGAGTTTGAAGCATTCTTCACCAAAATACCTTTCGAAACTACAAAATCATTAAATTCTTCAACCGCCGTATCTATCGATTTACTCAAAACACATGTGTAAGGCATGTTGTTCAGTATTTAAATTTCAACATACCAGCCCCGAGGCTGTTGTTAAGGCCTTTAAAGATCTTAAAATAAAATCAACAGAAGATCTTTGGGGTATGTCTGTCAAGGTGTGTAGGTCAATTATTGAAACTATTGCACCCTATTTAGCTGACATCTTTGATATTAGCGTAGACCAAGGCGTGTTTCCTGATCTAATGAAACACAGTAAAGTAGTACCTTTATTTAAATCGGGAAATAGCAAAGAATCAAACAACTATAGACCCGTTTCTGTTTTACCGGTTCTCAGCAAGGTATTCGAAAAGTTGATGCTTGCACAAATGATGCGCCATTTCAATAAAAACTTCATTTTTCATAACGAACAATACGGTTTCACCAAAGGTCGCTGTACAACCGATGCTGGTGTAACTTTGATCAAGCACATCTTTAAGGCTTGGGAGGAAGCTGAAGACTCCATTGGAATTTTCTGCGATCTCTCAAAAGCGTTTGACTGTGTAAATCACGAAACGCTTTTGCAGAAGCTAGAGCATTACGGAATCAAAGATACATCCCTCCAGTTATTAAAATCGTATCTAAACGATCGGCAACTTAAAGTTCAAGTAAACGGCGTAAATTCAATGGGCTCAATGATGGCAATGGGCGTACCACAAGGTTCCATATTAGGTCCGTTCCTCTTTTTAGTTTATATTAATGATTTGCCCTATCTATTTGATAATCAACCTAGGATGGTGTTGTTTGCCGATGATACCTCTCTTATTTTTAACATTGATCGGCGTAGACGTAACCTAGACGACGTAAACAATTCCATTATCTAGGTCCAAAATTGGTTCAACGCAAATAACTTGGCTCTTAATGAAAAAAAAAACAAAATGCATTCGATTTTCATTGCCAAATGTAAAAAGTAGTGAATGTGACATAATACTCAATAGTCAAAAACTAGAATTTATAAATCAGACAGTTTTCCTGGGAATCACTCTTGACAAAAAACTACAATGGGGACCCCACATAACATCTCTTGCGGGTCGTCTTAGCTCGGCCGCCTATGCTATTAGAAAGATGAGGCAGCTAGCGGACGTAGAAACAGCTAGACTGGTATATTTTAGTTACTTCCACAGCATCATGTCGTACGGCATTCTGCTGTGGGGAGGAGCTGCTGACATTGAAGGCATATTTATCTTACAAAAGCGAGCTGTCAGAGCTATGTGCAACTTACGTGGTCGTGAATCTCTTAGGGAACTGTTTAAAAACATTAATATTATGACCGTGCCTTGCCAATTTATATATGAAAATATCATGTATGTTAGGAAAAAACCTACATTTGTTTGATAAAATATGTGATAGACATAATTATAACACTCGAAATAAAAATAAAATAGCCATCCCGCAGTTTAGACTATCTAAAGTACATACATTTTTCATGGGATATTGTGTCAAATGTTATAATAAAATACCAGACAACATTCTGGAACTAAATGACATGCGGTTTAAAACTCATATAAAAGCCACACTTTGTAAAAACGCATATTATAAATTAGAAGATTATATTCAAGATAAAAATGCTTGGAAACATGCTGGTCCTGCCCCATAGGACGCACTGACAGTATCAAATTATTGCGAATTTAAAATTACACCCGCTAGTAAGATTGTGTTATTCTTTTGATTGTTTGTTTGTAACTTTGTACAAAAATATAAACTGATTTGTAAATGTGAACACCATGTAGCATTTTAACCTTTTTTTTATTATTATTTATTCTCATATTCTTTGTCTATTGTGATTCTACATGATCTTCGCATGTTATTATAATACTAGCTTCTGCCCGCGACTTCGTACGCGGATCCTGTCCCTTATGCCAGCGACTACGGGGTCAGCAAAATCAAAGATCTGTATCGTCTGATATTGAATTTTAAGGGCCCGTTGACTTGAAAACAACGGAATACGCATTAGAATCGTTCCATATATTTAATTTTTGTACTTCAACGGCAAAAGCACAGCAGACTAAACAAAACGCTGAGAACTGAACCGCAATAGACGCGACCATAGGGTTAAAAGTAGTGATTCTAATTAGTCTGCATTTAAGTTGTGTGTGGCAAAAATATTACACGTATTATTACGAAAAAAAAACATTAAATAGATGACAAAGTCGTGGTGGTTTATTGGGTAGAGAACCAATCTCTCAAGTATGCGTGCGTCTTTGATTCCAGGTCTGGCAAGTACCTGCCAATGCAACTTTTCTAAGTTCGTATGTAGATACTTTCTACGTATATTTTGGATACCAATGACCGTTATTTGGAAGGCATGTTAAACTGTAGGTTCCGGCTGTCATTGAACATTCTTGGCAGTCGTTATGGGTAGTCAGACCAGTAAGTCTGACCAGTTTTACCAAGGGGTGTTGGGTTGAGCGGGTAACCGGGTTGTGGAGGTCAGATAGGCAGTCGCTCCTTGTAAAACACTGGTACTCAGTTGCATCGTGACTGGAAGTCGACTCTAACATAATTGGGACAAAGGGTCTTGAGATAATAACGACAATAATAATGAGATATAAGCACCGCAGGACATCTGAGGTTGATGACGGGGAGTAGCTACCCCGCGGGGCTATATATACTGAGTTCTCCAGGGAGAAGTATACTGTCCCCCATCTCCGGCCGGTCGGAGTAAACCATGACGGGGGTAGGTCTCACGCCTCTGGCTTGGCTTGGCCGTCCAGAGTGGAGTCGCTAGAGCAGAGTTAGTAGCCCTGCTCGGAGGATAGGTGCCTCGTGGTAAGTGACCCACAGGGAGCGCGTAATCTGCGTTTAAAATCCGCCGAGGTATTCTCACACTTCAGCCGCTCATGTCCCTGTTGCCCTCTTGTTGCAATTCAGTGACTGATTCCCGGGGGCCCAGTAAGTGAGCTGGCAACGTCTCTACCTGCAATTTTTACATGTATTTAATACATTGTCATCGGCAGGTGCCATAGTTCCCGTAGTTTCCCCATTCCTAGTCCATTAGCATCCCATCACAATAGCCCAAGTGGTTTCCATCCACAGTTAGCAATGGTATAGCACAGAACCGGGGATTGTCTTTTTTTTAACGACGTCCACTGGGGATTGTCCTTGGGTTCATTTCTATAGTGTATAAAGGGATAATCGTCGGTTTTGTGTCACCATACCTATTTCATAACATTCGTTTCTATACATTTCAAGTGTAGTATTGCTCTTGAAGTTCCACATCAGGTGTTCCAGATCTTCGATGTATACCTATACGTCAATAGAGAGTGCTTATTAGATTGAACCACTTTTGCAAAAACGTCATATCTTTAAATGCTATAGTCTAGCTGGGCTCCTGGGGTTCCACATCAGGTATTTTACATCTTCAATTTTTATAAGTCAACAGAGAGTGCTTATCAGATTGAACAACTTTTGCTAAAACGTCACACCTCTCTATGCTATAGTCTAGCTGGGCCCCTGGAGTTCCACATCAGGTGTTTTAGATCTTCAATTTGTATAAGTCAATAGAAAGTGCTTTTCAAGTTGAACAACTTTTGCTAAAACGTCATACCTGTATATGGTACAGAGAAGCTGGGCTCTTGGGGTTCCACATCAGGTGTTCCAGATATTAAAATTTATTATCTCAGCTGAAAATGCTCATCACATGAAAGAATTTTTGCTATGGCACCATTTTTGTATCTCTTATAGTTTTGTTGGTCTGTTGGTGTTCTGCATCAGGTCTTCAAGTTTCGAAGATAAATTATAGCCTATATGTTGACCAGGCTTAATACTGATACAACAAAGAAAAAATCATTGAAATCCGTCCAGTAGTTCCGAAGATTAGCGTGTACAAACAAACAGACATACAGACATACAGACATACAGACAGAATTTTTTTTTGGATTTGTGCTCCATTACTGTTTCTAAACCCCACCCAATTATTATTTTTTTAATATATTCAATGTACAGACACAGTTTTTTTACCGATTTATTATATGTATAGATTATCTTTAAATTTTTGCAAAGTTTTTTTGTTCAATGGTCTAAAGGTAATTTTCTTATTTAATGAATTTATTTTATTCGCTTTAAAACTAACAAGCTGACCTTTGTGGTCCGACCGTACACCAGATATTAAGGAAGAATGTTCAATATGACTGTTATTAGTAAATATATTATCAATACAGGTACTGGAAGTAGCCGTTATTCTAGTAGAATCATTAAACAAATAATTTAGATTAAATTAATTAAATAACGCTAAAAGGTTACATTTATCAGATGATTCAGAGAGAAGATATATGTTAAAATCACTACAAATATAGACTAATTTATTACTTTTAAAAACTTTTGAGAGAATATCTTCCATATGAATGAGGAATAAAGAAAAATTTGATGATGGTGGTCTATATACGCATAATATTATATGGCTTTCTATCTCGGCACATGCTACCTCGCAGACGCGATCAACAGAGCCAGAGCTAATGTCTAATCTATTTTTAAATTTTAAATTACTTTTAGATAAGATTATTGTACAATAATCTTATCTAAAAGTAATTTGTAGGAGGAGACACATCAATATCCAGGTTTGATGTGGGCAAGCTGGCAGCAGGTACAGCCGTGGCTACGGGGTCACTTGGGACTCGGAAGATTTCCTCGAAGTGCATTTCTTTAAACCGATATAATATTATACGTAATAAAACGTACTTACCGAAACTCCTAATTCTGCAGCAATTTCTGATACATTGTATCCTTGTTCTTTCAAGAGAACAATTCTGTGACGTTCATGCTCCGTAATATGCACATTATACGGCATTATTGTGATATTTATCGCTTGATGTATCTCAATAATATAAATAAACAATTATGCACTTAACACAACGTTTCAATCACTTCAGACTACCACAATCATACGCTAGACGAAAATTATCACAAGTCATGTGAATAGTATCATGTGAATAGACTAATAAATTAAAAATTAAAGGAAGGTAGGCTTTGTAAGATTCGCGCAAAGTAAATTACAAGTACCGCCACAATAATCCCTTCGTAGATCATTAGAGTTATGTTTATGTTATTCCATATTATAGATAATAATTGCTTTGTAAATGAGTATTGAAATAGATACTAACGTGTTACATTATTAAGGTTAAGCAAGCACTGTCCCAAAAGTAGCTGAACAACATAAGCGTCAAAAGTGCATTAACACACGGCAACATTAAAAATATACTTTGTTAACCTAATTTTGTATTTACTACTGTTCAGTGACTTTTGATACAATGATGTTCAGCGACATTTGGATTAATGGTGTCCAGCGACTTTAGGAATATTAGTGCACATGTACTTTTGAAATACTCGTGTTTAACGACTTTTGTAAATTTCTGGTGTACAGGCTATTTTGTACCCTAGTTGCGACTATAACTTATGGCATTTTATTGTGAACAGGTGTTTTGTCATGTTGATTCTGTTCATCGACTTTTGGTGCTGACTGTACCTCCACCCTCAGCTCAAACTCTGTTAAACACACTGGCAACCACAAAATTATTTACATTAAATGACATTTTATCAGGCTTTAACCATGTCTCACAAAGACATATTATATCAATAGAATATTTATCAATTAATAATTCAATTTCTAAAGTTTTGCCAGAAAAGCGGTTTATATTCTGATGAAAGAGAATAAGGTTACTACAATGCTTTTCTATTGTCTCAGGAGCTAGTTTAAATATTCAATCACCGTATTGTTAGGTAAACTAGACAATACTGATTCGTCGCTTATCCTAGGTTTTGTCATATTGTTATCTATGACACTGTTAATATTATATGCTAACAAAGAAGCAATCACATCTTTATATTTATTAGGGAAATACATACATTCCCTTGTTAAATAAAAATCACTAACAAACTTGTTAGTGTCAAAAAACAATAATTTGTCGCTATGACAACATGTCAAAGTGTACAATAAATTGTTCAAACCATGAACATACTTATTTTGTTTGTCTGAAGAGCAATCTGAATATGGTAATGCACGAAGTATAATATTTTTCAGATCGAGTTTTATTAAGGCATTGATACCATTTGCAATGTCACTTTTCGTTAAATGAAGACTATCACCTACTAAAAGAATTAATGTGGAGTCAGCATCGAACTGAGTATTAATTATGTTTTTTATTATATAATTGAAATGTAAATCAGGGTAGCAGTGACTAGTTACAATGTGTGATTTAGAGAGTGAGTGTTGAATGTAGGAGCCTATACCTTTACCAAACCTGTCTGTGAATAAAATTGCTTGATGTTAGAGGAGCCCTCAACGGACTGAGGGGGTTCTGACAGATTAGCTGCAAGCCGGGGTTCAGGCAGTGTGTCAGGTTGTGTACAGTTGGAGGAGAGATTGTTGACCAATGCCTCATACTTCTCTGCACTATATTTCACCAGGTCCACTAGCTCACCGGCCTGTTGCAAGCGGGCACTTAGTTCCTTTTGACAATCCTCATATTTACTGAAGATGTATGAAAGCAATTTTTCTTTGACGGTTAGCTGGTCGTGTAACTGCTGTATGTCCAGGTCATAGGTAGCTCTGCACTATTCAAGTTCCAGGGAACAAGTATTTAACTGCTGTACTAGATTCACACGTTCTCTCCTAAGGTGCATACAGTTGTTCACCTTATTATATTTCCTTACAGTACGGTACTTCCTGATAATTCTTTTACATTTAATGTATTTCTTGAGTTTATTTTTACTTAAAACCAATGGACATTGCATTATGGTAACATCCGCAGTCAAATCTATAATTTCAGCCGAGCTGCACGCTGCTGTGGAGCTTCCTACCAACTCAGTGAACAGGTTGAGGGTCTCGGATGTCTGATCCCTAGCTTTGGCAGACTCGTACAAATATATTGTCTTGTAGGCCTCACATAACTCGAGCTCTAGATCAGTTATACGCTTCAATGTAAGATGGTGCGTTTCACTGCATTCATGTAATGATGACACCATTTGCTGAAGGTGGTTGTGTTGGTCGAGGAGGTCCATGTGCTGGATATGCAGCTCAGCCAGGTCATTCTTCAAAACAGTGTTTTTGTCAACAACGTTCTTAACTTCCACCTCGCTGTCTTCCCTCTCCTGCAGCAGCTGGTTGCAAAGTTTTTTGGAGGACTCCAGATCCTTCAGGGTGGCTCTCAGCTTGTCTTCTAAGTCTTTGATAGCTGTGGCTCTGCGCGTCGTCATTTTGTTGATACTTTCTCAATTTAATCTGAAATGTGAAAGTATACAGCTAAGTGGCTGAAAACTGTCTTTTAGGACAAAATCAGGGGGTGATCATAAGTACCTATAACTGCAATGAAAATTAGAACTGAGTAAAACGAAAAAGATTAATAATTAAAACAAACAGAAGGAAAAATACAAAGTAAACAGGGTAGGGTGATTTAAAAACAAATAAAAAGTTTAACAGATTATTGAGATATATAAATATGTATCACTATACTACTATGATTAAAGATAATAAGTTACAAAACAATATAGAAAAACTGACTAGGAAATTTAGTTGTAAGAATAAATTTGCAGGGACAGAAATGTAAACAATAGATTACATATATTTGATTTGAAATTAGGTTAATATGAAAAGGATGTTATAAAGTAGCTTTGTGTAGTAGATTTCAAGACCCGAGCAAGAAGTACTGCACCAAGAAGTTCGAGGCGATTAATCGTAACTGGTTTTATGGGAGCTACTCTCGACTTCGCGATTAATAATTTAACTGAAATTTTACCTCTACAGACAGATCTTAAATAAATACAACAACCGTAACCTTTGGATGAACCATCACAAAAACCAACGAGCTGGCATTCTACTACGTCTGAGGGCAGAATATGACGAGGAATTTGTACTTGTTTGAGGTAACTGAGCTCAGAGACAAACTCAGTCCATTGATGAGCAATACTGTCTGGCACAGGATCGTCCCAATTTAATTGAAGTTTCCACAAGGCTTGAAGAATCAATTTAGCTTTAAGCACCATGGGAGTTAACCAACCCAATGGGTCATAAATGCGAGCAACATTAGAAAGAATGGAACGCTTTGTAAACTTTGGTGTGAATTCAGATTGAGAATAAGTAAAAAGATCTAGATTCGGGTCCCATTGCAGACCTAATATTTTTAAAGTTTGTATGTTTTGATCATCACAAAATGATTTTGGAACTTGACAATGTTCAGAAGGAAGTTGTGCAAGGAACTCAGTTGAGTTACTACTCCATTTACGTAGTTCGAATTTACCACAATTCAGCAAATTAATAATTCCGTCTTTCAGATTCAAGGCAGCTTCAACTGAAGGAGCGCCAGCGGTGACGTCATCCATGAACGTGTCATGACGCAGAATGGAAGCAGCTTCAGGCCATGATGCACCGTGATCGTTTGCTAGCTGGTGTAGCGTACGGATGGCTAAAAATGGTGAACTGCTCACGCCGTAGGTTACCGTCTTAAGTTCATATTCACGGACTTCATCACAAGTGGAGCTACGCCACAGGATATGTTGATACTTGCGGTCCTCTGGACGAAGTTCGATATTTCTATACATTTTGGAAACATCGGCTGTGAAGACTACTTTGTGTAAACGAAATTTTGTAATAATATCAACGATATCGTTTTGAAGTTTTGGACCTGTGTAGACAATATCGTTAAGAAACATGCCGCTAGATGTCTTCGCGCTGGCGTCAAAAACTACACGCAGTCTCGTTGACGTGCTGTCAGGTCTGATGACGCAGTGATGCGGAATCAAATATCTAAAATCTGTGTCAGAAGGTTCAACTTGATGCATGTGATGTAAGTCTTGATACTCTTGCATGAATTCTCCATAATCGTGTTTCAGGTCTTCGTGATGATGGAACCGTTTCTCCAAATTATGAAGTCTGGATAAGGCCGTGCGATGAGAGTCTCCTAACTGCTCATGTTCTTCCTTTAGTAGCATAGGTACTACATATCTTCCATCTTCGTTGCGTCGAACGAGGTCTGGGTACATCTGTTCACATTTTTCATTTTCCGGGTTGACAATCGTTTGCTTAGGCGGCTCTTCTACCTCCCAGAATCGCTTGACACCATTGTCTAAGGCAGCTGTGGAAGCCAAAAGTGTTGACGTTTCAGCTGGAGGCGAACACTCAGTGTCGAGCCTGCCCCTGATAACCCAGCCGAATACACTATGTAGGGCTACCGGTAGACCCGGGCCTACTTCAAGTCGTTGACCATTATAAATGCTATGGAAAATATCTGCGCCTAACAAAAGATCAATGTCACCGGGTTTATCAAAGTCACTGTCAGCTAGAACCACGTGCTTGAGGTTAGCTTTGACAAAAGAAGGTATTGAAGGCATTTTATGTGTTAGAGCTTCCATGACAACAGCTCGTACCGTAAAAGTTGGTTGATCTGAGTGTAATGGTTGAATCGTAAATGATGTTTCACCTTTGACTTCAAGCACTGGATTCTGTCCTATTCCAACAACAGAATAATCACAACTAAGTAAGGGTAAACCTAATGGAAGAGCGCAGGCAGCAGGCAGTTGTTAAGAAACAACTCTGTGCACCGCTATCAATAAGTGCTCGAAGATGTGTAACACCACAAGGACCATACGTCCTAACCACACATGTTCCTAATAAAACTAATGAGCGATGTTGCTGCATGTTGCAACTAGTATTCATAGAATTAAGAGTAACTACTGGGTTAGCAGAAGAAGCTGGAACCGCTGGAGTAGCACAAGAAGTCACAGGACACGCTGACGTGGGGCCCTGGTCGCGATGAAGTAGCGTGTGATGACGGGCGTTGCATTTGTTACAGCAAGCTTTAGACAGACACATATCAGCCGCATGATTGGGCTTTAAGCAATTAAAACATAAGCGCTTTGATTTGGCTAAAGATTGACGTTCATTTAAATTTTTTGAATTAAACACCGGACACTTATAAATAGTGTGGTGAAAATACCCACAACATACACACCCAAATTTTTTATCTGACACTGAGTATGCATGAACATCAGGCTTATTTAAATTATTATTTTGCATGAAATTGTTGTCAATAGAATGCGACTCTGTATTAGAGTTCGACCCTGTATTCAAATTACTCAAGATTCACATTTGATGTATTATTAAAGTTAGAACTCGCGCCTGAGTGCGGCCCTGCATCTGAGTACGGCCCTGTGCGCTCATCGAACGACATCGATGCCGCGTTATCGTAAAAATGCGCGGGAAATGATCCTAACTTTGACTTCGTAAAAATTATTGTTATTTCTACGTGCCATCATCGGTGGCAAACTATTGCTCGAATTACATTTAAAAGGCTCACTAGCTTCTAATATTTTTATGTAACTTTGTAAGAATGTTAATAATTCGATAAAAGTAGGTATCTGACTTTTGTTTTGACTTTCAAACCGTTTTCGTGTATCGGAGTCTAATATGCGAGAAGATAAATAAAACAAAATAAATTCACCAAGGTTTTCGATTTTAATGGATTTTAAAGCGTTTACGGATTCCTGTAATAAACTAGTGATTTTACGTAAATCGTTAAGATTACTACATTTTAATGCAGGATGACTACAGATTTTTTCCAAATAATTTACTGCTAAGATTCGCTTATTTTGATACCGATCTATTAGCGCATCGAAAACAATTTGATAATTGTCTGATGTGACCGGAATGCCCTTGGCGATTGATAAAGCGGAACCCGTGAGGCAAGAAAGTACATAATGAAACTTTTCGATATTAGAAATGTTTTCGTTATTGTGCACGAGAGATGCAAATGTGTCATAGAATGTTTGCCAATATTCTATATTTCCGTCAAATTTAATAAGTTCGATTTTAGGTAAACGTGGTTGCGCAAATGGTTTCCGGTTTCCGTTTGCCTCCGATGAGATGGCGTCACGGAACGGCAATGCGGCTTCACTTTTATCACACTGTAGGTAGATTTCTGCGACTTCGTTGACTGCGTAGTACATGTCGTCAAAAGCATCAACCGTTTTCATGTTTATACTGTCTTGAGGATTCAAAGCTAGTTTTAACGAGTTTATTTCGTTCGTGAAATTTATGTATTCATGACGCAAGTCGTCAATACGTCTATACCTACTCTTAAAAGGGCCTAACTTGGACTTATCGGATGTTATTTGACGAGATAAATCGAATAAAATTTGAATCTCACGAAATACGTACTCACGCTGAGTGACGAGAAGTTTGAGTTTAGTTTCTTTGCTATCCATTTTGTATTGTTTAGAATTCAATAACTAAAAATGGACAACTAATTACTTTTACGTAATAATTGAGTCATAGGTTGCACGATTTGAACCAAGCACACTCAACAATTAGGTATATTATGCGGCTCAGAAGGATCACTAAAAATGGTGTGACTTGAACGGCGCTTCGTTGACCGTAAGCCCTAGACCAATAGGTTTTTACAGATCTATCCAGGTTGTAAGTCTGTACGAGATTTTCTGTGAGAGGTTTATGGAAAGCTGCACACAGGACCGATCATCATCATCGTCATCATCAGCCTATCGCAGACCACTGCTGGACATAGGCCTCTCCAAGTGCACGCCACTGAGATCGATTTTCGGCTTCTCGCATCCAGCTCCTGCCAGCCGTCTTGTGCAAGTCATCACTCCACCGTGCCTGAGGACGTCCTACACTACGTTTGCCGAGGCGTGGTCTCCACTCTAGAACTCGTTTACCCCAACGGTTATCGGTTCTTCGGCTAATATGGCCAGCCCACTGCCACTTCAGCTTGCTGATTCGGTGGGCTATGTCGATGACCTTGGTTCTCTGACGGATTACCTCATTTCTGATGCGATCCCTCAGAGAAACGCCGAGCATAGCTCTTTCCATAGCCCGCTGAGCGACTTTAAACTTGTGGACCAGCCGTACCGTCAGTGTCCACGTTTCGGCTCCGTAAGTCATGACAGGTAGGACGCACTGATTGAAGGCTTTTGTCTTTAGGCACTGTGGAATCGACGATGTTAGGACTCGACGTAGCTTCCCAAATGCAGCCCAACCCAACTGAATTCTCCTATTCACCTCGTCCTCAAAGTTGTTTCTACCTAACTGCAATGTCTGCCCGAGGTATACATATTTCCGAACAACTTCGAGAACGGCGCCGTGTATCGCAATCGGTTCCGGTAGAACATGTTCATTGAACATGACCTTGGTTTTGTCCAAGTTCATCCGTAGGCCGATGCGTAGAGAAGATTCAGCCAGGTCGTTAAGCATCTGTTGTAGGTCCTGCAGTGTTTCCGCCATGATGACGATATCGTCAGCAAATCTCAAGTGAGAGATGTGTTCGCCATTGATGTTGATGCCGCGTCCTTTCCAGTTCAGCGTCTTGAACATATCCTCCATTGCATTAATGAACAGTTTCGGGGAAATAACATCCCCTTGTCTCACCCCTCGATGCAACGGTATGGGCCTTGTTTGCTGATTCTGTACTTGGACGGACATTGTAGCGGCTTCGTAGAGACATCTCATCACTTGGATGTATCGCCAATCTACTTGATAACGCTGCAGGGACTCCAGAACAGACCAGATTTCAACCGAGT
Source organism: Helicoverpa zea x Helicoverpa armigera (assembly GCA_033682625.1). NCBI lineage: Eukaryota > Metazoa > Arthropoda > Insecta > Lepidoptera > Noctuidae > Helicoverpa > Helicoverpa zea x Helicoverpa armigera. Next base: position 4,797 of record JAWIIS010000103.1, on the reverse strand, counting down.
CAAAGGCCTTCTCATAGTCCACAAATGCTAGACACAGGGGCTGATTATACTCTTCGGTCTTCTGTATAATCTGCCGCACTGTGTGGATGTGGTCTATGGTGCCGTATCCGCTCCGAAACCCAGCCTGCTCCGGTGGTTGAAATTCGTCGAGTCTTCGCGCTAGTCGGTTCGTGATCACTCTTGAGAACAGCTTATAGACGTGGCTTAGGAGGGAAATGGGTCGATAGTTCTTCAACTGGGTTTTGTCTCCCTTTTTGAAGAACAGGACGACAACACTCCTACTCCACGCCTCTGGAGTTCTCCCTTCAAACAGGACGGCATTAAAAAGAAAGAAAGAAAGAAAGAAAAAGAAAAACCATTTTATTTAACACACAAATGACGCAGAAAACAAACACACACAAATACAAACAAATATAACAATGGACAAAACAAACAGTGAAACAAAAAAAGAAAAGCGCTGCAGCTGCGTCACTTATGCGTGAAAAGGGGCAACGCTCAGCATAATGCTGTGTCTCGCACACGCAGGCACGAGACAACAGCGCTGGTTTTCAGCGCTGACCCACCACATGACTTGCCTCGGGACTATACAATCAACACGCCGTTTCGGCACGAATCCAGTAAATTAATAAATATATATATATATAATTAGTAAAATAACAGAAAAGTAGTAAAAGTTAATAGTAACAATGAATACAAAACAAACCATAGACAAAACAAAACACAATACGAGAATATCAAGAAAAGACATAGACAAAAACTTGTGAATATTAGATAGTGAGCGGCTCAGACCATAGACAGCGCGGCAAGTGAAATGTCAGAAATGTCAAAGATCTAGGTTAACCGGCCAATTGCACGAGAGATATTTTGTTATGCAATTATGATGGCGGAAATTGTATCGAGTGATGTAATAAGTGTATTGTGTTGTGATGTTGTGAGTGGATATGTTTATTGTGTGAATCATGAGTATTAGTGTGGTGTGGGGCGAACATGTCAAAGCTAACCCATAGCGGATGTCCATGCGATACATATTTATGAGATGCTTTCCAAGAATAATTCAAGGTAAGAACAAAATAGAAAATAGGAAACAATGTCAAGACAATTAAATCAATTAAAACAAATATTGTGAAAATAAAATAATGTAAAGTTGAATTTAAAAGTAAGAATTTGTAGTGATACCATCTTTTGCCTATGAACAGGTCCAGAAGTGATACTACTTAGGATGAATATGGAGTGAAGCAGACAGGAGGCAGCCAAACCACTCCACAACACTGCTGGGGAACCCCCAAGGACTGTGGGCCATAACTCATAAGGTATGTGAATATCTATTGTTGAGAATATTGCTCGAGTAATAATTTCTTTTTTAGATGGAGTTTAAAAGTTTTTATTGTTTTCAGGCCCCTTATAGGTGGAGGAAGGTCATTCCAGCAGTGTGTGGCTGCAAATCGGAAGCTACCCCTGAAAGCTGCAGTTTTGTGAAGTGGGACCCTCAGCGGAGCAACTATGGAGCGAAGACCATGTCTGTAGCATGTTTCTTTCCATATAAGTTTTTCAAATAAGTAGTGCGGCTTGTGGGTTGAAACAATTCCAAACATCAGGCTGGCAAGATGCAGTTTTCGCCTGGCAGCCATTTTTAACATTTTGATTTGGTTGATGTATGGCGTTACATGGTGTCTGCGGGGGACTTTTATGCAGAATCGGACACATGCATTCTGTACACGCTGTATCAGCCTATCTGACCGAGCAAGCAGCTTCTGGAGCTCCCCCAGTACGGGCTTACCTCCTGCTTTTAAAAGCTCTGTTGTAATGCCATCCTCGCCAGGGGCTTTTCCATTTTTGAGCTGTCTCAGAGCGATCTCGATTTCGCCACTGCTGACTTCTGGCAGGTCTTCGGTGAAATGGCGTGTTAATGTGGCTCTAGAATCCTCATTTCCGGGATCAGGTCGAGATGCATGCGATGCGTATAACCGGCCATAGAAATTTTCCACTTCCGAAAGGACTGCCGGCACCGAAGAAACGACTTCTCCACTTGTTGTGGTCAGCTTCGTCAAGTGGCTTCTTCCAAGAGATTGTACGAACACCTTTGACCCCCGATTCAGCTCAATTGCTCTTTCAATGGCAAGAGTATTGGAGCACCGGAGGTCGCGTCGTACGTGCTTGTTGATCTCTTGGTTTAGAGCCCGCTTAGCTGACGAAGTGACAGGCGGGTTTTTACGTCGTTTCTTCATAAGCCCTAATGTCTCTTCCGAAAGCTTTGATTTCTTGCCCTTACGCTGCATGTTACAGAATCTCGAACCTTCCTCCCTGAGGATCCGAACCACATATTCGTGGTTCTGGTTAACGTCTGTTGTGGTTTCCACGGCGGCAAATCGGTTCTCCAAATTTGACTGGAACGTTTCGGATCCTGTCATGGTTTGGAGCAGTGTTGGTCGGAGCCTGGCCTTCATCAGACGGAAATTCAGAGAGCCTCGGACAAGTCGGTGATCGCTACCGGTATTAAACCTATTGATCACGGAGACGTCTCTGAATATGTGCTTCTTGTTCGTCATGATGAAGTCAATCTCATTTTTAGTCATAGTGTCGGGGATTTGCCACGTCCACTTCCTTTGGGGCTGCTTTTTGAAAAAGAAGTTCATCAAAAAGAGTCCCTCGCGTTCGAGGAAGTTGACGAGCATTTGCCCCCTATGATTCCTGCTTCCAAATCCATGGGATCCTACTGCCGATTCGCCGCAAATCTGTACTCCCACTTTAGCGTTAAAGTCCCCCATGACAACGGTGTAATGGGTCTTTGTAGTGAAGTGGAGGGCCCTTGATATATCATCAAACATATCCTCCACTTCATCGTCTGAATGTGTCGAGGTCGGTGCGTACACTTGCACTACCTTGAGGCTATACCTGTCGGTGAGCTTTATGATAAGGTACCCTACCCTGTTCGACACACTAGACACCTCCACAACGTTATCAGCTAGGGACTTATTAACCAGAAACCCAACGCCACCTTGGGATTGTTGGTCTCCCTCTCGGAAGTACATTAGGTGACCTGATTCGAGGGTTATGGTGTCCTCCCCCTCTCTTCGAACTTCACATAACCCTAATATGTGTCACCTAATCTTCCCAAGTTCCACCTCGAGTTGCGCCAGATGCGAGTCAAGCCGTAGCGTGCAGCCGTTGTACGTCGCCAGAGTCAGTTTTGTTTGGTGGCCTCCCGTAACCCGGAGATTCTTCGCATCCCCTGTCCCACCGTAACCACGGTCGCCACCGTGACCGGGAATAGCGGGACTGCCGGGAACTAGGGGCCGTGGCTTTTTTGTTCTGCACATTAGAGGAATATAGCCTACTGCTATCACGCTGGCCAGACGGGTTGATAGAGGGTTTTTTTTTCGAGTTTTCCTTCTCTCGCACTGGTGTTCGGTGCAATTTTCTCCATTAGTCGACTTCTACGACACCCACTGGAAGAAGGGGTAGCGACATATGTATTCTTAAGCCGTCGCTACACGGCTAACAGGACCGATGGGAAATAGGAATCAGTAGGTACTTACAAAGTTCCGCCGGTTGCTGCAACTTGATCCACTCACACAGTACACAGATCACTTGTACACATGTTATTATGGTTTGATGGGCGCCCAGTAACTCCCTGCAGGGGTTGTTGACTAGTTTAAAAAGTTTATTGAAGTTTAGACATAGTTTTTGATTTTAATTTGCGGCGCGTTATGGCGGCCGGCCTCGTGTTTTTTGGCACTCGCGCGAAAGTTTTTTGCATTGACGGTGGCGCCACGTCTCGCTTGGTGAGTGGCAGTTTTTGGAACTAGGAGAGGGAAATGGAAGGAACAAGGAATGCATGCAAGCTCAAACACCTATTATGTTTAAAAAGAGTAACCATGGAGTTTCTTGCCCGTTCTTCTCCATAGGAACGCTTTTTGACGCTCATAAGTGCTTGTGAAAGCCTAAGTGAAATAAATGATTTGACTTTTTGACTTTGACTTTGACTTTAACAGACTCATTCCATTTTGGAATTTCCACCAAATTCATTTTTAGAAAAACCTTTAATTTTTTGGGGCACAATAATATCACTGTGCAAATGAGTCAAGAACTTGTAACTATGGTCAATTTTATGAAACTAGATTTAATATTGAGGAGATTATTGCACTAATCAAAAACATTCTCAATTCCAAGATTTAGGAGACCATTGCACTTAACAAATAAATTCCCAATTCCAAGTCGGCCGCGTTCAACATCTTCCAAGATATCAATCGAATAAACGTTTTTAAACACACACATTCACAACACAATACTTATCGTTTAATCTCATCGACATTGCAAAAGGCATTACCAAAATTCCAAATACCGAACAATTTCTTCAATTTTGATTCACAATACATTTAATTCATCACTGTCTACTGTACCAGTATTAAAAAATGCTGTAAGTCTATATCGAGTCATGTCAAACGTCCACCACCTTCCACGGTTCTGAATCAAGTAAGTACCCAAGTACCCAAGCTACGAACAAAGAACTACCCGGTTTCAGTGCGCAGACTTCTTAAATTCTAAGCTTACCGGTAGAAACTGTCAGCAGTTCACAGACGCCATTTTGAAAATCACCGAAGGACGAAACCGCGCACAAATCCAATCCAATCAGAGAAGCCATTTAAAATTGTCCTTGCTATCTTTTTATTTAAATATTTCGAATTCTAAATCGCGCATTGACAATATGTATTCTGTTCAAAAGAACTTCCAATAAATGAAGACAAAGATAAAATAAAACTATGAAAAAGAAAACCCGGATGATAACGTCTTCTATTG
>JAWIIS010000102.1:0-233690 GCA_033682625.1 Helicoverpa zea x Helicoverpa armigera | reverse complement strand
GGTTGCAGCCAGAGTCTATTAGCATATCTACTTTCGTTCCCCCAATCATGCATGATGCTGTAGAGCCTGTGTTCACGTTGAAGATGTAATCAATTTGCTTGCTTGTACCTGCTGCATTCGCTTCTTCTACGTTGTTTGCTTCTCTGGATCATTTTGAATTATTGTTCCGTGTTGCCTCATCTGGTTCTAGTTTCCTTTTTTGTAGGTACTTCTCTTGTTCGACATCGTATTTGAAAATGGCCTATAATTCCACATTTATTGCATTTCCGAGTTCTCGCAGGGCATTTTGGATCTCATGCGAAATGTTTCTTGCTACCACATCTGCCACAACCTCTGTCTTGTCTATCTCCTGTATCTTTATACTTGTCCGGCTTCATAGTTATTTTGTTCACGACGTGATTTTCAATTTTCTTCCCTACAAAATCGCCCAACTGTCTCTCTACAACCTCTAGCGCATTAGCCTCGAATATAATTTCGTCAAGGGTCATTTTGTCACCGTTTTTCAATATTTTTTTCCTTAAATCATCCGACAAGCATTTTTCGGTTATTTGTTCAATAATATGTTCATCTGTATTTGTGAACTGACATTTTGAAGCTTGATGTCTTAACCTTACTAAAAACTTGTCAAATTTCTCTTGTGGTTCTTGACGTATAAGACGGAACAGGTGTCGCTCGAATCCCTTACTCTGCTTGGGGGCGAAGTATTCGTCTAATTTTTTTATCGCGATTTCAAATACTTTGCCGCCGTTTTCATCGGTTGGCTTGGCGTCCGCTCCTGGTATATTGTAGAACACCTCTTACAAGTCAGCTCCACCGAAATGAAGTAAGCATGCTCTTTTCTTTTGCTCCGTGTCTATTCCCGCTGCTTCCAAGTAAATGTACAACCCGCGTTTCTACCGCTCCCAACGGACTGCAACTGACCCTATATCACCTTCACATTCGAATTTATCGAGTGTGAATACGGCCTGAGTCATTTTTGTTAACCTGTAGACGATGGGACATAGCGTTACGCAATTTAATGCATTTCGAAAAAATACCAGTGATTTTTACTAGCCTAATGGCCCGCAATTTAATGCTTGATTCCTCGGCTCGCAATTTAATGCTTTATTATTAATACTACATATTAACGCAATCAAATGCATATTCTCAGTATGTCATCGCAATTTAATGCCAAAACACTATTAATCGCAATTCAATGCTAAAACACTATAGTTCGCAATTAAATGCCAAAACACTATTAATCGCAATTCAATGCCATTTACTTTTTTTTTTTTTATTGCAAAAGTAAAGCGCAAAGCAATCGAAGCACTTGCTGCAGCACTACAGCGATATAAGCATCCAAACAGATAAGCGTGGAAGCAAAATAGCGATATACGTACGTACACCGCTTAAACACCATTAACTAACTAACAGTGGCAATCCTTACGCCATTATTTGTAATTATTACGCTCTGGATAGGCACGATTATCAAGGTACATACATAATTAATCATGGTTTAGTACCTTTTTATATTTGTTTGTGTTGCACACATTCCTAAGATCACTGGAGCATTATGTACAAATTGAAATATGTACCCTTGTTTAACGGACAACCGATTTAACATTGAATAAGCACTTGGTAACCGAAACAAGAATAAATTGTTTATCTTTTACGACAATGGATAATTATTTTGTGAAACGGTGGGTAGGTATGCAAAATTGTTTATTAGATATGTCGGAGATAGTCAATAGTACGGTCACTGAACGAGACGCAAGCGCGCCCTCTGGTGGCGTTTTCGGTGAAACAACAATTTGGCGTGCTTGGCGGAGTCGTGGCGGTCAGCGCGGCGTCCGCGGAGCTCAGTCTTAGTTCAGTCTTGGTCGAGTCTTCATCGAGTGTTCGTTGGAGTTGTCGCGTTGCCTTTCGTTACGTGTAGTGTACGTAGTGTTATTGCCTAGTGTTGTAGTACCGTTGTAGATTCAAATGTAAAGGTTCTTCTAACCTGACAGACAGACATGTGTTGCTGGGGAGTTTGTTCCGCCACTTCTTCTCCCCAGCCAAAACACATAGGTAGTGGCGAAGGGCGGGCGTTTTGGGGGCTGTCTTTTGTTCTGACTAATTTGAATAAACGTTTGAGTTTTGAGTTTGTTTGACTTTTGAGTTCTTTTTGAGTTATCTCTTTGCTTGATTACCCTAACTGATGTCGGACGATATTCCCATTCTGATGTCGCCTTCCGACAGATATATTCTTTATTATAATTAAAAGTAAATGCAGTGGAACAAACAAAACATTTAAAAACGGTTATATATATATATATAAATTTTTGTTTTTGAAGCTTCGATATGCAATAATAATAACGGTTCTTATAATATTAACTAATCGACTTAACTATTCGAGCATTTGTTTGATTCTATTTTATCGGCGCCGGTTGGAATAAATAAAACTTACTTGGAATCTAAAGTCTTAAAATTTAAAGAATATAAATACTTTTACTTACGAGGCCAACGAATTACTTTTCTGTTCTTTTTATTTTCTTGTTTTTTTTTTTTTTTTGTTTAAAAAAATGATAAAATTACTCACAGTTCTCCGTCGTCGCCAAGATGTTGTAGTCTCCTATCTGTAGCTATATATATAATAACTGTGTACTATTTGTTGAGTGTATGTATCGGCTCATTAACCTCACTCTAGCACGTCTTCACTCCGCGGCGGTAGGTAACAGACTGCCCTGTGCAGACTGATTCCCCCACCCCGCACCCTGCGTGTGAGTGTAGGAACGAGACGACAGATGTTTGATAGTGTGTGTGTAGTTGTATGGTTGTGTGTGTGTTGGTTTGTTATAATCGTGTATGCTACAGTCCTTAAGTCTGGTAAGTATAACTTACGTAAATGGCAATCCAATTCACCTGATGTACTAAAGGCCATCTGTGAGGATAGAGTCAGTTCAGATTTCGTCACTCTTAGTGAAAATGAAACGTCAAAGACTCTAGGTCTACACTGGAGGTGCTCTACGGACACATTTTCTTTTTCTTTATAGACGCTAATGCGTCACTCCCAGTAATAGTACTACGAAACGTCAGATTTTGTCCATAATTTCCCAAATATTTGACCCGATCGGCTTAGTTGTTCCCTGCATAGTAGAGGCTAAGATTCTAATGCAGAATTTGTGGCTTACAGGTTGCTCTTGGGATGCACCCGTTCCTGAAGAGATTCAGCATGTTTGGAGTGACTTCCTACACACCCTTCCTCGTCTGAATGACTTTACTAATCACAGTTACCATGACACAACTTTTAACCAAATTGTTGAGAAAATTAGCAGTACAACATTAGATAGTAATTCTATAATAGTTCTATTGTTAGGCAGTAGTTATGGTACAACAAAAGAGGACATTGTGAAAGGTATTGACACCTTACTTAGTTTGAATATGGGAAAATTAATGTTATGTGCTTTTCCTTATTCTGATAGTTTTTCAGAATATCAAAATAAATGTATATTTAATTTAAACTGCACATTACACATGTTGACATGTTGTCATAGCGACAAACTTTTATATTTTGACACTAATAAGTTTATTAGTGATTTCACATTGATCAAGGGAGCAGTATCTGTTCCTGGTAGTTGCAGACACACTATTGCTATGTTTATAGCCTATAATATTGACAATATTATATCTAATATAATAAACTATAGGGTAAGGGACGAGGGTATGCTGTATAGTTAAACTAACAGCACACTGATAGATTGTTGTATGATGACGTCATGTACGAAGGGGGGTCCACAAATACTATCTACCACCACTACCACCACCACCAATACGTTAGAACATTCTAATCATATTGAACACACTGGTAACATAGATTCTTCTGTGCAAGTTTTATCATTTGTGGAGAACACTCCTGATATAAATAATTTAAACTAATTATTAAGACAACAGAAGATATTCCAGTATTTAATAATTTTAAAGATAGTAGCAAGTTATCTTCTGGCGACTTAGTTAATTGTAAAAAACATAAGAGTGAGCAACATATTTTAAAACTTTTCAACCAAAATATTCAGAGTTGCTTTTCTAAACTTCTTGAAATAGAATTAGTTTTAGAACAAACCAAGTTTGATGTAATTTGTATTACAGAACATTGGCTGAAAGATTATCAAGTAGAATCTATTAATTTTGAGAATTATTCTGTAGCTAGTTACTTTAGCCGGAAATCCATGATACATGGTGTCTCCTTAATATTAGTAAAAAATCCTATTAAATGTAAAGTAAGAAAAGATATAGTTGATATGTCAGTGGAACATAATATTGAATTGTCCTGTGTTGAGCTAGATAAGCATGTGTTAGTGTGTGTCTACAGACCACCGCAACACCAGAATCTTTGTGTATTTGATTCTGTCATGGAAGATGTCTTGAAAAAAGTCAGTAGCAGTAGTAAGTCAGTCATTATATGTGGCGATTTCAATATTAATATTTTAGAAAGTAATATTGTAAGTTCGAGTTTCTTAAATCTTTTTAAATCATTTAATATGCGTAACGTTTTCGAAGAACCTACTAGGATAACACCAACTACTGCTACTTGTATAGATAATGTTTTTTGCAGCTGTGAGTACCTACATAAGGAAATAGTGAATTACTTGCCCTCTGATCACAGCGGACAAGCTGTCACTTTGCGCACTAACTCTCCACCAGAGAAAACACAAATAAAATTTAGGGAATATACTTTAAAAAAAATCGATAAATTCAATCAAACTTTAGGTGATAAACTGTGTGCGCATAGCTTAAATCTTAAAAATTCAAGTGATATTTACGCCGATTTTTTCTCTATATTAAACAAACCATTCAACTTAGCTTTTCCAGTTAAAACTAAAATTATTAAGTCCAAGTTCTTATTTAGTGACTGGGCAACTCCTGGTATTCGTAAAAGTAGACAAAAGCTGATTGAACTTTATGGTTTAAAGCCTTATAGCACCGATCCAAGTTTCCGTGATCATGTCTCAAAATATTCTAAAATATTTAAAAACGTTTGTAAACAGGCTAAATCTATTCATATTAGAAATAAAATAAAAAATTCTAAGGATAAAATAAAAACAACTTGGACAGTAATTAATAATGAAACAGGTAGGCGAAAAGTTCGCAAAACTGATTTTAGCCTAGAAACTCATAAAGGCCTCATCAACGGTAACCTTGAAGTAGCTCAAGAGTTTGAAGCATTCTTCACCAAAATACCTTTCGAAACTACAAAATCATTAAATTCTTCAACCGCCCTATCTATCGATTTACTCAAAACAAATGTGAAGCCATGCAGTTCAGTATTTAAATTTCAACATACCAGCCCCGAGGCTGTTGTTAAGGCCTTTAAAGATCTTAAAATAAAATCAACAGAAGATCTTTGGGGTATGTCTGTCAAGGTGTGTAGGTCAATTATTGAAACAATTGCACCTTATTTAACTTACATATTTAATGTTAGCGTAGACCAAGGCGTGTTTCCTGATCTAATGAAACACAGTAAAGTAGTACCTTTATTTAAATCGGGAAATAGCAAAGAATCAAACAACTATAGACCCGTTTCTGTTTTACCGGTTCTCAGCAAGGTATTCGAAAAGTTGATGCTTGCACAAATGTTGCGCCATTTCAATAAAAACTTCATTTTTCATAACGAACAATACGGTTTCACCAAAGGTCGCTGTAAACTGATGCTGGTGTAACTTTGATCAAGCACATCTTTAAGGCTTGGGAGGAAGCTGAAGACTCCATTGGAATTTTCTGCCATCTCTCAAAAGCGTTTGACTGTGTAAATCACGAAACGCTTTTGCAGAAGCTAGAGCATTACGGAATCAAAGATACATCCCTCCAGTTATTAAAATCGTATCTAAACGATCGGCAACTTAAAGTTCAAGTAAACGGCGTAAATTCACTGGGCTCAATGATGGCAATGGGCGTACCACAAGGTTCCATATTAGGTCCGTTCCTCTTTTTAGTTTATATTAATGATTTGCCCTATCTATTTGATAATCAACCTAGGATGGTGTTGTTTGCCGATGATACCTCTCTTATTTTTAACATTGATCGGCGTAGACGTAACCTAGACGACGTAAACAATTCCATTATCCAGGTCCAAAATTGGTTCAACGCAAATAACTTGGCTCTTAATGAAAAAAAAACGAAATGCATTCGATTTTCATTGCCAAATGTAAAAAGTAGTGAATGTGACATAATACTCAATAGTCAAAAACTAGAATTTATAAATCAGACAGTTTTCCTGGGAATCACTCTTGACAAAAAACTACAATGGGGACCCCACATTACATCTCTTGCGGGTCGTCTTAGCTCGGCCGCCTATGCTATTAGAAAGATGAGGCAGCTAGCGGACGTAGAAACAGCTAGACTGGTATATTTTAGTTACTTCCACAGCATCATGTCGTACGGCATTCTGCTGTGGGGACGAGCTGCTGACATTGAATGCATATTTATCTTACAAAAGCGAGCTGTCAGAGCTATGTACAACTTACGTGGTCGTGAATCTCTTAGGGAACTGTTTAAAAACATTAATATTATGACCGTGCCTTGCCAATTTATATATGTAAATATCATGTATGTTAGGAAAAACCTACATTTGTTTGATAAAATATGTGATAGACATAATTATAACACTCGAAATAAAAATAAAATAGCTATCCCGCAGTTTAGACTATCTAAAGTACATACATCTTTCATGGGATATTGTGTCAAATGTTATAATAAAATACCAGACAACATTCTGGAACTAAATGACATGCGGTTTAAAACTCATATAAAAGCCACACTTTGTAAAAACGCATATTATAAATTAGAAGATTATATTCAAGATAAAAATGCTTGGAAACATGCTGGTCCTGCTCCATAGGACGCACTGACAGTATCAAATTATTGAGAATTTAAAATTACACCCGCTAGTAAGATTGTGTTATTCTTCTGATTGTTTGTTTGTAACTTTGTACAAAAATATTAACTGATTTGTAAATGTGAACACCATGTAGCATTTTAACCTTTTTTTATTATTATTTATTCTCATATTCTTTGTCTATTGTGATTCTACATGATCTTCGCATGTTATTGTAATATGTATCAATACATACAAACTGTAATACCTATTATTTTAAAAAAAGAGTAACCATGGAGTTTCTTGCCCGTTCTTCTCCATAGGAAGCTACTTTTGGAATGGGCAACTAGAATCAACTTTATTTATATTTTTTGACGTTCATAAGTGCTTGTGAAAGCCTAAGTGAAATAAATGATTTGACTTTGACTTTGACTTTGAATGAACTGAACATACCCCGCTGGGTCACTTGTGAGTCAGTAGTATCACTACAGTTGCATGTCTTTACTGATGCCTCGGAAAAGGCATACGGTGTATGCATATATGTACGCAGTGAACTTGATAACGGCAAGGTTCACGTCCATCTTCTCACAGCCAAAAGCAAGGTTGCCCCAGTTAAACCTACGACCATTCCCCGCCTCGAACTCTGTGCAGCGTTATTAGGATCACATCTCTACCTTAAGGTCCGTCAGTCACTAACATTGGAGTTTAACGAGGTATACTTCTGGTGCGACTCAACCATTGTGTTAGGCTGGTTGTCTGCATCACCAACACAGTTAAAGACCTTTGTTCGACATAGAGTTACTGAGATACAGGAAGCTACTGCGGGAAGGCCATGGCTCTACGTTCCTTCACTTTCAAACCCCGCAGACCTCGCTTCGCGTGGACTCAGAGCGGATAAACTAGTGTCGTCATCGCTGTGGTGATCGGGACCTCAATATCTTCTTGAAGGTACATCTTGTTGGCCTCAATTTCCAACATCTAATAATCAGGACTTAAATCTTCCTCAAACAATTTCATCATACCATATTGACATAGTAATTCAACAGAAAATCTTATTATGTAATTCTTTATTTCCTAAATATTCTTCTTACGTAGGTGCTCTTACATTTATCATCTAGGTGCTGAGGTATTCTATTCGGATACAGCTTTTGCTATTCACCTCAATTAATAAATTACAACGCATGATTGCATATGTGTTACGATTTTGTAACAAATGCAGAAATTAGGCATCAGCGTACGGTGCACTTACTTCTTCTGAGTTAACCAATTCTTTACATATTCTTTGCCGCTTATCTCAGCAGGACTCGTTCCCTGAAGAGTACAATTTGCTCTCAGCAGGCAAAGAACTACCTGCTAAAAACAAACTGCTTTCCTTGTCTCCATTCTTTGACGCTAACTGTAATGTAGTTCGTGTCGGAGGCAGGTTGCATAACTCATTTTATGACTACAATGTCAAGCATCCCCATCTTGTTGTCCAGCTCTAATGTTGTTTGCAAGTTGTTGTTCAATATGTTTCACTTACGTTTGTTACATCCAGGACCTCAGCTCTTACTTGCCACGATACGTCAACACTTCTACCCTATTGGGGGCAAGAACTTGGCTAAAAAGGTCACACATCAATGCGTGAGATGCTGTAGAATCAAGGCAAGCACTATCCAGCCCATGATGAGAAACCTTCCAGAGCAACGCTTGCACCTAGAGTTTCCGTTCTTGGATTCAGGCGTCGACTATGCTGGACCTGTCATGATAGCTGACCGTAAGGGACGAGGGTGTAGGCTCATTAAATGTTTCATCAGTGTTTTTGTGTGTCTAGCTACCAGAGCCGTACACCTCGAACTAGTGTCGGACCTTACAAAAGAGGCTTTCCTAGCTGCCTTAAACCGGTTTATTGCTCGCAGGGGGAAACCACGTAACATCTTCTCCGACAACGGTACAACGTTTGTTGGGGCTTTCAATGAGTTGGCTAACTTACTTTCACAGTACATGAACCTAAACTTAATTGATCCAGGCATTAACTTCTCATTTATACCTGCGTACACTCCTCACTTTGGCGGATTATGGGAGTCCGCAGTTAAATCTACAAAACACCACCTTAGGAGAGTTCTAGGTTTAACTAATTTAACCTTTGAAGAGATGGCAACATGTCTTATTCAAGTGGAGGCCATCCTGAACTCCAGGCCCTTAACTCCACTCTCCAACGACCCTTCAGACCTTACTTCATTAACTCCAGCACATTTCCTGATTGGACGCTCACTCGTTATGTTGCCTCATCCACAGATCGAGAACACCAACATCTCCAATCTGCAATGGTTTCGACGTGTCGAATGTATGAAGCAGCATTTTTGGAATCGATTTTTTTGGAATCGCAACAGAGAACGAAATGGCATCGGTCATCGGGAGAGCTGAAGGAAGGAACACTCGTTGTCATCAAAGACAAAAGCTTACCGCCTTTACTCTGGCTTCTAGGGCGCATCACTCGGGTGCTTCCTGGCAGAGACGGCATAGCAAGGGTCGCCGACATCCATACACGAAAGGGTGTCATTCGGCGCGCCTTTACCACCATGTGCTCTCTACCTGTGGCTGTTGAAGATTCTTCAACGGGGGGAGGATGTTGAGTCACATACTCAATACCATCGCGCCGGGTGGAGCCACCGGCGACTGCACGAGCGACGAGCGCCGGCTGCCCCGCGCGCCCTTAACATCAGTCAGCTGTTGCACCGCTCCGAGCACGGCTGCGCTTACGCATATCTTATTTTCCGTCGCGTTAAATATTGTAACAGTCCTTTATTTTATTATACCATTTTATACAGTCCACCAAGTTTAATTTATCAATTTATTAATTTAATAAATCATTATTAATCATCACACTGAGCTATCGTCGCGATCAGTTGATTATAGCTAAATATATTAAATGTAACTAAAACAAATACAAAATATAAACTAAACTAAATAATATAAACTAAAAAACTAAACTAAATAATGTAAACTATACCCACTTACTACTACTACCCATAACTATTCCTTTTCTATTTTTCACCTATTGGTCTACCCCAATAGTTAATATGATGATGGTCTACCACCACACCCACCCATTGGAAGCCGACCCCAACATGATTGGGAAAAGGCTCGGAGGATGGTCTACCCCATTCATCGTATTACTACCATATTAAATATACTATATTATGACTATCGGCCCTACACCGATGGTTATAAACGAAACTTGATCGTGGTTCTACCCAATAGATCCCTTCCATTATGTATGCTAAAGGCCCTACACCTTTGGTATTCTTCGGAGCGGTGCAACTCCTTAAATAAGCCTTTGCAAGAGCGGTTGATTACTCTATAAGTAAGCCTTAATCACAAACATAACTTATGTATTTATCTTTTCTAATATTCAATCTATCAATTAATAGTTATGTGTAGTTAGTAATCGCTCGATTTCAGCTTTATCCTCTACCAGCCATGACTGAACTGGGTGAGTGTTTTGTGCACTGTAAGCAGAATACTCAGGTCGAAAGGACGGTCATGCAACCACTGTCCCAAAAGTAGCTGAACAACATAAGCGTCAAAAGTACATAAACACACGGCAACATTAAAAATATACTTTGTTAACCTAATTTTGTATTTACTGCTGTTTAGTGACTTTTAATACAAGGATGTTCAGCGACATTTGGATTGATGGTGTACAGCAACTTTAGGAATACAAGTGCACAGCTACTTTTGAAATACTCGTGTTTAACGACTTTTACGTACAAAAGTCGTTCTGGTGTACAGTCTATTTTGTTTCCTAGTTGCGACTATAACTTATGGCACTTTATTGTGAACAGGTGTTTTGTCATGTTGATTCTGTTCATCGACTTTTTTTTTTTTTTTTTTTTCTTTATTTATTAAAGAGGGTTTAATCACGCAGTGATTATGCCACCCTCATCGGGAAACATTTACACCTTACTAGCTAATCTTAATATCGAATATATCTACCTATTAACTTTAATTATTTTAGCTAATTTATATAATAATCTTGCTTTTTTGGAGAAAGGAGCGGCTAAGATACTGTTGCACTTACCGACTATAAAATCAGGATATGGGAAAACTTGATCTCTTTCTTGACTGCCTCGGGCACATTCCATTAGAATATGATGGACGTCTTCTACTATACCACATAGTGAGCAATTGGGAGAATCTACTTTTCCCATTAAGTATGCAAAGCTATTCAATGGAATATGTCCTGAGCGAAGCCTTAAAGCCATAACTATTTCAGCTCTGCACATATCGGCTTGATCAATCCATGGAAGTTTATGAATTTTTGGTTGGATTGTTTTATACCAAATCCCTTTGGATAAAGACCTTTGATCGAAATATTCTGTCCACATGTTAATACATCGAATCTTAGTATCCAGTAAGAGATCAGTAAAGTAAGGGGAACATTGGTATTCAATTCCATCGGATATGGCTTCTTTCGCCAACTGATCTACCTTCTCATTTTCAATCAAGCCAGTATGGGCAGGTATCCACTGCAGTATCAAGTTCTTGTTCTGCCTGCTTAATTCGTCTAAAGGTCTTATAATGTTGTAGGCTATCGGTGTTCCACGACTGCTCGAGGTACATCGAGCCAGATGTTGCAGTGCGCTTTTAGAATCAGTGAGAACAACATAATTACCGCTTTCTAAAGACTTAATATATGACAAAGCTTCTGATATTGCTATCAGTTCCGCGTACATGATATTTACATTGCATTTGATTTTTAGCTTTACATGAGTATTTGAATTAGGATCTAAGAACGCTGCGCCAACCCCACTTTTATCTTTGGAACCATCGGTAAAAATTTTACAATAACTATGGAAATGTTGTTCAATATATTGTTTACACATTTGGTTGAGAGTATAAGGGATATAGTGTTTTTTGGCTTTATGTATTAACTCCACATTTACTCTAATTGTTTGCGATAGATCCACATTGCTGACCCAAGTGTTTAACGAGAACATTTCAAATTGTGGACTAATGTAGATACGAATTAGTTTGTAAAGATTCGTGGACTAATGGCATTCGTGAACCTGTACTAATAGTGGCTTTTTTCGTAGGTTATTATTACATCTCTTTTTATAGATATCCTCTAGTTCATCCAATAAAGGTATGGTTAAATCTCTATCATAAGCCTTTGTCTTAAGCCAATATTTACTTGCCAAATAATATCTACGAATGTACAACGGTTGAAGATGAAGTTCGTTTTCCATGACATGTATAGCCGTAGTTTTGATGAATCCGCCAACTAACCTCATTATCAAGTTCTGTATTTTATCTAATTTACTTAGTTGCGTGTGACTGGCGCTATCATATAAGAAACTTGCATAGTCTAACCTGCTTCTAATAAGTGATATATATGTATAATCGCCTCAAATGAACCGGATGTACACCCCAATTTGGACCTATTAAGCATTTAAAAATATTTGTCTGTCTTAGAACTTTATCTCGCAGCTCATTAATATGCTTTCCCCATCTTAAAGCGCGATCAAGCCATATTCCCAAATATTTAACATTATCTACCACCGGGAGGGAAATGTTATTAATCTTTATTTCCGCATATTCCTTCCTATAACCATTTTTAAAGATACAGACTTTGCTTTTCGTTGTAGAAATCTCTAGACCTAAATCAGCAAGTAAGCATGTTATTTTATCTAAAGCTAGTTGTAACTTGTTAATTAGTTCAGAAATGTCACTGCCCGTAGTGAATAAAGCAAAGTCATCAGCGTATTGTGATACACTAACCGATGTTATGCGTTTGCATATAGACATAGTTGCTATATTAAACAATAGTGGCGACAATGGGTCACCCTGTGCCAATCCCCGACCCGAAGTACGGCCCATTACTTTGTTGTTTATTTTAATTTTTAGGTTTCTCTCTTTAAGATAATTCCAAATATAAGTACAAATTTTGTCTCCTAATCCTATTCGATCCATAATATTTAATAAAGCAACAATATCTATGTTATTATAGGCGTCATTTATGTCTATGAAGCATCCTAATGTAGACTGTTTTCTTGAGAATCCTGATTGTATTTTTAATATTAATCTGCTAAGGTTATCTACGGTCGAACGAAATTTTCTGAAACCGGTTGTCTCCTCTGATAGAATATTATGTTTTTCTATAAACCACTCTAATCTTTTCATTAGGATGGAATGAAAAACTTTGCATACGCAAGAGATCATTGAGATTGGTCTTAGTGATGATGGGCTGTTCGGGTCACGACCAGGCTTTGGGATTGGCACAATCATTATGTCGCGCCATTGTTCAGGTACAAAACCGACCGAGAGGAATTGGTTATATAAAGCAACTAATATTTGTTTGCCATTCAGTGGAAGTTTCTTTATCATAGAATAAGAGATGTCGTCATGACCAGGCGAGGTGTCTTTAGAACGAATTGCTTTTTCTAGTTCCTGATAGGAAATTTTTGCTTCTAACTTCGGGTTCTTTGAACAAAAGGATGGTTCTAGGGGTCTAACAAAATCCTGTGCCAAATTATGTAGTAGTTGATTAGCTCTTGTTTGGTCAACATAGTCTTTATTGAATTTACAACCTTTAAGCCACCTCATTTTCCTCCATACATCACTTGGTGAAGACAATTCATCTAATGACGAGCAAAAGGATTGCCATGTATTACTTTTAGCGTTACGCATAATCTTCTGAGAAACAGCTATTTTAGCTTGCAACTTATCTAGATTTTGAGGGGTAGGGTTACGTCTAAAGGATGACAAGGCTAATCGCCGTTCTGCAACACATTTTGACAATTCAGTGTTCCAGTATGGTTTTGGTGCAAATGATGTGCATGGGTTTTCATTAATTTTGAAAATCGGTATACATAGGTCCGCTGCCATATTAATGTTTCCTATAAACTGATCGTAGTTCGCTTGTAAATTGTCTACAAACTTGAAATTATCAAAGAGTTTGGCTAATGTTAGTGTATATGTCTCCCAGTCTGCTTTTTTAAAGTTTCTACGAATTAAATTATCTTGAATTGTCTCAATATATGTAGATAATTTGATTATGTAATGATCACTACCCAGTGTTTCATTAAAAGTTTTCCAATCAAACCTAATTGCTATGTCAGATGATATTAAAGATAAATCCGGAGAAGATTGTTGGAGTGTCCCGTTGACGAATTTTTCACGAGTAGGTGCGCCATTATTTAATATTATAAAGTCATGATCTATTAACGAATCGAAAATTTGCTTGCCCCTACAGTCTGATTTATATGACCAGTTGCTATGGTGTCCGTTAAAATCTCCTAACATAATTGTATTTTTACTGTCAATTGATAACAATTCGTCCCAATCATTTTGTGTTGTAGTAACACCTGGAGGACAGTAAACCGAAACTATATTTTCTATATCTCGACAATTGTGTATTTTGACCCAAATAGTTTCTACCCTAGAATTTTTAAGTTTCATTTTATGTAGCTGGGCTTTTATTGATGAATGTGTAACTATGGCTACACCTCCATATCCATCATTTCTGTCACTACGAAAAATATTGTATCCACTTATCTTAATACAGGTTTCCGGCTCCAACCACGTTTCACTTAAGGCAGCAATGTGTATCTTTTCTTGTAGTAAAAAGTTTTCGAACAATAATACTTTTGGTTGCAGGCTTTGACAATTCCACTGAATAATATTAATCTTACATTATTTGTTACCTTTAGCCATTAACAAAGTCAAAGATTTTTTTTAAGTATAGGCCAATCTGCTATGTTATCTACTACCACTAAAATTACCCACTCAACGCAGCATTTCATAATTCTATAAAATTTCGTTTGATAAGACACATTCTTTAAAAATATTATCTCCTTCAATCTCGATAGTACTGTTACAGCCTTTTTATCGTCCCACTGCTGGGCACAGGCCTCCTCTCACACGGAGAAGGATTGAGCATTAATCACCACGCTTGCTCAATGCGGGTTGGTGATTTCAGACTATATAGTCCAGGTTTCCTCAAGATGTTTTCCTTCACCTTTTTATCAGCCTTTGGTGTCCAAGATATACTTAGAAAGTACATACAAACTTAGAAAAGTTGCATTGGTACTTGCCTGACCATGGAATCGAACCCGCGCCCTCATACTCGAGAGGTTGGTTCTTTACCCACTAGGCCACCACGACTCGACAATCTCGATAGTAGCTCAACAAAATTAACGACTTTTTGTTTGTTTTCTTTCTCATTTTTTGGTGTCTCTAATGTTGTATTGTAATTGTTGTCTTCTATAATATCATGTGTTTCTTTTAGATTTGACTTTGCTTGTTTTTTCAATACATGGGTAGCTGGGGAGGGCAAGTCTTCCTTGTGAATAACTGCTTTAGTATTTATTTTGACAATATCAGCAAAAGTGGGTGTGCTACCTGCGTAAGAAGGAGAAATGTAATGGGATTTTGGCAAGGGCGATTTTACGTATTCATTTGGTATTATATCATCTTTTAATGTCTCTGAAGGAATGTCAGGAGGCACGTATATTGATAAGGCTTTACGGTAGGTACAATTGAATTCTGCCATTAAATCTCTGATCTTCTTTTCCTTGAGGAATTCAGGACACGTTTTAGTCAAGGCCATATGGCTTCCTTTGCAATTGACACATTTAAAACTTGTAGTCTCACAATTGGCGTGATTTTCTCCACATTTTGGAAATACGATTTTATTTGACGTGCATGTTTTTATTGCATGACCGAACTTCCAACACCTAGTACATTGCGTCACTGGGAATATGTATGGATCTACGTTTATTCGTAACTCGTCAACATAAATATAGGCTGGAATACTGGGGCCTTTAAAGCAAAGTTGAATTGCCTCACTCTTAAGCCATGTACCCTCATTAGTATTTTTATCTCTATTTCGTTTATTGAGGCGACGTGCTGATACTAGAGGGACTGCATTTGGGCACACAATTCTTTTTAATATTTCCTCGTCAGAGATATCCATATCTACATCTTTTATAACGCCATACGAGTAGTTTTTCTCCATAGCTCGTTGAAATCTCCACCCTTTATCGACAAATGATTTGCATTGTTCTAACTTGAATGAACTTAAATTACTACTAAATTCAATGCGTACTCTGAACTTATTAATATATTTTACTTTGTTTATATCCTTAATACCCTCTTGTTTGAGCAGTTTGGCTAGTGCAAACTGCTTAGGTAGTTCTTCATTCCATGAAATATAAACTTCTATTTTATCGCATTGTTTAAACTTTTTATCCTTTCTTACTTCCTGCCATTCTGTATCGGACCCATCTCTTTCCCTTTTTTCAGGTTTTGCATTGTTACTTATCTCAATTTGCATTGTATCTTCGTCTCGACGTTGATCTACCTCATGTTCGATTAACGAACTATTACTCGATCCTCCATCGTTTGCATCGTCACTCAACTCATGATTCATAATAACTGCACTCGAACAACCGACGAACCGGTTTCGTCCCAAGTGAATGGGCACGCGGTGTCGCTGCGCGCACTATATCTTCGTTACTACTAATTAGCACAAAGGAGCTCAAACACGCGTCCACCTCGTACGAATACCGTAACGCAACTGTTCATCGACTTTTGGTGCTGACTGTACATACATAGAAAAAAAAAAACATACCGGCCGAATTGAGAGCTGCCAGTTGGTCCCATAGTCATCAGGTCACGGATCTGATGATGGAAACCCTGAGAAATCGAGGGTAACCTTCCAAAGTTGTAGGCATACATAGGGTAAAAACTTGACACTCAGGTGTATGCCTAAAAGCACTATTCAACAATGAAGGTTTAGAGCTGACCTGATGATGGAGACCAGAGAGGGTCGAGAGAACTTGACAACTGAATATGAAAACTACCTCGTGTTTGGGCTTATATTGTTTGTATTGACGAGACCTTTGCAACAGTGAAGGTTTGGAGCTGATCTGATGATGGAGACCAGAGAAGGTCGAGGGAACTCGACAACTGAATATGTAAAATACCTTGTATTTGGGCTTATATTCTTTGTATTGATGAGAACTTTCCACTTATATGGATAGTGACAACTATTCGTATCACTGAAAAGCTGTAAATAAAAAACTTTTTTACAAAAAAATTAAACCGACTTGTAAAAACACTAAAAAACAATTTTAGGTGCATCGGCCTAGAAGTCGGTGGCAAAATTAACTAAGTAACATCCATTAGACACCGACTTCTGGGCCGATGCACCTAAAATTAGTTTTTTTCATCCCACCATCTCGGAAAGAGTAGTTTTACCCTTTGATATCTGAGCGCAAAAGCCGTTTTTACCCTCTGGAGTGGCAAAGTGATTTGAATTTAGAACATCGTGTGCAATACTCCATTTGTGACAATCTTGATAAGATTTTTCAAACAAATAAAATACTGCTTAAAATAATTATTCAATTAATTAAGTAATTTTTATTATTGTTTTTACATAGATTTTTAACCTCGTTTCATTTTTAAATTGAGTTTTCAAATAAATGAACTTTAATAGTTCATCATCAGCCTATCGCAGTCCACTGCTGGACATAGGCCTCTCCAAGTGCACGCCACTGAGATCGATTTTCGGCTTCTCGCATCCAGCTCCTGCCAGCCGTCTTGCGCAAGTCATCACTCCACCGTGCCTGAGGACGTCCTACACTACGTTTGCCGAGGCGCGGTCTCCACTCTAGAACTCGTTTACCCCAACGGTTATCGGTTCTTCGGCTAATATGGCCAGCCCACTGCCACTTCAGCTTGCTGATTCGGTGGGCTATGTCGATGACCTTGGTTCTCTGACGGATTACCTCATTTCTGATGCGATCCCTCAGAGAAACGCCGAGCATAGCTCTTTCCATAGCCCGCTGAGCGACTTTAAACTTGTGGACCAGCCGTACCGTCAGTGTCCACGTTTCGGCTCCGTAAGTCATGACAGGTAGGACGCACTGATTGAAGACTTTTGTCCTTAGGCACTGTGGAATCGTCGATGTTAGGACTCGACGTAGCTTCCCAAATGCAGCCCAACCTAACTGAATTCTCCTATTCACCTCGTCCTCAAAGTTGTTTCTACCTAACTGCAATGTCTGCCCGAGGTATACATATTTCCGAACAACTTCGAGAACGGCGCCGTGGCGTAATCGGTTCCGGTAGAACATGTTCATTGAACATGACCTTGGTTTTGTCCAAGTTCATCCGTAGGCCGATGCGTAGAGAAGATTCAGCCAGGTCGTTAAGCATCTGTTGTAGGTCCTGCAGTGTTTCCGCCATGATGACGATATCGTCAGCAAATCTCAAGTGAGAGATGTGTTCGCCATTGATGTTGATGCCGCGTCCTTTCCAGTTCAGCGTCTTGAACATATCCTCCATTGCATTAGTGAATAGTTTCGGGGAAATAACATCCCCTTGTCTCACTCCTCGATGCAACGGTATGGGACTTGTTTGCTGATTCTGTACTTGGACGGACATTGTAGCGGCTTCGTAGAGACATCTTATCACTTGGATGTATCGCCAATCTACTTGACAACGCTGCAGGGACTCCAGAACAGACCAGATTTCAACCGAGTCAAAGGCCTTCTCATAGTCCACAAATGCTAGACACAGGGGCTGATTATACTCTTCGGTCTGCTGTATAATCTGCCGCACTGTGTGGATGTGGTCTATGGTGCCGAATCCGCTCCGAAACCCAGCCTGCTGCGGTGATTGGAATTCGTCGAGTCTTCGCGCAAGTCGGTTCGTGATCACACTTGAGAACAGCTTATAGACGTGGCTTAGGAGGGAAATGGGTCGATAGTTCTTCAACTGGGTTTTGTCTCCCTTTTTGAAGAACAGGACGACAACACTCCTACTCCACGGCTCTGGAGTTCTCCCTTCAAACAGGACGGCATTAAAAAGCTTCTGGAGCTCCCCCAGTACGGGCTTACCTCCTGCTTTTAAAAGCTCTGTTGTAATGCCGTCCTCGCCAGGGGCTTTTCCATTTTTGAGCTGTCTCAGAGCGATCTCGATTTCGCCACTGCTGACTTCTGGCAGGTCTTCGGTGAAATGGCGTGTTAAGAGTCTAGTCTAGAATCCTCATTTCCGGGATCAGGTCGAGATGCATGCGATGCGTATAACCGGCCATAGAAATTTTCCACTTCCGAAAGGACTGCCGGCACCGAAGAAACGACTTCTCCACTTGTTGTGGTCAGCTTCGTCAAGTGGCTTCTTCCAAGAGATTGTACGAACACCTTTGACCCCCGATTCAGCTCAATTGCTCTTTCAATGGTAAGAGTATTGGAGCACCGGAGGTCGCGTCGTACGTGCTTGTTGATCTCTTGGTTTAGAGCCCGCTTAGCTGACGAAGTGACAGGCGGGTTTTCACGTCGTTTCTTCATAAGCCCTAATGTCTCTTCCGAAAGCTTTGATTTCTTGCCCTTACGCTGCATGTTACAGAATCTCGAACCTTCCTCCCTGAGGATCCGAACCACATATTCGTGGTTCTGGTTAACGTCTGTTGTGGTTTCCACGGCGGCAAATCGGTTCTCCAAATTTGACTGGAACGTTTCGGATCCTGTCATGGTTTGGAGCAGTGTTGGTCGGAGCCTGGCCTTCATCAGACGGAAACGTTCGGCCTTGAAGTTGATATTCAGAGAGCCTCGGACAAGTCGGTGATCGCTACCGGTATTAAACCTATTTTTGGAAACCAGTAATCTTGTTTTACTTTATCAAGCGTTTTCTCCACCCCGAAGTGACCCATCTCGTCATGGCATAACTGGCAAATACGCCATCTAGCCCCATTTGGCACCACCCATTTCTTTTGATCTCCTACGACTCTATAAACTTTATCATCCTGGAGGACAAAGTTCGTAAAGATGTCTTTGATCTCCTTTTGGTTACTCTGCAAGATCAGCTTGATATGTTGCAGCTTTGGGTCTGACATTTGAACTGTTTGTAGCCAATCAATCGTACTAATATTCATTATTTCGTATTCCCGCGCGTCTAAGAGTTCCTGAGAATCTGGTTTATTGACAGGGTTACGACTAAGTGCGTCGACATGTCTCATATTGTCGCCTGGCCTATATTTTATAGTGTAGTCATACTCCTGCAAGAGTAACCACCACCGGGCTATGCGAGGTACGAGATCTCGTTTAGTTAGGGTGGTTCTAAGAGCATTACAGTCTGTGTCAACTTTGAAGGGTATGCCAATATACGAAATTTTTTTAGAGATAAAACAACAGCAAGAGTCTCTAATTCATAGGAATGTAAGTATTCTTTATCTTTAGAGGTCTGTTTGCTGAAGTATGCTACAGGTTTAGGTAAAGACCGTTCGTCTGGTCTTTGTAACAGAATGCCGCCTACTCCTAACTTGCTGGCATCGCAATGCACCTCCGTTATGTAGGTTGGGTCGTACAGTGCCAATATGGGACGTTCGGTAAGTTTAGTTTTAATTATATTAAAGGCTTCTTCTTGAGGGCTACCCCAAACCCAAGGGGTATTTGCTTTCGTCAGGTAAGTCAAGGGCTTGGCGATACTAGCAAAGTTAGGGACAAATCGTCTGAAAAAACTAGCAAGACCAACAAATTGTCGGACTTGGTGAACGTTACTAGGTGTCGGAAATAATGTCACAGCTTCGGTTTTCCTACTACCAGGCCTGAGGCCATCTTTAGAAATCTCATAGCCTAAATAGTCTAGCTTGGTTTCAAAAAATAACATTTTTCAATGTTCAAGGTTAGACCGGCTTTACGAAGGCAGTCTAAGATTTTCGATAATTTTTCCAAACCTTCGTCTACATCGGTTGCGGCAGATAGTATGTCGTCCATGTAAGGTAGGGCTAAGTCAAATCTATCCTTCCCCAAAGCTTTATTGATCATATGCTGAAAAACTGCTGGTGCATTAACCAAACCAAACGGCATTCGTGTGTATTCGAAATGTCCGCCTGGAGTTACAAAAGCTGTCAAATGCATAGAGTCTTCTGCCATCGGGATTTGATAGTAGCCTGATTTTAGGTCTAAACTTGTAAATAGTCTTTTACCGTTAAGTCTATCCAATTGGTCCTCTATAACTGGCATAGGGTAAGAATCTTTGATAGTCTTTTAATTAAGCGCCCTATAGTCTACACATAAGCGATAGTCGTTGTTTTTCTTTTTAACCAAAACAATCGGACTCGCATAAGAAGAATTAGACTCTTTAACAATTTTATTATCAAGAAGCTCGTTAACTAGTTTCTGAACTACAATTCGTTCACTATATGGTAACCTATAAGGCTTATATGAGACTGGTGAGTCATCGTTAAGTGTAATGTGCATCTCCGAAATAGTGGATATCCCTAGTTCACCAACATTCAAAGCAAAACAGTCGCGATATTCATTTAAGAGGATTAATAGTCGTTGTTTTTGCTCACTTGTAGTCTCAGAGCCAATTTTTAGCATATCTAGTGTCAGAGGGGTTGGACTGTCTTTTATTGGTGTCTCAATAGTCAGTTTGTGAATCCCTAACTTTTCAGTCTTTTGGAAATCACCATACATGTCAAGCGAAATTGGGAGTAGATTGGCTCTAGCTATAAGCTTCCCCTTATTCAATATATGTTTATTTCCCGAAAGATTAATAACTAATATTTTCCCTAAACCCTTAGTAACTAAAAACAGACCTTGGGGAATTATTATCTCTTCGTCAGTTTTGAAACTGGTGTTACCTCAAAATCAAAATCTTTTTATTTCACATAGGCCTTTGCAGGCACCTATGAAACGTCACATTAGTTGCACGGTTCCAAACCTGTTAATAAACCTGTATGGTTGTTCCCTAAACAAACGTTAACGCTTACTACTCCGCTAATCTCTATATCAGACTCCACATAGACTCCCGATTTCTTTGTTTCGGCCGTCTCTGAATACAGCATCAAAGTATTACTAGTTTTGTAAGCCTTTACTTCGGGCAACTCAGTAAGACTTTGACCAATAAGTACATCAGTATTAATAAACTCGTCGCTTACAATAAATGCTTCTACTACAGCAGTAACAAAATCCACGCTTATCTCAACAGATACTTTACCTAATGGAAATATCGCACCTGCTGCAAAACCTTTTAATAGAGATAATCCCTCTGTTAACATATCTAGTCTCAACTCTATTGCTGTACTCTGTTTTATAAGCGTGCATTCGCTACCAAAATCAACAAATGCAGTTTTTTGTGTGCCATTTAACATAATTTTCTTATTATAAATATTTTTACTAGGTTTACTTGACTCAATCAGCTGTACCTTGTTTACGTTAGGGGTGCTTTTATTATCCTTGTCCTTCTCTGAATCACGCTTACAGTACTCTGTTAAATGCCCCATTCTATTACATTTTGCACATTTTTGTAAAGGTTTCGTACATTTTGGTACAGTATGCCCAGGCTCGGAGCAATTATAGCAGTTTATTTTAAACGAAGAATTTCTAATGATCCGTGTTTTCTCTTTAGATTGTGCAGGGATTTTTCTAACTTCTCTTACATTTTTACTTGAAACACTTCTAACACTCATATGTGCGCGCCATTTTGTTTTTTTGCATTTAGTAATTTCCTCGATGAGGTGGGATGAAAAGTTACGTGTTGCACTCGAGTGCAAAGATTTTTCACTTTGTGCTCTTTTGATTCGCTTGCTCGGTCATCAAAATTGAGCCCGCGGTTAAAAAGCAACTTTGCACTCTTGTATAACAAATAACTATTTTTTGCTTTTTAGTGTTTTTGGAAGTCGGTTTAATTTTTTTGTAAAAAAGTTTTTTAATAATGTACGTATGTTAATCTGATCGTTTGCATGATGCGGGTGGTTGTATTTAAGGGTTGAAAATGAAAAAAAAAATCGAGCGCGTCAGATGTTCTTAGGGAGTGTTAAGTACACCAAAAAAAGGCTCTCATTCACTAATCTGACGATTTCGATGGGACGCAAACTCGCGACCATTTTCATAATGTGCAAAAAAACCATTTTGAAATACTCAAGCGCGTCAGATTAAGATATATATGGTTCATCTTTATGTTCTAAACGTACTGTCTCATAATCTGACGATTATCTAGAGGGATTCGCCTGATCTGACAAAACAAAATTAGAAAAACGGTTCACTTTAAAGGCCATCCCTGCAACTTCCCGCTAATTCCATTCCTGGGCGCTTGAAATTGTACTTATGACATTTTTGAGCTCAAAATATAATTTATGTGATATTTTGAATTCGCTGAGTTCAAAGAAATAATATTTCTATGCATTTGAGCTCTCTCAGCTCGAAAGTCTGATAAAAGTTTCATAGAACACTATTTTTGGAATTTTCGAACCGCAATAACTTTTGAATGGATCAACCAATTTTCACCACGACGCGGTTGGCACCATTCGACGCAGTTTTATCATCCTCGTAAGTAATTTTAATTGATCGAACCACAAATTTCGGAGTTCACGATATGAGAAAGAAAGAAAGAAAGAAAATCAGTTTAATTGCGCAAAATATAAGACGCATAAATGCCCCTAACAAAATGAGCATAATATGGATAAAAAGATAAAAAGAACAAAACACAAATTTAAGGGAAAATATGCGTCCTAAAGCGCGCAATACGGCCCTCGCTCAGCATAATGCTGCGACCCGAAACGAGATAGAGTCCCAGCGCTGGTTTTCAGCGATAGCCGGTGCTACCGCGATGACGTCAACCGGTGGAACTAATGTATAAAATAAATAAATAAAAAAATACCTACTTAACTTTGCATGAATATTGAGATTTGTGTTGTGATGTGAACAAATGTGAACTTGTGTAGTGGGTGGATGCATAGTGTGTTTTCGGAAGAGGAGATTGACAGTGTAATATTTGACCACAGATAATACATATAATACGGGTTTGACCATAGTAATATAGGTTTTGACAATGACAGATGACAGCAAGTGAAAAGTCAACAAGAAGAAAAAAAAAAAAACAATTAAATAGTATAATATCAACAATGAACAACATTTGGAAATTAATATAAATTATATTCGTATAAGTGGGTTGGAAGTATTATACAATAATTATATCCTGGAGAAATTCTCATAATTTGAGAAGGTGAGAAGCAGAGGAAGAACATCAAGCCCAGACACAGCTTAACTCCAATAGAAGATTGGATTTCAAAGCAGCCCACACTGAAGGAGATTCCTGAACCAGAGCAAGTATGCCATGACCCATGAGGTATGAAATAATTTTCATGTGCTATGATTGATTTGTTCTAATAATAGTGTTTTTTTTAGTTGATATTTAAATGAGCCTTTTGTTTTCAGGCATCGCAATGGTGGAGGGAGGTCATTCCAACAGTGTGTGGCCGCAAACTTGAAAGACCCTCTGAAAGCTGTAGTACGATGTATCGGAACAACAAGAGGACAAACAATGGACCGAATACCATGCTTTAGCTGGTTATGTTTCCATGTTAGCTTTTTGTAGAGATAATTCGGTTTTTCCGTTCTAATTGTGCCGAACAGTAAACTAGCCAAATGTATCCTCCTCCTAGCAGCCATTTTTAACAAGTTAAGTTCGTTAATGAATGGTGTTACATGACTTCTGCGAGGAATATTTACACAGAAACGAGCACAAGCATTTTGGATCCGCTGGATGACATGTACAGTTTTTGAAAGAAGGCATGGTCCATATACTACATCACAATAATTTAACTTTGATAGAATAAGACTGTCTACAAGTTGTTTGCGCAAGGGAATAGCCAGGTATCTTCTTATTCCATATAAAACCTTTAACCTATAGAAAGCGTTACGAAGGACATTGCTAATATGAGACTCAAAACGCAGCTCGGGATCCATAATCAACCCAAGATTGCAAGCCTGTTCCACTCTCTCAATTCTCTCACCCATGATTACTAGTGCAGGATTGGCTGACAAAATTGAACGCACTTGGTTCCTAGAACCCAAAACCATAAATTTAGATTTCAGGGGGTTAAGAACCAGAGAGTTTTCCTCCGACCACACAACCACTCTATTCAAATCCTCATTCATTTTCTTCACAGCTAATGATGTCTCCTCTATCTTGAAAGACATGTATAATTGGATGTCATCAGCATACATATGGTAGTTGCAATTTATAAATGTCTTTGTGATATCCGCACTATATAGGATGTACAGCAAGGGCCCCAAAATCGACCCCTGAGGGACACCCCTGGACACGCGGAGGGGGGAGGATGACACTATTGAGCCATCCTCCTTATGCATCTCTACATATTGAGACCGACCAGAAAGGTAGCTTCTAAACCACTCTACTGCATCACTGTCAAAGCCATAAAAAACTAACTTGGATAACAGTAGTGTGGTGTTAATTGCATCGAAGGCACGGGAAAAGTCTAGCAGCGCCAAAATTGTACCCTCCCCCCTGTCGCGTGCTTCAAGGATATTCCCCACCACATCAGCCAGAGCTGTTGCAGTACCCCTACCCTGTCTGAAACCCGATTGCAAGTCCGGAAGAATATTGTTGGCTTCGAGAAATTCTATCACCTGAGAGTGGACAACCCGTTCAAGGATTTTGGAGAGGCAAGGCAGTATACTAATAGGTCTCAAGTCCTTGGTACTAACCGGATTATTGTTTTTAGGTATAGGACGAACAATAGCACATCTCCGGAGTTCAGGGAATGTACTTGTGGTTATGGAACGGTTGATGATGTCTGTGATGGCTTGTAGGGTAGTTGGCAAAGTAAGGGATAACATATCGAGGCTAATACCATCGACATCTTGTGCATTAGACCCCAGGCTCTTAATTATCCTGTACACAACTTCAGCGTTAGTTGTTGTGAGTTTGAAGGAGGCGTCACTAAATCTGCGAGCCTCAAAATAGGTCTTCAGTGACTCATTGTGATGACTGTTACCCGGCACATTAAGGAAAGCAGCATTAATTTCTTCAGCGTTATTGAAATGACCAGGTAGCAATCTTTGCTTGTGATCTGGCAACACATCAGACTTCAAGTTGCGCCATAACAGTTTCGGGTCTTTAATGTGGTCATTGATACTTTTGGCGAAATATGCCGTTTTCTCGCAAGCCAGTGCCGTTATCGCTTGATGTTTAAGGTCAAGATAATATTGCTTGTGTGCAGGTAGCTTAGATTTTCGATACCTATCTCTGGCCTCATCCCTTAATTTCGAGATTAACCGAATATTGTCAGTTATCCACGGAGTGGGGCGGGTTTTAAATGTCTTACTTATAAGAGGAGCATGTATATCAAAAAGCTGGTTCATAAAGAAACTAAATGTTTGCACCATATCATTGACATCACTCATGTCGCTAACGGAGTCCCATGGTATAGTTTTTAAATCCACACTGAAGTAGTCGTCTAGTATGTCCTTAAGCGGACGATATATGACTGTTCTAGGGATAGACTTAGGCTTCTTAAGAACTGTCTCACAAGTTATGAATGAGTGATGGCCAAGCTCAGCAATATGATTTACTCTAACATCACGGGTAGGAGCATCTGTGCAGATTACATCAATAAGCGAGCTACTATTGCCCACAAAATGTGTGGGTGTTTGAACCAGCTGATTGACATTTAAATATCCGAAAAAATCGATAAGTTCTTTCGTCTTAGAGCTACTAACTTCCAACATGTTAACATTGAAATCCCCTAACAGAATTAAATGATCATAGGGGGCCAAACCACTAATGCTAGCTGACAAGGCGTCAAGAAAATGCCGCAGGTCCAACCATGGCGGGCGATAGGCAGTGCCAATGAGTAATTTTTTTTTATTAATATTTAGGTTTAGCCAGAGCTGCTCAACACTGGGATGTTCAGGATGAGCTCTAACGCGCGCAGCAATTCCATTTTTAATGTAAAATGCGACCCCCCCCGCCCCGACCCCCGCGTATAGATATAGGACGTGAAATGTGCCTGAGTTTGTACCCAGGCACACAAGGCGCTCGGTCTTCCTGACCCTCGCGCAGCCAAGTTTCGTTGATGGCCATTATATCCACTGAATAATTGCCCATGGCTATCAAGAAATCATCCTGGTTAGTCCCGAGCGAACACGCATTCAGCAAACCAAACTTAATACATTTAGTCGGAACCATTTGTGTTTGTCAGTTGTGTATTATGTATAGTCATGTTTCTACAAAGTATGTAAATATGTTTGTTAAGTGAATATGGTGCGATTATGTGTGAAAATGAACTGTTAGTGTAATAAATTAATTGTAAATAACTAGTAATAACTTGTAGATAACTAAGAATAATTGTGTGTGGTGTTTGTACTATGAAAATGTTTTTCGTGAAAGAGAGTTTGCTAAAAAGTGTATTTTTATGTAGTGTAGGAATATATATAAGTATCACTTGTGACTCACCATACACGACAGCTAAAATTTGAAGTCCCACATAGAAATAGTTTTGACGCATATTTTCCCAATTACAAATACTAGATAAATATTTACAAAATAACAAACACAAATAGTAAACCCATTGTTTAATTGACAGGTCCAAAAATCCTTGTGATATCCTCGTCAGTGCGGATCCTTTGTGTGGAGTCACCAGGTGTCTTCTGTGCAAGTATGCGGCCGCGTTTAGTCCACACAAATCTCCAATTGAAGTGGCTAGCTGCGTCACGCGCCTTCCGAAACAACCGGCGATTTATTTTCGTGAGGCGCTCGTTAAGGAAGAACCGCTGAGGAGCACCAGGCATGTCGAGGTCGGCTGTCGTCGCCCCGCGTCGCACGCGCGCGCTCGCCAGCAGCTCGTCGCGCAGGTCGCGGCGCGCCAGGCGCACGACTATGGCGCGCGGCCGAGTTACTGCCGGCCCGGCAGAATTTGTAGCATTGAGCTGCTTCCCGCCGACACGTTCCGCACTGACAATATCGCGTTCCTCCACCTTGACTCCTAGTTTGAGCCCTATGAGCTGGATGATGTGGATGGGGTTATCAGAAGAAGCCTCAGGTATGTTGGAGACTTCAATGTCGTTGCCTAGAAGGTCCTGGTCTCTGTCATTCAACTCCCGCCTCAACTCCTCCACGACCCCGTCCACCGAAGAATGACCCGAAGAAGGCTGCTGCTCTAATGATATCTCTCGAAAGAATCAACCGATTCTGACCAGCTTGGTGGCGATCGACGTGGTTTTTCAAGCTCAAAGGCGGATTAGTTTTTGAAGTTAATCGATAAAGCCGGTTAAAATTATTCCAAAAAAAAACACATTAAAAAAAAAATGTTTTTTTTAAATCATTGAACTTAATTAATTAAAAAGCTCAGGAAATAGCATGCAAATAAATAAGTGTATGCTTTTTTAGTAAATGACATGTGTTTATAAAAAAAATACTTAAAAAAAAGCTGAAAACAATTGAATGTTTTATAATTAATAGATTAATTAATCATCATCTTCATCTGAAGAATCATCTTCCTCTTTTGGCTCAATTTCATCCTCAGATTTAACAATATTTTTTTTATGGACAACGTGTTTTTTTTTAATTATTGAAGAAAAGAAATACCTGATTCTGGAGTATCTTCAAGAATATCAGGTGTTATGACTACATCTTCGTACGCTTTCGGCAATTGGTCATCTGCAAACCAGTTAATTTTTCTCGTCGACAATTTTCCATCCATAATCCGTTGGTAAAAGATCAGTAATTTTTGCATTATGGGCATTACTCCATAAGCAAGCAATGAATTTTGGAGTAACTCCGATTCACAGGGTGGCAAGTTGCACGCATCGTAATTCCGGACACTCAAGGAGAAGGGTTGTGACTTGTCTTTTACTTTGTATGTCCTATTGAAGATGACAATTCTGGCTTGATTGACATCGTCTAACTTTTTCAACCCATACAAGTGGCAAGTAAAAGACTGTATAATATTAAAAGAATCCTGCACATTATGCTCCTTTGATCCCAAATCCAGAAATGCTTCTTGGAAAATTTCTGAATTCATTAATAATTGCAAAGGTTTCTTCTTCCCTCGTCGGTACAATGCTGGGTTGAAATCACAACCAGTGAATGCATGCAAAGCTGGAAGCGCTTTTGAAATTTTTGAACCTAATTTTTTGTAGAGAGCGGATATGTCGATGCATCGGATGGATGGACGATGGATATGGCGGGCATTGCTAACTCCAAGATCCATCCAAACTTCTACTCTTGCTTGCAGGTGTTCCATATTTGCTAACATGATGACCACTATACAGGGTTATTTGTAAATCACTAACAACCTTGCAGGACTGTATTACTAACGTCATAAACTACAACTTTTGTTCTATGACTTTTTATAAAACATAATACATTTGCCAAAAACAAACCTACAAGATTTCATTGGTCTATCTAACACATTTCAACTCTATTTTGCTATAGTGATAAAATTTGCACGCCCCTACCATTTCTTTACCAACTAAAGGCCCGATCGAGACCAGTCGAGCGATTAGTCGACCTTAGAGTGTGCGGACGAGTCGAGATTATCACTCATTACAATAAATTCGTTTGGTGAGGGGTTTGCATTTTTAGAATGAATGCAAGATCTTTACCTACCCTACGCCTCCCGCGCACTATTCTCGTACCTAGTCATACTTTTGAATTGGTAAATCGCTACGCTACGAACAGGTCAAATAAAAAAAAAACAAAATATCGTCTTCTTCACGTACTGTGTGCCTCGGTGGACGATCACTATCCCTGATGGCATGCCGGAATTGCCCGTAATCTCGTAACCGCTGTGTGGCGGCTAGCACTTGTTACTCAGCTAGGTGTAGGGATGTTTGGGAATCGTATGGCGTATTGGCGACAGGCTTCCGAAACATTGTCTTCACACCTAGCCAGCATTCGCACCATTTCCGTGTACTCGACATTTGAATATCGATACGCCATACTGTAAAGATAATTACGTTCGCACCACCGAATTTCGCTACAAGGACACGTATGATGCGACGCGGGCGCATAAAAACGACTGACGGCCGCTCGTAAATAGGTCAAACGCTCCCCCCCCCCCCCGCGCCCGAGCCCCGCTCCCTGTTCCCCTCCGCTGTCTTTTGTACTACTGTTTACTGTGCTTCGCATAGACTTCGTAACTTTTAGAGCGTACACTTGAAATATTTTAATTTTTGTGTGAAAATTTTGATGAACTAAAATCTGAGAATTATTAAAAGTCATAGAACAAAAGTTTTGGTTTATGATATTAGTAATATGGTCCTGAGAGGTTGTTAGTGTTTTACCTATAACCCTGTATAAGTATCAGAAGTTCTGACAGTAATGGTAGAATCTTCATTTTGTTGGTAAGCAACAAAAGCTATCTTCGTATCCGCTTCTTCGTGATCAGGGCATGACAACTCATTATTAATGATACGTGTTACTTTATTATCAGTAACAGAATATTCATAACACAAATCATGTATAATGTAAATTACCTTACTACCGATAATCGTTGCCATCTCCTGATCAGCCCAATGATCGATCAAAAACTTGACAATAGCTTCTTTAAACTTTAAATTTTTTAAGTCTTTTGTAAATTCTGCTGTTCGTGTTTGTTGAGGACCGGAAATGTGGAATTCCTTGTCATCTACACTACCTCGAAGAAAATGCTCATAATCCTTGATAGAGGGTGTGAAGTAGCGATCGAATACAATGGCAACTTTACTTGCAGCGTTATTGACAAGGCATTGTAATATTTTCTTTGACACACCTCCAAAACTACGGGGCATTTCTTTAAAAGTATTTAAAAAAAAGAAGCCATCTATAATTACAAGATCAATTTGGGGTGGCGGTTGCTCCATTTCTTCAACTTGTTTCTCTAGCTCGTGAATTAGTACTGACTTATCAGTCTTGTTTAAAGAACCATCTATATGGCACAGTGATAACGGCATAGGAGTTATGGGAAAACAAAGTACTTTCTCCAAGTCTATACTCGTGTCGAGAGATAAAGCTAATAACCGTCCGAATAAATCCCGCTGTAATGTAACTTCGTGCACTTCTTCACCAATTTTCATTTTTTTTTCTTCTCGAGGCTTGCAAAACTTAGCACCTTATTTTTTTTATTGGCTGGTGAAACCTGTCTGAATTTAAATGGGTAGTATTTAAACGCAAATCAAAAAATATCCTTTTTCTATGCAATAAGATTCCGAATTCCCATCAAAATTACTGATTGCACAGCAAAATATTCAACTCAAAATATTACTAAACACACTACAATTTATTTTCGCAGCGTACAGCGATTTTTCCTAAAGCAAAAGCTTTTTCATCAATGCACAGCTAATAATCTTAATGCACATTATACATGTAAACTCTTTTTCTTTGAAATATAGCTTCTATTAAAAATAGAAGCTATATTTCAAAGAAAAAGAGTTATTATTTACAGCAGTTTTTCTGAATAAAACAGCATTTTATTAGTCACAGTCATCTTATTATTTATTAATTACCACATAATGAGATCAGCAAAAAAATATGAAATTAAATACAAAATTGTAATTTATTGAATTATTAATAAGCGTCCACGCTTCCTTTTTTGCCCAATAAGCACATTTTTAGCTTCTACAGGTGGCGCCACGTACTTGAGTCGGATCGCAGTCCGATAATATGCTTGCACATATAGTTCTTAAAAAAAATGGGGCAGGTGCATTTTTAGTCATTGTCAGTACTTCCTTTTGGCATACATTTCACATAAGTAGTAATTAAAGGCAGAACTATCATATTTCAAAAGGTTTATAGTCAGAATCATTTTTCAACCGACTTCAAAAAAAGGAGGAGGTTCTCAATTCGGCTGTATTTTTTTTTTTTTTATGTTTGTTACTCGATTTCTCAAAGACGCCTGGACCGATTTCAAAAATTCTTTTTTTATTTGAAAGGGTATGCTTGTCATTTGGTCCCATCGTCATCAGGTCAGGATCTGATGATGGAAACCCTGAGAAATAGAGGGAAACCTTCGAACGTTGTAAGCATACTTAGGGTAAAAACTTGACATTCAGGTGTATGCCTGAAAGCACTATTCAACAGTGAAGGTTCGGAGCTGACTTGATGAT
Organism: Helicoverpa zea x Helicoverpa armigera; assembly: GCA_033682625.1. Classification (NCBI taxonomy): domain Eukaryota; kingdom Metazoa; phylum Arthropoda; class Insecta; order Lepidoptera; family Noctuidae; genus Helicoverpa; species Helicoverpa zea x Helicoverpa armigera. Next base: position 201,974 of record JAWIIS010000102.1, on the reverse strand, counting down.
GGAGACCAGAGAGGGTCGAGGGAACTCGACAACTGAGTATGTAAACTACCTCGTGTTTGGGCTTATATTATTTGTATTGACGAGACCTTTGCAACAGTGAAGGTTTGGAGCTGACCTGATGATGGAGACCAGAGAAGGTCGAGGGAATTCGACAACTGAATGAAATGAAATGAAATGAAATGAAATCGTTTATGAAATCGTTTATTTTGCAAGTTGGACATTACATCACTTTTACACGTCATTTTAAGAACGCTGAGGTCGGCATTTCCTAACTGACTGATCCCTGAGAAGAAACGCCGAAATAAACTCAAGGGTCATAGTCTCTTTTAAAGTCCAAACATGTTATAAATCAAGTAATATCATGTGTGAGTGTCACCATGTACGCGGTCTGGAATGGCCTTTTGAGGAAAGAGCCACATCAGGCTGGAGCTGACCAGTCCCAACAGACGGCACGCATGCATCAGTCGTCGTGTAGCTCAAACCATATCTTAGGGAGCTCAACGATCTGTCACACGACGATACCAGATCTGCAGAACATTTGCGTAGGCCATTCAAAAATACTCAAACCCGCCAGACAGTATTTATGTTATAAGAATATATAATGTTGCTCGCATACACGATACTCACATTCACAATAATAATAATAAAAAAAATAAAAAAAATATATAAAAAAATACAATTATAATATATAAATGTCAATAAACAATGTCATTAATAAAATGTTATCTGATGATAATATATATTTAAATGTCAAAAGTAACAATACACAGGCATTTGAAAAGATATCACTCACTAAGCGAGCAGCTCATTCCCAAGCTTTTTTATCATTTAAATAATCAGATATTTTGTAATATCCTTTTTTCAAAAGTTTGGATTTTATTTATGATTTTTAAATTTCTTGATAGGCAAATCACGAACCGCTTTGGAAGTTTATTGTAAAAGCGTATACATTGACCCATGAACGAGTTGCTTACTCTGTGGAGGCGAGTAGCATGTACAGCAAGATTATGTTTATTCCTAGTATTTATGCTATGAACATCAGACATTTGAACAAAGTCTGATATGTTTTTATGAACGTATATTAAATTTTCAAAAATGTATTGAGAGGCAACAGTAAGAATATTTATTTCTTTGAATTTCTCTCTGAGAGAAACTTTTGGACCCAGATTATAAATGGCTCGAACAGCTCTTTTCTGTAAAATAAATATAGTTTCAACATCCACACAGTTTCCCCAAAGGAGGATCCCATACGTCATTGAACTATGAAAGCAGCTAAAATAAACTATTCTGGCTGTGTCCACATCTGTGATTAGACGGATCTTTTTAATAGCATAGGCGGCGGAACTAAGTTTTCCTGACAGTTTAACAATATGTGGGCCCCATTGGAGTTTGGAATCAACGGTCAAACCAAGAAATACCGTTGACTCAACAGGCTTCAACTCTACTCCATTTAGTTGTACATTAGTTTGTAACTGCCTTACGTTGGGCGTTGAGAATTTAATTAACTTCGTTTTAGACTCATTTAAAAGAAGATTATTGACATTAAACCAATGAACAACCTTAGAGAGTGCATTGTTAACTTCGTCAAAATTGTCGAGTTGGCGCTTGATTTTAAAAACGAGTGAAGTATCATCAGCAAACAACACAATCCTGTGATTGTCCCTTATGTGATAAGGAAGGTCATTAATATAAATAAGGAACAAAAAAGGGCCTAGAATTGAACCCTGCGGAACCCCCATGGTGACCGTAGATCCAGAAGACCTCTTACCGTTGACATCTACCTTCTGAATTCTATTATGCAAATAAGAAGTCAGAAGGTCAAGAGCCTTATTTTTGATACCATAGTGGTGAAGTTTCCTGATGAGTATATCATGGTGCACGCAATCAAAAGCCTTGGACAAGTCGCAGAAAATACCGAGCGCATCCTGCGAATCCTCCCAGGCCTCGAATATATTTTTAAGCAATTCCACGCCCGCATCCGTAGTAGAACGACCCTTGGTAAATCCAAATTGTTTAGTGTGCAACAAATTGTTTCTATTAAAATGGCTCAACAATTGACGTAATATTAACTTCTCAAAAATTTTACTCAAAGTGGGTAAAATTGAAATTGGCCGAAAATTTGATGGATCGGTTGTACTACCAGATTTAAACAATGGAATTACTTTACTAAGTTTCATTAAGTCAGGAAAAACACCAGATGCAACACAAGAGTTAAACACAGTTGCTAAATAAGGTGAAATTATTTCAATTATCGATGAGATTATCTGAACTGACAATCCCCAAAGGTCAGCAGTCTTTTTTACATCGAGATCTTTAAACGCTTGAATAATATCCTTAGAGCTAACAACTGAGAATTCAAAACCTTTGTCACATTCCGCAACACAATTTTTTAATATTGTAAAAGCCGAACTGGAAGACGACATAAGAGTTCTGGTTGTTAAAATAGGGATATTGGTGAAAAAATTTTCAAACTCAGATGCTACCCCCAAGTCCGACTTAACGTCTACATTGTTTATTTTTAAGTGGAAGTCTCGATTCCGTACAGTGGATCGGCCTATTTCTGAATTGATTATATTCCACGTAGTTTTTATTTTATTACCAGAAGCTTTTATTTTATGTTTTATGTGTATTGATTTAGCGGAGGTGCAGGCTCTTTTAAATATTTTTGAATAGTTTTTAACATACTGTTTAAATGTTTCATCTTGATTGAATGATCTTTCATACTATAATTCAAACAACTTCTGTCTACTTTTGTAAATACCCGGCGTTGCCCAATCACTAAATGTTACCTGATCACAAACAGATATGGACTTAGTAGTAAAAACTTTTTTAAATTCACAATTAATTAAGTTGAATAAAAGGGTGTAAGCTTGATCAGGATTATCATGATAGGGCAATTCAGGCAGTTTTTCAATCAAGTTATTTTAAAAAAGTTCCAACCGATGTTTGTTTACAGGAATAAAACTTACATTTTTTCTCTGAGCTCTGATAGTTTTCACGGGAAAGGTAACTAATTGACCAGAGTGATCAGAATCTAACACATTTAAAATATGTTTGTTTAAAGGTTTTAAGTTAGTAAAAATGTTATCTATACATGTAGCACTAGTGCTAGTTATTCTAGTCGGCTCGAGAAATGTACTGTACAAGTTGTATGATTGAAACAGAGTTATAAAATTATTAACAATAGCAGTATTTTCCAGTATATTAATATTAAAGTCTCCACAGACGACAACTGTTTTATTATTGTTAGAAATTTTGAATAATACATCTTCCAGATGCTTCTCAAAAAGTGCATATGTTGCACATGGGGGCCTGTATACCTCGTGTGTTCATAAGTTTTGAGACAAAATAAAAGTTGCATATGTTTTTAAATAATAAACTTATATTTATAAAAAAGTAGAAAACATTAAGTAGATAGTAAGTAAAAATTTAGTATATTTATTATTCAAAATGACCACCCCTGTTTTTAATACATGCCCTTAGACGATTTGGCCAGTCATCAATGGCGGCACGAATCTTTTCCAGCGGAATTCGCTTTGCTTCTCGAACAAGAGCTCGCTTAAGTGACTCCAAGTTTGGGTGGGACTTTCGGCAGGCTCTGAGCTCTAATTCGGTCCATAGAGAATAATCCAGCGGGTTGAGGTCGGGGCTGGAGGAAGGCCATTCGTTCGCCGCAATGAAGGCTTTTTCCCTCTTTCCAGTTTTTCACTCAACCAAGCTTGGGTGGTTTTAGCCTTATGGGATGGCGCCGAGTCTTGCTGGAAAATCCAATACTTATTATGGAATAGGGTATTAGCCAGGGATTTCACAACAGTCTCTAGAATGTCACTTTGATAATTTTTGGCTTTCACCTTGACGCCTTGCTGGCAGAAATGAAGCCGAGTGACACCTTCGTACGAAACTCCCCACCATACCATGACACTAGCCAGATTATGAGTACGCAAGACATTCCGTGCTGAAGCTGGGACATCCTTGCTACTTTTGGCATACACTTTATTGTTTTGTCGGTTGAACTTTTCTTCGACAGTAAAAATTTTCTCGTCGGTGAAGAGTATCTTCCTCGCATCGTGTCTCCTAAGCAGTACAGGACAACGTTCGCGTCGCAATTGACGAAGGCGATCGTTTAAAAAGTGTATTTTCCTACGGCTATACGCCTAAACCTTGAGATCATATTTCAGTATTCTGTTGACTGAAACGCGCGAAATATTGGTCTGCAGAGCGAGTTTCTTCTGAGTGCGACATGGATTTCGGCGAAGTCGCTCTCGGATGATTTTAATGTTCGCAGGCGTCCTCACAGAGCATGGACGACCACTTCTTTGCTGATCTTGTAAAGAACTTGTCTCCTGGTATCGTTTAATAGTGTAGTACACGAAGTTACGGCTCACACCAAAACTTTTCAGTTCTCGGAAAATGTCCATAGGTTTTCTTCCCACCTTAAATAGTGAAATGACTGTCGCACGTAATTCTTTTGTTCCCTCAATTACGAGAAAATTCAAATAAAATAACCCGAAATCATAGATATTAAAAGGTTACATTCCAAATTCAAAATTAGAAAAATAAATATACAGCAGCCAGTAACATTTTTTTTATTTTTATAAGTAAAAGTTTTTCTCAAAACTTATGAACACACGAGGTACACTCATTACAATGAACTGCTCAAGCTCAACGCATGATATCTCAATTATAATAAATAAAATAATAAAATAAAATAGTTTATTTCACACAAAGTTTACAATGTTGAACTATGACTATAAAAGCATAAAGGTTTATATTAGGTCAACAAAATGAGGTACCCTGACTCCTAAACTAGGTGTAGGCCTGTAACTTAGAAGTCAGTGATTCTCCGTAAAAAAGTCATATTATATTTATAAGAGGACAGTAGAAATAACAAATTAACAAAATAGTGTGACTAAACTATATAAACAGTAAAAAAAATGAATGAAAGAATTAAATAAGTAACTAGGCCAATGTGCAATGTAAATACAAAAACAAGGTGGTGAGTGTGTGTGAGTGTATGTGTAGAAAGTGTGTGTGTTTGTAGTGTGTAAATGTAGATGTAGCTATAGGTAACTAAGTCATGGGGGACTATGAACAGATACCCTGCAGAAGATCCTCAGTCTTTTCATAATTCAAGGTTTGAAGGTAGTCTCTAATTAAAGTTTTGCACTGACGTTTAAGGCATGGATAGATTTGAATTTTTTTGTTTAGTATGTTATATATTTTAGTGCTAATCACGTAGTATTGACGTTTGGCAAAAGCAGTTCTGTGGCGTACGGGTGGAAAGACATTATGCTTGAGGCGGCCAGTAGGCTCCTCAGGGGGACGCGTTGAATGCTTACGCAAAGTACACAGGAGCACAAAGAGTTGTCTGACAGTGAGAACCTTGCAGTCTGAGTAGAGCTGTACAGTGGAATACCTTCGTGGACGAGAAAACATTACTTTCAAGACAGCTCTCTGGGCTCTCTCAAGGCGAATAAATACATTTTGCGTGGCACCACCCCAAACAGGAAGGCAATACGTTAGCACAGATCGACAAAGTGCAAAGTAAACAAGTTTTAGTGTTTCACTATCAGCTGAGTTACGTAGCTTCTTGAAAACGTATATGAGTTTACGTATACGTGACGCGACCTTGGTTATATGTGGGTGCCAGTTAAGATGTTGGTCAATGAGTACTCCCAAGTACCTTACGCAAGAGGATCTAGTAAGGGGGAGGCAACAACAAAGCGTTGAGGAATTACAGGCGTGAGCTTGCAAGATAAGGGAATTTGGGGGACAGAGATTTGACCTAATGGCAAAAGGAACATAAACCGATTTCTCAACGTTCAAGGTAAGTAAATTATCGGACAAACATTTCACAACAGAGGAGAGCGCAACCTCGGCGTTATGGTATGTCTGGGGCCAGTCTTCACCATCTACGACAAGGGCTGTATCATCCGCGTAAGTAAAGATCTTACAATTACCAAGAGTTAGTTTGCAGAGATCGTTGATGTAGATAAGGAAGAGAGTGGGCCCCAGGATGCTGCCTTGCGGAACGCCGTATGTGATTGGGAGCTCATCACTTTCGTGCTTGCCGATCTTTACCTTTTGGGTGCAATTGCTGAGGTAATCCGCGAAGATTTTCAGTGCGACACCGCGTATTCCTATACTTTCCATTTTACTCAATAAGGCTGGGGCAGAAACGGTGTCAAAAGCCTTTGACAGGTCCAAGAATATACCTAGGCACTTGCGTTTACTATCCAACATCCTGGCTACGCAATCAGTCAAATCCATAACCGCGTCCTCGGTGCTCACTCCATTTCTGAACCCATATTGGTTGTTGGCTAATATATTGTTTGCACCCAGAAAGCTTGTCAGGCTCTTGTTAAGGATTCGCTCCAGGATCTTGGACATGGCTGTTAAAATCGAGATTGGGCGGTAGTTGTTGACATCGTCTCTGCGCCCAGACTTATGAATGGGATGAACAAGTGCTTTTTTAAACGCCATGGGGAAGACCCCAGCACTGATACATAAATTGCAAACGTGAGTGATAATCGGAACCAGTACACATCTGGCGGCCTTTATTAATTTTGAAGGGATCGAGTCTAAGCCGGTAGCGCAGTTTGTCCGAAGACCTAAAATGATTGAGTCGACATCGTTTTCAGATACTTCGAGGAGTGCCATAGATCTAAGCGACACTGAGTCTGATGCAGATTTGGACACAATCGATGTAGGGTTAAATTTTGACGCTAAACTGCTTCCTACATTAGAAAAAAAGTTGTTAACGTGATTAAGCGAAGACTTAGGGTTATCCATTAAATGCAATAGATCAACAGAGGGAGAGGACTGAGTTTGTAGATCTGATATTTTTTTGATCACGTTCCAGGTAGCCTTTACATTATTTTTTGCATTGTGGAACTGTTCTTTTTCATGTAACCGTTTAAGTTTTCTCAAAAGAGAATTGCAAAAATTGCGATATCGAGTGTAGGTAATTTTTAATATTTCATTATTTTGTGACTTTCTGAGTTTGGTATGCATGCGGTCACGGTGCCTAATACAACGAAGAAGCCCAGGAGTAATCCAGGGCTTCAAGTTGCGCTCTCTTTTTGGAACCGATAGTTCGCGTGTGTGCTGTGTAACAATGGAGGAAAGTTGACTTACCAAAGCATCAGCAGCATCATTGGGATCAGTAACCGTCAATAAAGGAGACCAGTCATGGGATTTGATATCACCAACAGCCGACTCGTGGTCTATTTTTGACATAGTCCGATTCCCAATTCTGTTCGTTGTTTTGGTTTCCAGAAATAATAATAGCGGTTCATGGTCAGTTATGGATGACTCAATAACGAAAGTAGTAGCGGATTTTTTGGTTTTTAGTAAAATGTGATCCAGACAGTTAGCGAGTCGTGTTGGAAACAGATGGGCTGGGAGAAATCCGTTAGAGGCAGCGCAAGTTAAGTACTCATCCGAGCGACTATCACTATTGTCGACTTTGATATCAATGTTCATGTCACCAATCAGAACAACGGTAGGAGAGGTTATTTTGAGTACGTTATCGAGGCTATCAATAAATTTGTTGATGTTTATAAAGGAAGGAGGGCGATAGATGGCTACTATTGCAATATCTTTTATGCAGCACACAAGACAATTTGCGTCATCAAAATAAGGTTCCTTTACGTCAACTTTTATAGACGATTTGACATAGATAGCACAGCCATCGTTTTGGTTAAATGTTCTTTTAGTTGAGTATGACGTAAATCCGTCCAATGTCGGAAGGTGTGATAGTTTGCTTAGCCAGCACTCAGTGAGCACGAGCACGTCGCACTGGAAACCCAATAACCGCATCAGAACAGGAACCTCGTCAAAATTTTTAGTAATGCTTCGAATGTTTAAGTGTAATATTTTTAAACCATTTTTTGGATCCTTTAAAAACTGAGCGCAGCTCTCAGGTTGACACTTGAGTGATTTAGAAATATGCAGCGCGTCAATCTCGCTATTAATATTATCATGGTTAGCCATTTATAATAATTAAAATATGCAGAATAAGAAAAGCTTTGAAAGTCGTTATAATCGTGAGCAAAGATGTGGTAATAAGTATTTCGAACAAAGTTGGAAAGTTATAGACCAATATACGACGACGACGGTATATATCAATTCTATGGGTATATGTTATATTCATGCGTATGTTGTAGGAATAAAGTATTTTGTAGTTGGGTATGCGTGTATGTGTGAAAATAGCTTGTTTGTGTTGTTTTGTTGTATGTGAAGTAAATGGTGTGAATGCAGGTAATGATGTATGAATTGCTGTGGCCATTAATTTGGTAATACTAATACTAATTGACAGATTAACAGAAAAATACATAAGAGAAAAAGTACACACAATAATAGCTTTATGAATTAGTCAGAGAACGGCAACTTGGTTCACAGGTGGGCTAAGGCACTTTGCTGAGCGAACAAGGATCTGTTTGTCTCCATCTATTTTGCGCAAAAAACATTGCCGTTTGCTATCCAGCAATACTTGAAGGAATATTTGGCAGCGAACTCCCTAGCCTGGTAGAAAAGCTTCTTGGTGCATGCTGGAAGATGATCAGAAATGTACACCGGGAGACGATCACCAGACAAACCCATGACTGTGGTGTTCAATTTATCGTCTTTTCCTCTTCCTTTGTTGAAGGCACGCACAGCAGATAGTAGAGTCTGCTTGGTTTGCACAGTAGTGTACTCCGCAACAATTGGCCGCGGGGAAGTTGAGGTAGCAGACTTGTTTGGAAGGCGGTAGATATCGCGCAGCTCGGATTCGTTAATGTGCACGCCAACAGCCGCACCTGCCTGACACACCGTTTTTGTTAGTGTGGTGCTAGATTCAGCAGTTGCTTGCGGGATGTTACGCAGTTCTATGGCAGATGACCTCGACTTGTGCTGGAGATCTACTATTCTCTGCTCGAGACATTCAATATAGGTCTGCTGTTCACGGCGCTCTTTCCTCAATAATTCCACCTCCATCTTCAGGTCTTCGAACTTTTTATTAAAGAATTCAATTGACTGGACAATACCAACATTCGACTTACATATTTCTGAGTTAGATGCTTGAATTTTACTGTTTTGGGTTTTAATATCTCTAATATCCGAAGACAGCTGGGCCATAAACTTTTTTTGGTCTGCCAGTAATTCTGCGACACGAGCGTCTTGCTCCTTCTTCCACTTATCGAGTATGTCTTGGATCTCTTCTGGCTCCTGCGAACTCGTATCAGTATCAACAGTAGTGCCCTCTGGCGAGTCGCCATGTCGCGCTCGCTTGTATCGATTTTTGTTGACAAAATCGCACGCCGTGGTAATATCAGGCTCTGAGCGAGTTTGAGATTTTATTATGTTACTCGCCGGCGATCTAGTGGTTTTAGGTGGGGTGCGTTGTGTAGTAGCCATGTCAACAGCAAAAAAAAAATATTCAGGGCAGTTATAAAAGTAGTAAAATACAAGGCAAATCGGTACAATATTACCAGAGAAGAAACAACGTTCAAGCGCATCAAAACAAGGTTCAAGCGTAGCCGATACAATTGTCGTAACAGTTACGAAGCACAGCAACGTCTCGCAGCAGCGCGCACAATAGTAGCTTAGCAGCGATGATAGTCGCTCGTAGCGGATCTCTGTTTCGACTCGAGTAGTAACAGTCATGGTGGCACAGCGTGTAAGCGGTCCGGTCACCTCTCACCGAGGAGGCGGTTCGAGTCCAGCGAATCGCAATCACTTTTTCAATCACACTTTGACACGGCAACAGCACTAATATTAACGTCTCTTTCTAGGACAACCCAGTAGGAGTGGCCCCCAGGTAAGAACACGCAATGCGAGACAAGGAATTGATTTTAACTAGGCTAGCCAATCACACACTTTGAATGCACTGCAGAGCGACACACGTCCACTCAGTTCTATGCCAAACCGAAGAATGAATTACTCGCTCAACAGAAAGGTTCACAATATCCTTCCGTTCTTTGAATTTAATAGTATTGCGAAGAATTATTAGAGAACCACCACGTATTATATTTACTCTGCTGTACGAGCTGCCTACACAATGGTTCTTGAAGCTAAACATGAACTGATGCTCTTTAAGCCAATGCTCAGTTAAACATAAAATATCTATATTATTACAGTTCATGAACAACTCCAATTCCAATTCTTTACTAATCAAACCTTGAATATTTTGATGGAATATATTCAGATTGTGTTTGTTTCTAGTATTTATACTCAAAGAGTTTGATGGATTAGAAGTAACAACATTATTTGTGGTATTTATATTTGAACATATAATTGCATTTATGTCACAATTCAAAATAATTGATTGACTGCTAGAGATTGGCTCTATTGTCTGGTGGGGGAGTTTAAATCACTTGGAACTAATTCCAAGTTCTGTGAAAAAATAAACTAGACTGCTCAATAGGAGCAGTATCGTTAGCCAAGCATTTGGCTTTGTTCAAAATACAATAAAATAGCGATTTTGCTATTTGTCCTTTATAAAAATTACAAATATAATAATTATCATTTGTCATAAAATAATTATTACTAATGAGTACATTAGAGTCAATAAAATTGAATTTTTCATTATACAATGTCATAGTTTGCAATTTAAGATTGCATTTATGTGTATGGTTATTTTCTGTCTGCGACAAGCCCTTGCCATAGTAGCTTCAGGCATGCAATAGTTTATTACCTGGTCACCTAAATATTGATGTAATTTGTGACACATGTTTTGTCCAATTTCATCACTAAACATTACTATTTTGTTACAATTATTATTTTCATTTTGTATTAATTTTATTGTTTTTTGTGTGTCGAAGGAAGTACTTTTTTTACAACCATCTAATTTAATACAATGAGAAGATTGATGAGAATCATCTAACCCTGAACAGCCTGGCAGATCTTGTTCACAACCTGGTGTTCGATTGTTTGTCAATGAATTAAACATTTTCTCATTTTCACTACACAGATCCACCAAGCCGTTCATTGCCAGTATGTACTCACCCATTTCTCTTTGTGAGGTTTGATATTTGCATGTAACTGCCATCAATGATTCTTGTAAATGGAGAATCCTTGACTGCAGATCCTGTATATCAACCTCATATTCTTTTCTACTATTGTTGAAATTTAATTGTAATTTTTTACAACTGTTAAAAGATTTGTGGTTTTTGGTGAAATTATTTTTGTAACTTTTTATTAATTTTTGAGTCCTTTTAATAAATTTATTTATTTTGACATATTTCTTTACTTTGTTTTTGCTGCCAATGATTTGCTTTACCTGAGATATTGATGCAAAACTATTGTCAGTAGTCAGGTCAATGGTTACAATTTGAGAACTATTATTCAAGAGTGAGTCAGCAGACCGCACCGGAGTGGTACCAACCAGTTCCTCAAACAGTGCATTGGTTTGCTCTGTCTGAAGTTTCTGGCTGGTACTTTCCATCCTGATAATAGTATCCTGGGCTTCACTCAACCTACACTTCAGTTCAGCGTTGTGTTTGAGAGTTGTGTCAAACTCATCGCTGCACCGGTCAAACTGGTCAACAATGTGTTGGAGCTTATCCCGTTCTTCTGTGATGTTAACTAATTGACAATGTAGTTCTGCCATCTCACTCTTGAGTTGACTATTATTCTTTAAAATTTGAAGATGTAAAATACCTCGTATTTGGGCTTATATTCTTTGTATTGATGAGAACTTTCCACTTATATGGATAGTGACAACTATTCGTATCACTGAAAATAAAAAACTTTTTTACAATAAAATTAAACCGACTTCCAAAACACTAAAAAGTAAAAAAAAAAACTAATTTTAGGTGCATCGGCCTAGAAGTCAGTGGCAAAATTAACTTAGTAACATCCATTAGACACCGACTTTTAGGCCGATGCACCTAAAATTAGTTTTTTGGCATAGTTTTGGAATTTTTATTTTCCTGTAAGAAGCATGCAAATAAGCCTGAAGCATGCAAATAAGCCTGAAGCATGCAAATAAGCCTGAAGCATGCAATCAGGCATGCAGCATGTTAGCAGGCATGCAACATGGAAGTAAGCATGCAACATGCAGCAAGCATGGCTTCTGTCACGGCTCCGGCGCTTCGTGGCTCCGGCGGTCCCATGCGAGCTTATCGTCGCAGATGGTTTTCACGCTCACCACCGCAGCAGCCTCAACCGCGTCGGCGAGCGTTAAAACTACTTCCGCCTCAGCTCGCAGGCCGCCTCGCCCCTCCGCGCCTACGCGGTTTTGAATTGCACTGTAGGGGTAGGGAAAACAAGACTACGTGGAGTCGGTTTTGCAGCGATTCGTTTTCGTTATTAGCTTAAATTTTTCAGTTAATTTGTTCTGCTTTTAGAAATAATGCAATGTGACAGGATTTTTTTGTTATAATAATCATTAAATTTGTCGAGCATGGCTTCTTGAAAATTAAGACAAATATGATGAACAGGTTTTGTTGTACTTACTGGTTAATATGCGACTGAGATAGTTTTTGATTTTGCTATGAAATGTGGAAAATTTGCTGTGCAGTCAGTATTTAATGCTTGTATGTAGTATTTTTGTACAAGAATAAATTTAACTGTATTGCATTATAAGGAAAAAAGTAATGTCATATTGATGTATAATTTCTAATTATCTGCAGTTTGAGTTTTGTTAAACATTTAGTTTATTTGTAGTGAAGTAAGTTATTTGATGTAAAAAATAATATAAATGATGAGTATTTATTGATAGGCGATTATTTATTTGATATGCAATTTATAATATCCCAATTTGAATTACATTCCATTATGAATTGACCGCGCTGAAATGTTCCTCCAGACACTGTATTTAGTAAACAGTTTGTAATTTCTAGAGAAGCAGCTTGCCCCGTTGAAATGTTAAACAACAGATCCTTATCAATTGAAGAAGAGAATGGATTGATGGTCTGCAGGACACTGTTCGAAAAAGCTTCAATTTGGATGTGTTGTTTTTTCATTCGATCTAGATGTAGATCGGCAGCAATATCATGGTAGTTTCTGTCAAGCCCTGCACGAGTAAGCACATGAGATATGATTCTTGTTCGCGCTCCATGATTTTTAGCCCAACGTTGTCTAGCAGAAATTGAATTTGTGAGGTTAACAATTCCAGTAAGACGACGAGCAGCTCACCATTTATCGTCTGCTCTAGCGTTAAATCCACAGGAATTCGTGAGAAAGGCTTGCTGGTTCTTCTGATTCCAAACGAACCCTTACCCATTTCAGATCGGACGCCTGAATGTGTGTTATCTACATGTTGCAGTAAATTTATGTAGTACACTAGCCATCGACTATAGTTTGGTTGATTGTAATAGAAGAATAAGCTGACGATTTTCGCAATTGTATATACAGGGTTATAGGTAAAACACTAACAACCTCTCAGGACCATATTACTAATATCATAAACTAAAACTTTTGTTCTATGACTTTTAATAATTCTCAGATTTTAGTTCATCAAAATTTTCACACAAAAATTAAAATATTTCAAGTGTACGCTCTAAAAGTTACGAAGTCTACGCGAAGCACAGTAAACAGTAGTACAAAAGACAGCGGAGGGCAGGGCTCGTGCGGGGGGGGGGGAGCGTTTGACCTATTTACGAGCGGCCGTCAGTCGTTTTTATGCGCCCGCGTCGCATCATACGTGTCCTTGTAGGGAAATTCGGTGGTGCGAACGTAATTATCTTTACAGTATGGCGTATCGATATTCAAATGTCGAGTACACGGAAATGGTGCGAACGCTGGCTAGGTGTGATGACAATGTTTCGGAAGCCTGTCGCCAATACGCCATACGATTCCCAAACATCCCTACACCTAGCTGAGTAACAATGCTAGCCGCCACACAGCGGTTACGAGATTACGGGCAATTCCGGCATGCCATCAGGGATAGTGATCGTCCACCGAGGCACACAGTACGCGAAGAAGACGATATTTTGTTTTTTTATTTTTTTTTTATTTGACCTTTTCGTAAAAAGGCGGGAAATCGTAGCATAGCGAGTTACCAATTCAAAAGTATGACTAGGTACGAGAATAGTGCGCGGGAGGCGTAGGGTAGACAAAGATCTTGCATTCATTCTAAAAATGTAAACACTTCACCAAACGAATTTATTGTAATGTGTGATAATCTCGACTCGTCCGCACACTCTAAGGTCGACTAATCGCTCGACTGGTCTCGATCGGGCCTTTTGTTGGTGAAGAAATGGTAGGGGCGTGCTTATCACTATAGCAAAATAGAGTTGAAATGTGTTAGATAGACCAATGAAATCTTGTAGGTTTGTTTTTGGCAAATGTATTATGTTTTATAAAAAGTCATAGAACAAAAGTTGTAGTTTATGACTTTAGTAATACAGTCCTGCAAGGTTGTTAGTGATTTACCAATAACCCTGTATATAAAATAAATAAATAAAATAAAAAAGCCTTTTATTTCTTGCTTTCCAAATTGCAATTTCAATACAAAAATAGTTGTTCATTCAAAATAGATTTAAAAAGAGATTTAAAATTAAGTGATATGATTAATCAAATATAAATAAGAAAAAATATAATTAGAATAATTCATTGGTAGATTAGCATAACAATAATTTGATTGACATAATAATAATTTTACATATTTTTAGCAAGAACCCTCTCCATGAAAGGTAAAGGCCTCCTCCAGAGAAGTCCAGTATTCTCTATTTTCCGCCGCTTGTAACCATTGAGTACCTGCTACTTTTATAATATCATCTGCCCAGCGTGCATTTGGTCTTCCTCTCCGTCTCTGTCCTAGTGGGCCTGTCCATTGTGTTGTCTCTCTTGTCCAACGATTATCGCTTAGCCTTGTTACGTGCCCATCGCCATTTGAGCTTTTGTGAGTGATTGAGAGCGTCAATGGCTTCAGTTTTTTGTCTTATATGGGTATAGCGGATCTTTTGGATTTTTCTTATTTTCAGAATGCTCCTCTCCATACTCCTTTGGGTGGATATAATTTTATTTTTTACTTTCCTGGTAAATTTCCAACTTTGGCAGGCATATGTTAGTGAGGGGAGTAGACAGGTGTTCATGACTTTCGTTTTCATTCGTATGGGCATTTTACTTTTGAGTATTTCTTTCAAGCTCCAAAACTTTTTCCATGTGATGTTGACTCTTCTCTGTACTTCGAGTTCATTATTTTCTTGGTTAAATGAAATTTGCTTTCCCAAGTAGATGTAAGCGTTTACATATGCTAGGGGTGAGTTATCTAAATATAATGGTCTTTCAGCATGGTTTGTCATGACGTTAGTTTTAGTTAGGTTGATTTCTAAGCCCACTTTACGACTTTCTATGTATAAAGCGTTTAACATTCCTTGCAGTTGGTTTGTATTTTCCGAGAGCAGGACTATGTCGTCAGCAAATCTCTAATGACTCAAGTAACGTCCATTTATATTTAAACCAGCCTTTTCCCAATTTAATTTGCTAATGATGGCCTGTAGTACCGCTATGAAGATCGTTGGCGAGAGTGGGTCTCCCTGCCGTACACCTTTGCTTATTCGTATGGGTGGTCCTGTAGTCTCTAGTTTCACTCTACTAGTACTGTCATCATATATACTTTTTATGGCTTTTATGTACTCTAACGGTACTTCTTGTGAATGTAGAGTTTCCCATATTGACGAGTGGAACAGAGAGTCAAATGCTTTTTGGTAGTCGATAAAGGCAATGTAGAATGGTCTCTTGAACTCTTGGTATTTTTCTATCAGCATTTCTAGTGAGTGTATGTGATCCATTGTTGAAAAACCCCTTCTAAAGCCGGCCTGTTCAATAGGTTGGTATTTTTCTGTACTTTCTTTTATCTTTTTCTCGATCAATGAGGAGAACAGTTAGGCTAGTAGCTAGGCTAGGTAGTTAGGCTTATGGGTCTATAATTACTTATGTTGTTAGGGTCACCTTTTTTGTAGAGCAGTATAATATTTGACTCTGACCATTGACGAGGTGTATGTGAGCTTTTCAGTATCTGATTAAACAGTAGAGTTAGAGGTTAGATACTCACATCCAGTTTTTATCAGTTAATTGGTGATTCCGTCGGGGCCTGGGCTTTTATCCGTTTTTAGTGTTTTAATCCTTTTAATCACTTTCGATTCTTCTATGCTTGCTCTCGTCTCTTCTCCACTTGTGTCTGGTCATTCGTATACATCTTGCTTCGGTGCGCTGTATAGTTTTTTATTGAATTGTGTTGCTATTTTCAGTATTTCTGTTCTATTTTGGGTATTTTTTGTTTTGTCTTTCAGTTCTTCAATCCATAGCTTATGTGATTTCAATTCCTTGTATGCCTTCTTGACACTGTTTGTAGTATTAAGGTGTTTTTCGAAGATTTTTGTGCGGTGCGCCTTGTAATCTAAGTTAATACGTTTACTAATGAGTTTATAAAGGGCTTTTAGTTCATTTTTCATGGCTCTTGATTTTGGTTTTGTCTTTTGTAATTCTTGTCTTCTGTTGATTAACGCCTTTGTGCGTGCTGATAGTGCTTGGTTATTACCAGATTTTGTACTCGATGAAACTTCGTAAGCTTTTTTTTGGCTGGTGTGTATTGCGTTAATAATCTTATCGTAGTTATGTTGAACGGTGTCTTCGTCTCTCCAGGTGATAAGTAGATTTGTTATGCAGCTATTCATCTTTTGTTTGTAGGCTTGCACTTCTTCTTTGTTGTTTAATTGGGATCTGTAGCATTGGCCAAACATACATCGACTTTTTGCTTTGGGAATAATATTTAATGTTGCTCTCACAGGTCTGTGATCCGAGGGGTAAGTGATGTTTAGAGTTTGTATATTGCGTATGTTTCTATGTAAAGTTGTCAAGATGTAGTCTATTTCGTTCTTTAATTTGCCATTTGGAGATCTCCAAGTCCATCTTTGCTTGCTATTTTTTTTGAAAAAGGTGTTCATGATAGATAGATTGTTCTCGTGTGCAAAATCCATGAGTCTGTCACCTCTACAGTTTCTGTCTCCGTAGCCGTAGTTACCAGTGGCGGCTTCATTGGAATTAGTTTGTCCTATTTTCGCATTGAAGTCCCCCATGACTATGATATTGTTATCTGAGAGTTTTATAGTTTTGTCAACAGTACTGTAAAAGAATTCCAGCTCCTCGTCGCTCGACGCCTCCGTTGGAGCGTAAACTTGAATAATGCTTAATTTCGAGTTATTGATATCCATCCTTAACAGTGCTACTCTTTCTGATAGTCCTGTGAAGCTTATGATGTTTCGTTTTAAATATTTTTTGACAATAAATCCCACTCCGTATAATCCAGGCGTTTCTGCAATGTAGTAAAAAATAAAATCTTCATGTTCTTCAATCTTGTTTCCAAGTTTTCTAATTTCTGAGAGGCCAGTAATATCAGAGTTTATATTTTTCAAACACTCTGTTAATTCCAATATAGGCGTGAATATGTCGAAAAAGTTCTAACATTGTATGTTGTTATAAGGTATTCTGAAGACTGTTTGTTTTCATTTCCTCTGGAGGGTTTTGGTCGTGATCTTCCACGGTGACCGGCCGGCTTGGAAGATGTTTTATGTTTTTTATTTGTGTAATTGTCGGGTTTTTCCATGTGAGAGGGGGGCGGTAGTTGCTATTGATTAAGGTTTTTATCTAATTGCTCGCTTGGAGAGTTTCCAGGGTTTTTGTTGGTTAAAAAACTAAGTATTCCTGGTTTAAGAACACCTTCTGATATACTTGACGATCTCTGTACTCCTTTTTTTTGTCTGAGTTCTGTTCTTTTTGTTTACTTGTACTTGTGTAACTTGTATATATATACAATTCTAAATGGTTTGTGTTTAAACACCACCCAAAAAAGTACCTATTTTACTACCAAAAAAATTCTAAACGGTTACCAAAATGGATAAATGGTCACCAAATAACGTTTCCAAGAATATTATTAAATAAAACCATTTTTTCGTATTATTGACTACTAAAAAAATATATGGACGCCTTTAAAATACACTTTAGACCAAATATTATATATTGTCACTACTTAAATGTTACCAATTATGTAATACCATGACTCCTAATTTCGTCATTTTTGTTAGACTAAAAAAGCTAACGATTGGTAGAATATTTCCCAAATACCAATTAATATACTGGGGTTCCCAAACGTACGTCGCTTATTTATGGCTTGTGTTTAAACGCCACCCAAAAAAGTACCTATTTTACTACCAAAAAAATTCTAAACGGTTACCAAAATGGATAAATGGTCACCAAATAACGTTTCCAAAAATATTATTAAATAAAACCATTTTTTCGTATTACTGACTACTAAAAAAATATATGGACGCCTTTAAAATTCACTTTAGACCAAATATTACATATTGTCACTACTTAGATGTTACCAATTATGTAATACCATGACTCCTAATTTGGTCATTTTTGTTAGACTAAAAAAGCTAACGATCGCTAGAATATTTCCCAAATACCAATTAATATACTGGGGTTCCCAAACGTTCGTCGCTTATTTATTGTTATATGAATTTGTGTGTAACTCAGTACGTTTAAAATGTAAGCACGCAACATGCAGCAAGCATGGCTTCTGTCACGGCTCCGGCGCTGCGGGGCTCCGGCGGTCCCATGCGAGCTTATCGTCGCAGATGGTTTTCCCGCTCACCACCGCAGCTTCGGCTTGCTGGCCGGCACAGCCGGCCAGCCTCAGCCGCGGCGGCGAGCCTTAAAACTACCTGCGCCTCAGCTCGCAGGCCGCCTCGCCCCTCCGCGCCTACGCGGTTTTGAATTGCACTCTAGGGGTAGGGCAGACAAGACTACGTGGAGTCGGTTTTGCAGCGATTCGTTTTCGTCACTAACATTGATTTTTGGTAGTAATATTAATCTTTGGCTTATGTTTAAACACCACCCAAAAAAGTACCTATTTTACTACCAAAAAAATTCTAAACGGTTACCAAAATGGATAAATGGTCACCAAATAACGTTTCCAAAAATATTATTAAATAAAACCATTTTTTCGTATTACTGACTACTAAAAAAATATATGGACGCCTTTAAAATTCACTTTAGACCAAATATTACATATTGTCACTACTTAGATGTTACCAATTATGTAATACCATGACTCCTAATTTGGTCATTTTTGTTAGACTAAAAAAGCTAACGATCGCTAGAATATTTCCCAAATACCAATTAATATACTGGGGTTCCCAAACGTTCGTCGCTTATTTATTGTTATATGAATTTGTGTATAACTCAGTACGTTTAAAATGTAAGCACGCAAAATGCAGCAAGCATGGCGTCTGTCACGGCTCCGGCGCTGCGGGGCTCCGCCGGTCCCATGCGAGCTTATCGTCGCAGATGGTTTTCACGCTCACCACCGCAGCCGCGGCGGCGAGCCTTAAAACTACCTGCGCCTCAGCTCGCAGGCCGCCTCGCCCCTCCGCGCCTACGCGGTTTTGAATTGCACTCTAGGGGTAGGGCAGACTAGACTACGTGGAGTCGGTTTTGCAGCGATTCGTTTTCGTCACTAACTTTGATTTTTGGTAGTAATATTAATCTTTTAGTTGGATAGAATTTGGTGACCATTAACCATTTTGGGAACCAAAAATAATATTTGTGCGAGATTTGCGATTTTTCTGATGTTATTTTATTTTTTTTGGATCATAATATTATATACTTTAGTGCCCTTTTAATAAAGTCAATTTATTTTTTTTGGAGTTGTTTATTTTATTTGGTGCCTCAGCTTAGATTCTTAAAAATATTTTTGGTGACCACCTAAATTATACCCTTAATCTTTTAGTTGGATAGAATTTGGTGACCATTAATCCATTTTGGGAACCAAAAATAATATTTGTGCGAGATTTGCGATTTTTCTGATGTTATTTTATTTTTTTTGGATCATAATATTATATACTTTAGTGCCCTTTTAATAAAGTCAATTTTTTTTTTTTGGAGTTGTTTATTTTATTTGGTGCCTCAGCCTAGAGTCTTAAAAATATTTTTGGTGACCACCTAAATTATACCCCTTATTTATTGTTATATGAATTTGGGTGTAACTCAGTACGTTTAAAATGTAAGCACGCAACATGCAGCAAGCATGGCTTCTGTCACGGCTCCGGCGGTCCCATGCGAGCTTATCGTCGCAGATGGTTTTCACGCTCACCACCGCAGCTTCGGCGAGCCGGCCAGCCTCAGCCGCGGCGGCGAGACTTAAAACTGCCTGCGCCTCAGCTCGCAGGCCGCCTCGCCCCTCTGCGCCTACGCGGTTTTGAATTGCACACTAGGGGTAGGGCAGACAAGACTACGTGGAGTCGGTTTTGCAGCGATTCGTTTTCGTCACTAACTTTGATTTTTGGTAGTAATATTAATCTTTTAGTTAGATAGAATTTGGTGACCATTAATCCATTTTGGGATCCAAAAATAATATTTGTGCGAGATTTGCGATTTTTCTGATGTTATTTTATTTTTTTTGGATCATAATATTATATACTTTAGAGCCCTTTTAATAAAGTCAATTTATTTTTTTTGGAGTTGTTTATTTTATTTGGTGTCTCAGCTTAGAGTCTTAAAAATATTTTTGGTGACCGCCTAAATTATACCCATTCTAAATCTCCAACTCTAATACTTTTAATGAATAAGTGGTAAAGATTTATAAAATCGATGTACATTGCATAAAATTGCGCCGTTCTTCCGTGCTTGCCGTCTAATGTGTCTTCTGTGTATTCTTCATAAGATTGAATGAGACGTTGTGTTTCTGCATGCTGAACTTGAGGAGAGACATCTTCATGAGCCAAAAATGTGGTGAGATATTCGAACACTGATTCGTCAACTGTCAATTGTTTGTTTTCCAAAAATGCTTCGAAATGTAATTGTTGCAATGCCAACGCCACGAGAGAATGTAACCGTTTACATCTGTTATAATTTTTTCCGCTAATAAAACCTGACACTGAACCATTAGCGATCAATTCACATTCAGTCATGATATTGCTCAGTCCACAATCTTCAATAAAAGTACCAACTGCATTAAAAAAAGCCAATTCAATATGAAAGGCCCCTAAATGAATAAAAATGTTATCAAATCTTGGAGATTCTTGTGCTTGAATACAATAACTAGTGCGAACAATAGCTAGATCGTAGGTGATCTGGATGTAGGGAGCTTAACACTCATTTGCAATATCCTGACTCAATTCTAGAGTTTTCAAAACAGTTGAATGGTTGGTGGGAGATTCATTAATTGGAGTAAGATATGTTTTTTTTTGAACTCGTGAATCGTCAATCAAAATCTTACTGTGAAATCCTACCCACATTGGAGCATTCGATATTTTATACTTATGTAATAACATCCAGGCAACGTCCAACTGTTTCGACATACTCAAATTGTCTGGAGCTTTATTAAGCTCTGAGATGTCTAGCTGACTCCAGGTGGTAATTTTTAACTTCTTAGTAAATTGATGCATTTCAAAAGTAACTTCTTCAAAAGCGTTTTCTTTTTTTTGTTTTTGGAGTAGTAATGGAAAATTCTGGAAAACTACCATGCACAATCTCATCGATTGTTAAATTTTCATTTGCAGAAGGGCTAGAAGATTCCAATGACACCGGATCCGGATTCTGCACGATATCCTGAAAAATTATTCCCACCGTATCATGCAAAGTATCTTTGCCGTTGAGGGTTTCTACGAAGCGGTCGAAATTGTCGAATGCGACACCAGTATTCAGGTCCGGGCGACGTTGAATATCTTCAGGACACACGTGATCACTATTTACCTTTGAAAACGTCAGCTCAGTCTCTAGCTCTTCTAAAGTTGTGTAAGAGCAACAATGCCCATATTTTGAAAGTATATTAACAACTTTCTTACTGTTGCATAAGCTCTTCACCGTCAGACCTAGGGTAATTTGCTTCGAAGTTTTAATTTTGTGACCAAAAGCTGCATAAATCAGATCTTGCCCAATGGAAAAAATAGAAAGTTCTTTTTTTTCTATTTTCCCCTGCTTTTTGGGATAGATGAGAAACATCACCACAAATGAAAGATTCCAAAAAACAATGAAGAAGCTCTGGCACGTAATCGCACTCTCCCAATATCAAATCTTCAGCTGTTCAATTTTCAGGCAATTCTCTTCTGGTTGAGTTAAGAATTTCTTCACAAAGTTGTGTTGCAACTGAACGGATGGTTTCTTTTACTGCCATCGTTTTAAATAAATCCGTGTAAGTTAAAACAGAGGCGGAGAATGGAGCAAGAAACTTTTTTTTTCTGCGTAAATAATTTTTATCTTATTGTCAAAAGTTTCCATCAATTTTCTTTCCAAGTGACGGTCTGAGAACGAAGAAATATTGATGGAATTAGATAATAAACTGCATTGCTGCTCTAACAATTTTTGATATTCTTTTTTTACGAAATCAAAAAACAAACATTCACTATTCTTGACCACTGTTTCTTCTAACATTTCACAAAGACGACGGTCAAACCATTGATAGCACTAACATAGCAAAATTTCTGGGTATAATAGTGGACAGTCAATTAACATGGAAACCACAAGCTGATGAAATTTGTAAAAAATTAAGTACTACTGCGTATATTCTTTACAATTTGTCAAAAAAAGCGAACATTGAAACATTACTGATAGCTTATCACGGTTTGGTGGTTTCTATCCTAAGGTTTGGTGTGGTATTTTGGGGCAATTGCTCTGAAAGAGAGGCTGTATTTAAATGTCAAAAACGGTGCATAAGGGCGATTTTTAATCTTAAGGTAACAGACAGCTGCATCCCTATCTTCAAGACACACAATATCCTAACTTTTCCTTGCCTTTACATTTTAGAAGTAGCTATTTTCGTTAAAACTAACACTGATTTGTTTCCTACATTAAGTAACACGAGAACACGAACTACAGCCATGCGATCAAAATATAGGAATCTATTGAACAAAGGTTTGTTCGTCGACCGCCGTCAGTTAAAGTCACGTACTATTTTGCTCATCAAAGTTTATTTCATTAATTGTGTCTAAAGTTAATGTTTGTGGTGGATTTGTGCAACAATTTACTCTAATAAGTGCTTGCCATCGAATTGGACAGTGGGTGAGCCATTATAAAGTGTAAATCAATAAAAAATCCATAAAATCAACTTACAAATAAAACACAAACACCGTCATTAAGTGATTATCCTGCGCGACTCGCAAATACGCGTAAGCGACACGATTTGCACGGCTGTTACGACGTTTTGGACGCGAACTCCAGCATTCACTGATAACGGACGGAGTGGACTTGTGAACTTGTGAATGTTTTTAACTTGCAATAATTAAGTTATTGTAACTGTACCGAAGTTTTTGGTGGTCTTTGGCTGTCTGTTATTATAATTTTACGCATAATTTGTTCAACGGTCTAATCTACAGCATATTGAAATGACGACTACACCGTCGTGGGCATGTTGTACTAATGAAGACACGGAGAATTATGAGCAGTTTATCAACTGCATTCGATGCAATAAATCGTATCATTTCCATTGCTTGTCAATACCGGAAATTCCCAATGACTCGGATATTTATCGTCAGTGGAAGTGCCCGGGTTGTATGATATTAATTTCAAAAACGGTTACGAAAGATAGTACTCCTATGCGTAATACTTCCACTACGCGGGGCAATAAGAGACAGGCGTTAAACTCGCCACCTGCATCGACTGCTCTGACCGCTGATGACGTCCGTTCCATCGTTCAGGAAGTCATTAAGACTGAGTTCGCTACGTTACTTCAACAAATAAATAACACAATAGTTTCGACGATTAACAGGGAGCTGGAACCAATAAAGAAAGATGTAGATGAACTGAAAACGTCGCTTACATTTCACACGAAAGAATTTGACGAGTTTCAGTCTGATCATGTTAAGGCTATGAGCTGCATTACCGGTCTGGAGGACGAGAATCGTCAGTTAAAAAATACTGTAGCAGAATTAAATTACAGATTAAATTATCTAGAGCAACATGCACGGTCAAACAACTTAGAGATACAGTGCTTGACTGAAAGTACAAAAGAGAACTTGTACACCGTTGTTAAACAACTCGGCTCTGCAGTCGGATACGAACTGAAGGATGTCGATATACTGCATGCCACTCGTATCGCTAAGCTGAATACCAAAAATCCTCGCCCTCGGTCTATTGTCGTCCAGCTTGCGTCGCCAAGAACGCGTGATTCTCTCCTAGCCGCTGTTATCGAGTACAATAAGAAACATTCGCTGAATAAACTGAACACTGCTAATTTTGGACTCGCAGGCAACAAAACACCGGTATACGTCGTCGAACATTTATCGCCTTCGAATAAAGCGCTCCACGCTGCCACCAGGCTTAAAGCGAAGGAGAAGGGGTACAAGTATGTTTGGGTGCGAGGTGGAAGGATCTTCGTCAAAAAAACGGATGATGCGGACCATGTACTTATAAAAAACCAGGACACTTTAAATAAGTTATTGTAGTTTTGTTTTTTCTCTTTTTTTTACTAATTATAGTGTTATCGTAGATTATATAATTTGGGATGTTATTCTCATTATTATTAATATAAAATTCAAAAGTTTACAAATATATTACCAAAACAGTCGCGGTCTTAGAACAAAAACTCACACAGTTTATCGTAATATTTCTTGTAACAATTATGATGTCATTATCTTAACCGAGACATGGCTTAATGATTCGGTACTGAGCGGCGAATTGTTCGATGATAGATATGTAGTTTATAGGAGGGATAGAAATACATCTACTTCACAAGCTAAAGATGGTGGCGGAGTTTTAATTGCGGTAAAGAATAGTATTAAATCTAAACGCATCAAAGAATGGGAAAGCGGTTGCGAAGACCTATGGGTAGCTTTAGACATATCAGGAATGCACACAGCGCGTCAATTGATTTTCTGCGCGGTATACCTACCTCCGCCTGTTCGCCGTCCCTCTTTAGAACTATATATCGATCATTGCAATGCAGTCTTTGAAAAAATCACAGACACTGAAGTTTGTATTATAGGTGACTTCAATTTAAGTAATATTGATTGGAAATTAATAAAAAATGTAACATGTCACAAAAAAACGTCATGCTCTGCTATATGTGATACTCTGCTAGATTTTACGTATGCAAATGGACTCGATCAGTTCAACTTTGTACCAAACTCTGCTGACCGAATATTGGATCTTGTATTTTCCACTCTGTCAACGTGCAGTGTTAATGAATGTTTAAACCCCATAAGCAATGTAGATCAACATCACCCACCCTTAGATATTGTTATCACTATTCCAAAAACAACCAATTTACCTTATAATATTGCAAATGTAAGACCAAATTTTCACAAAGGAGATTATGTATCAATTTGTAAATTCTTAAAAGAACAGGACTGGGACCAATTGTTTGAGGGACTTAGTGGTGTGAACGAAATGTTAGAGGTCTTCTATGAGGTTGTTAATTCTGCTATAAAAAAATTCATTCCATATCGCGTACCAAAAGGTAATAAATACCCTCCGTGGTTTAATAGCAGACTAATTAAAAAATTAAATGAAAAAAATAAGTTCAGAAAGCGTTTTAAAAAATATAATAACCCCTTAGACGCCATAGAATTAAAATATATAGGTAAAGATTGTGATCGTCTTGCCACTGAGTGTTACAATAGATATATTAACCTTCTGGAAGAGGAACTTGGCAAAAATCCTAAACTATTTTGGACGTATGTGAAAGCTAAAAGAGGAAGTTCAAGCACATACCCTAGGTCAATGACGAATGGGACAACTACTTCAACTGACGGTACAGAAATATGTGAGTTGTTCGCCAGTCAGTTTGTCTCCGCTTATAGCCTAAATCAAAATTTTGATAATAATTTTAACTCAGAATACTTACAATCTCTAGAAAGAAATAGCTTAAGCCTAAATAGTCCAATCATAGATCAAAATGTAGTATTAAAAAAATGAAAGAGTATAGACACCAGAAAGGGAGCCGGACCAGACGGAATACCACCCATCTTTATTTCGGCTTGTTCTTCTGGGTTGGCACGCCCTATTACGATCATTTACAATAAGTCTCTGTCTACTGGTGTATTTCCCACGCGATGGAAAGTGGCAAAAGTCGTTCCAATTCACAAATCAAATAACAACGAAAATGTTTCTAATTATAGGCCTATCTCGATATTGTCATCACTTGCCAAAATTTTCGAAGCAATAATCTGTCCTTACATTCAAAACCACCTGAGACTTTATTTAAGTGACCACCAGCATGGATTTGTTGGACTTAGATCTACAAGTACAAATCTAGTTCCCTTTACTGAATTATTGATAAAAACAATAGACTCAGGTCATCAAGCTGACGTCATATACACGGACTTCAGTAAAGCCTTTGACAAAGTGCCCCACAACATCTTAATTGCCAAATTACGAGCTTATGGTATTACTGGTTCTTTCCTCAACTGGTTGTCGTCGTACTTAAAAGATAGAAACTTTTTTGTTGTCTTAAATGGGTATCAGTCGTCTTTGTTTCATATTTATTCCGGCGTACCGCAAGGCTCACATCTAGGCCCCATCTTATTCAATTTCTTTATAAATGACATCCAGGACTGTTTTCAGTTCTCGGAAGTCTTTATATATGCAGATGATTTAAAATTCGTAAGAAAAATAGAATCAAAAAGTGATGCTATACTTCTACAGGAAGATCTTAACAGGCTTATCCTTTGGTGCAAAAACAATAAAATGTGTCTAAACTGTAATAAATGTTATTATATAAAATTTACGCGCAAATTTAATTGTATTAACTCTAATTACTATATAGAGAAAAACAAAATTAATGAAGTTGATACTATTAGGGACCTAGGAGTCTTATTTGATAAAAAATTGACGTTTGAACCTCATTTGGACAGCATAAGTAAAAAAGCCTCTAAAATGTTAGGCTTTGTTTTAAGAAATTGTAAAACTTTTCGTCACACCAAAACCAAAATTTTACTTTTCAATAGTTTAATTCGCAGCATATTAGAATATTGTAGCGTGGTATGGCGGCCGCATTATGCAGTTCACTCACTGCGCCTTGAGCGAATACAAAAACGATTCCTGTGGCATCTCGCATTTTCTAAAGGAATATCACGCACTATTCGCTCCTACGAAGGTAGATTAAAACATTTTGGCATAAAATCACTGGCAAATCGTAGATGTTTGAATGATGCGATGTTTGCATATAAAATTCTAGAACATAAGATTGACTGTCCTCGGTTGCTCTCCCTTTTTAGGTTTCGCGTTCCTGCGAGACTTCCTCGTAGCTCAGTCACACCACTTTATCCACCTCTAAGAAGGACAGTACTGGGTGCCAATTCTCCCTATGCACGAATGAGTAAGGTAGTAAATAGCTTCAGTGATTTAATTGATTTACATTTTGATACAATCCCCAAAAAAAAGGCCCTATTAATCAGTTTACCGAATCTTGAGATGCACTGATAGGATAGTTGACTGATTTTCTATTTGTTTATTCAAAATTTTACAAAAAAATATAACCATCATTGAAAAATTTAAAAATATCAAGCAACCTTCAAGGTAATAATATTTACATATACATTTTTAATAGCAGTCAGCTACCCTATTCCATACGTAAATAGAACGTGTTTAATTTAATAAATAAAAGTGTTTAGTTAAGGTCGTAGTTAAACCCTGTTACTTAACATAAGCGGTGTTTACCTTTAAGTAATTGCTACATTGTTATTACTAATTATTTTCAGCATGTATTAATTATAAGTATTGATGTAAGCAATTGTAGGTGAACCTAAATATATAAAATAAAATAAAAATAAAGGCCAGTATAACACTACATTGGCTAAAAAAAACATTATTGGTATGGCACCTACTATATTTAACAAGTTACCGAATTCCATAAAAGATCAGCCCTTGAAAAAATTTAAAAACCTCCTGTCCGCGCTGCTAACTAAGAAATGTTATTATTCCGTTACAGATTTTTTAAATGATGACTTGTAACCTATTGTTCTTCTCAGTTATTATAATTTAGTTTTTATGATCTTATTTTTAATTGTAAGTATCTACTTTAGAATTTTAAGATTTCTCTAATCTATTTGTAAGAAAATTTGTATGCCAACAGGCAGAATGTACTGGAACTATATTTTTTAAGCTAAGACCATTATTGTTATACCTACATTCTATACAAATAAATAAATTATTATTATTATAAATGTATGTCTCTTTCTGACCTCGGGACTACAGAGTCCCGGATTTTTGGGAGGCGAACGTGGGGCCGAAGCCAACACGCTGAAGCCCTTTTGAGACAACTTTAATGAAATGGTGACACAAAACCGACGATTATCTTTGTATACACTATAGAAATGTACCCAAGGACAATCCCCGGTTCTGTGCTAAGCTATTGCTAACTATGGATGAAAACTACTTGGGCTATTGTGATGGGATGCTAGTGGACTAGGAATGGGGAAACTACGGGATTATTATTATTAAAGAATAGTGTACGCAGTATTGGTAACTTTTTTTCTTAGAAATTCGCTATTATTATTCTTATAAATATCGCGTAAATATTGATCCTTGCAACATTTATGGTAGGGAATTTTGGTATCATCAGAGAAAGAACTGAGCTTTTCCAACATCTGTACATCATTTTGTTCCGTGGCCGCGCTTTTCAAATTCTCAAATTGTTTTTAATCTATTGACAGCTAAACGAACTTCACGACCATGATGCCGTTTACGCTGTTTTTGGCAAATGAAGCACGTTTGTGATGCTGAATCCTCACGAGCGACAGGCTCATCTGTACTGAATGAATTATTGGAATCCTGAAAGCCTTCCTGAACGTTGCTCGACTCTCCCGCTCTGAAAATTTTATAACAATAATTTAACCTTCAAGTGCAGACGTGGTTTAGTCATATCATCAATGGTACGTATGTCAGACGGCTTAATAAATAATCGAAATGGATTATTTCTATTGACTGATTTGTACAATTTTACTTGTATTATTGTCTGTTCATTATTATTCTATATAGGAAGTGCAAAAACAACAACATTTGAATAAAATCAGTATTTATTAAGTTCAAATTATATAACCTATATTTCGCATAACTAAAAAAATATATGTTATAATCTTAGGTACATTACAATTATTTGGAAGTTTTTTTGGCAAATCCTACTAATATTATAAACGCGAAAGTTTGTATGTATGGATGTATGGATGTTTGTTACTCTTTCACGCAAAAACTACTGAATGGATTTTAATGAAACTTTACAATAATATAGCTTATACATCAGAATAACACATAGGCTACAATTTGTAAACATATTGTTCGAAATACTAAACCTGCGCAGACGAAGTCGCGGGCACCAGCTAGTTTCTTATATTTCAAATATCAGTCTCAATCAAAGTATTGTTTAGGTAGGATAATATTTTGGGACAAATTAGTTTTTTTCTACACAGTCCACGCATATAGTTTTTGAACATCCAAGACAAATAGGCTTGCGGCATTCGATACAATTGTACCTTGTACGTCTTTTGAGTCTTGATGGGCAGATTTTGCATGTTTTTCTGGATGCTTCTGTACTCTCGGAGGGTATTGTTTCAGGTTTCGGAGGCTTATTTGGTCCTTATACGCGTGCGATTGTGTATCGCAATTCTCTCGGCAATCTATTGTTGTATCGCGGCGCACCTGAAAGGTGCGGCAAAACTAAACTAAAAGCAAGGTTCTGAAGAAATTGTGCTCTGGGAACATTAGGAACAGCACTGCAGGTCTTGTACAGAGCATAGGCGTTGACTCCACTCAAATCCAGTACTCTGAAAAAAATCGCGAGAGGCCAACGTCTGGTTCTACGATTTGATGAATAATTGGAACACTTTTTGTCGATTTCATCAACACCCCCTTTTGTTTTATTATAATCTATTATAATTTCCGGCTTCTTCGATACTGGATCCAATTGCTTTGTGTGGTGCATTGAAGAAATCAATAATACTGCTTTTGCCTTTTTAGGGACATATGAAACAATAGTGAAGTCTTTGGTAAAACCGTGTAAAGATGATTCAGGCTGACGAGTTTTAGATGCTTGAAATTCAGGTGGGATGTGCCTTTTATTTTTTTTCAAAGTTCCAACATATGTCAGACCTCTATCTTTCAACTGCTCCGTCAATTCTATGGAACTGAACCAATTGTCGGCTGTAATATTGCGATTGGTTTTTTTCAAAATCTTTACACAATCGTAATACAGATTGAGTTGGGATGGCGAGCTTTCTCTCAGTTTCGGTTAGTCCCAGCCCATCGGAGTCTTTTCCGTGGTAAATGTATGCATTGTATACATAAAAAGATTCTGCATCACATAAAATTATAATCTTCAGACCATACTTGGCCGGCTTCTTCGGCATATAAATAATAAATTTGCATCTGCCTCTAAATGGAACTAACATTTCATCTACACACAGATAAGCTCCAGGAGTATATGCCTTCTTGCAATTGGCAATAAACATTTGAAATATTTCTGAAATTGCAGCTAATTGGTCCGTTTCAAGGCGTTGCGATCGAGTGTTACTGTCATCAAAACGAATGAAGTTCAAGAGAGTGAGAAATCTGAACTGATTCATCACGCAACGAAAAATTTCACGTCCCAAAAATGTATTTGGTGAACCATCAGTCGCAAAAATGTATTTGGTGTTCTCGTGATTCGATTTGAAGACTGAAGTATAAAATAATAAACCCAGGAAAGCTTTCATTTCCTCACGATCGGTAGGTCTTAGTTCAATTTTATTTGGGTTTTTATACTTCGTGCAGGCTTCTGATAATTTTTGATTAGTGTAAGTAACAAGCTTATCAATCATAATATTGTCAAATAATTCAAGCCATAGAGCTTCCGAATCGATAAATGTTTTGGGCTGCTGTCGAGAAAGGACATCGTTCGTCGTCCATACATCAAAGTCAAAGTCAAATCATTTATTTCATTTAGGCCTTTACAAGCACTTATGAACGTCAAAATTATAACTAAGTTTGATTCTAGTTGCCCATTCCAAAAGTAGCTTCCTATGGAGAAGAACGGGCAAGAAACTCCATGGTTACTCTTTTTAAAAATAATATAGTATTACAGTTTGTATGTATTGATACATACAGTAAAAGCATGCGAAGATCATGTAGAATCGCAAAGACAAATGAGGATAAAGTGACAATTAAAATGCTACATGGTGTTCACATTTACAAATTGGTTTATATTTTGGCACAAAGTTACAAACAAATAATCAAAAGATGAATACAATTTTATTTGCTGGTGTAGTTTTAATTTGTTAATTAATTAGATATTGTCAGTATGTCCTATGGAGCAGGACCAGCATGTTTCCAAGCATTTTTATCTTGAATGTAATCTTCTAATTTATAATATGCTTGCTTACAAAGTGTGGCTTTTATATGAGTTTTAAACCGCAAGTCATTCAATTCCAGAATGTTGTCTGGTATTTTATTATAACATTTGACACAATATCCCATGAAAGATGTATGTACTTTAGATAATCTAAACTGCGGGATAGCTAACTTATTTTTATTTCTAGTGTTATAATTATGTCTATCACATATTTTATCAAACAAATGTAAGTTTTTCCTAACATACATGATATTTTCATAAATAAATTGGCAAGGTACGGTCATGATATTAATTTTTTTAAACAGTTCCCTAAGAGATTCACGACCACGTAAGTTGTACATAGCTCTGACCGCTCGCTTTTGTAAGATAAATATGCATTCAATGTCAGCAGCTCGTCCCCACAGCAGAATGCCGTACGACACGATGCTGTGGAAGTAACTAAAATATACCAGTCTAGCTGTTTCTACGTCCGCTAGCTGCCTCATCTTTCTAATAGCATAGGCGGCCGAGCTAAGACGACCCGCAAGAGATGTTATGTGGGGTCCCCATTGTAGTTTTTTGTCAAGAGTGATTCCCAGGAAAACTGTCTGATTTATAAATTCTAGTTTTTGACTATTGAGTATTATGTCACATTCACTACTTTTTACATTTGGCAATGAAAATCGAATGCATTTTGTTTTTTTTTCATTAAGAGCCAAGTTATTTGCGTTGAACCAATTTTGAACCTGGATAATGGAATTGTTTACGTCGTCTAGGTTACGTCTACGTCGATCAATATTAAAAATAAGAGAGGTATCATCGGCAAACAACACCATCCTAGGTTGATTATCAAATAGATAGGGCAAATCATTAATATAAACTAAAAAGAGGAACGGACCTAATATGGAACCTTGTGGTACGCCCATTGCCATCATTGAGCCCAGTGAATTTACGCCGTTTACTTGAACTTTAAGTTGCCGATCGTTCAGATACGATTTTAATAACTGAAGGGATGTATCTTTGATTCCGTAATGCTCTAGCTTCTGCAAAAGCGTTTCGTGATTTACGCAGTCAAACGCTTTTGAGAGATCGCAGAAAATTCCAATCGAGTCTTCAGCTTCCTCCCAAGCCTTAAAGATGTGCTTGATCAAAGTTACACCAGCATCGGTTGTACAGCGACCTTTGGTGAAACCGTATTGTTCGTTATGAAAAATGAAGTTTTTATTGAAATGGCGCAACATTTGTGCAAGCATCAACTTTTCGAATACCTTGCTGAGAACCGGTAAAACAGAAACGGGTCTATAGTTGTTTGATTCTTTGCTATTTCCCGATTTAAATAAAGGTACTACTTTACTGTGTTTCATTAAATCAGGAAACACGCCTTGGTCTACGCTAACATTAAAGATGTAAGCTAAATAGGGTGCAATAGTTTCAATAATTGACCTACACACCTTGACAGACATACCCCAAAGATCTTCTGTTGATTTTATTTTAAGATCTTTAAAGGCCTTAACAACAGCCTCGGGGCTGGTATGTTGAAATTTAAATACTGAACAGCATGGCTTTACATTTGTTTTGAGTAAATCGATAGATACGGCGGTTGAAGAATTTAATGATTTTGTAGTTTCGAAAGGTATTTTGGTGAAGAATGCTTCAAACTCTTGAGCTACTTCAAGGTTACCGTTGATGAGGCCTTTATGAGTTTCTAGGCTAAAATCAGTTTTGCGAACTTTTCGCCTACCTGTTTCGTTATTAATTACTGTCCAAGTTGTTTTTATTTTATCCTTAGAATTTTTTATTTTATTTCTAATATGAATAGATTTAGCCTGTTTACAAACGTTTTTAAATATTTTCGAATATTTTGAGACGTGGTCACGGAAACTTGGATCGGTGCTATAAGGCTTTAAACCATAAAGTTCAAACAGCTTTTGTCTACTTTTACGAATACCAGGAGTTGCCCAGTCACTAAATAAGAACTTGGACTTAATCATTTTAGTTTTAACTGGAAAAGCTAAGTTGAATTGTTTGTTTAATATAGAGAAAAAATCGGCGTAAATATCACTTGAATTTTTAAGATTTAAGCTATGTGCACACAGTTTATCACCTAAAGTTTGATTGAATTTATCGATTTTTTTAAAAGTATATTCCCTAAATTTTATTTGTGTTTTCTCTGGTGGAGAGTTAGTGCGAAAAGTGACAACTTGTCCGCTGTGATCAGAGGGCAAGTAATTCACTATTTCCTTATGTAGGTACTCACAGCTGCAAAAAACATTATCTATACAAGTAGCAGTAGTTGGTGTTATCCTAGTAGGTTCTTCGAAAACGTTACGCATATTAAATGATTTAAAAAGATTTAAGAAACTCGAACTTACAATATTACTTTCTAAAATATTAATATTGAAATCGCCACATATAATGACTGACTTACTACTGCTACTGACTTTTTTCAAGACATCTTCCATGACAGAATCAAATACACCAAGATTCTGGTGTTGCGGTGGTCTGTAGACACACACTAACACATGCTTATCTAGCTCAACACAGGACAATTCAATATTATGTTCCACTGACATATCAACTATATCTTTTCTTACTTTATATTTAATAGGATTTTTTACTAATATTAAGGAGCCACCATGTATCATGGATTTCCGGCTAAAGTAACTAGCTACAGAATAATTCTCAAAATTAATAGATTCTACTTGATAATCTTTCAGCCAATGTTCTGTAATACAAATTACATCAAACTTGGTTTGTTCTAAAACTAATTCTATTTCAAGAAGTTTAGAAGAGCAACTCTGAATATTTTGGTTGAAAAGTTTTAAAATATGTTGCTCACTCTTATGTTTTTTACAACTAACTAAGTCGCCAGAAGATAACTTGCTACTATCTTTAAAATTATTAAATACTGGAATATCTTCTGTTGTCTTAATAATTAGTTTAAATTATTTATATCAGGAGTGTTCTCCACAAATGATAAAACTTGCATAGAAGAATCTATGTTACCGGTGTGTTCAATATGGTTAGAATGTTCTAACATATTGGTGGTGGTGGTAGTGGTGGTAGATAGTATTTGTGGACCCCCCTTCGTACACGACGTCATCATACAACAATCTATCAGTGTGCTGTTAGTGTAACTATACAGCATACCCTCGTCCCTTACCCTATAGTTTATTATATTAGATATAATATTGTCAATATTATAGGCTATCAACATAGCAATAGTGTGTCTGCAACTACCAGGAACAGATACTGCTCCCTTGATCAATGTGAAATCACTAATAAACTTATTAGTGTCAAAATATAAAAGTTTGTCGCTATGACAACATGTCAACATGTGTAATGTGCAGTTTAAATTAAATATACATTTATTTTGATATTCTGAAAAACTATCAGAATAAGGAAAAGCACATAACATTAATTTTCCCATATTCAAACTAAGTAAGGTGTCAATACCTTTCACAATGTCCTCTTTTGTTGTACCATAACTACTGCCTAACAATAGAACTATTATAGAATTACTATCTAATGTTGTACTGCTAATTTTCTCAACAATTTGGTTAAAAGTTATGTCATGGTAACTGTGATTAGTAAAGTGATGGCTAAGGTAATTGTGTAAAATTTTTCCAAAGCCAGCACCCAATGCATCTGTGAAGAGCAAAGTATTACATTTTTGCATATGAATATTCTCTGTAGCAGTTGTAGGTACAGATATATCAGGCAATAGTATTGAAGGTGATGGTTGGCTTGCACTATCACATGAAAGGCTGTTTGTCAGAGACTCATACCTCTCTGTGTTGGACTTCACCAGGTCCATCAGCTCCACTGCCTCTAATAACCGCTTGCTTAGTTGGTCTTGAGAAGACTCATATTTACTAAAAATATCCTTTAACAAAGACTCCTTGTATTTTAAATCGTTTTGGAGCTGCTGGGTTTCCATCTCATAAATAGATTTATAATATTCTAATTCAGCAGTACAGGAATTCAGTGTCTTAGTTAAGCTAATACGGTCCTTCCTAAGAGAAATGTTTAATTTTAAGAGATGTTGTTTTTTTAAATATCTCTTTGACCGTTTAATGAATTTATTGATTTTAATATATTTCTTTAATTTATTATGACTCATCATAACTACAGGACATATTGGAATGGTATCATCACCAGTCAAGTCAATAGTTTCAGCTAACCTACATGGTACCTTATCTGACCTACAGGCAACTAACTCATCAAAAAGGTTGCAAGTATTAGTAACCTGTTCATTAATCTTACTACATTCTAATATAGATAAAGCCTTATGGGCATTACATAACTCCTGTTCTAATTCTGTGATGCGCTGTAAAGCCAATTCATGGGTGTCACTGCACTGATGGAACGAGGACATCTCTTGTTGAAGCTGAGTGTGCTGGTCGAGCACATCCATATACTGTATGTGCAGCTCGGCCAACTCACTCTTGAGGGAAGTGTTTTTGTCGATTATGTTCTTCACTTCGACTTCACTGTCATCCCTCTCTTGGAGTAGCTGCTTGCACAAGGTTTTAGTTGACTCGAGTTCCCTCAGCGCAGCTCTGAGTTTTTCTTCCATGTCTTTGACTGTGGCTCTACGGGTCATCATCTCTAATTGTTGTATTGTTAGTACCTAAAAAGTTAAAGAATAGCTTTAAAGATGTTGATTAATGTGTTAGTGAACAAAGGAAATAGACTGTAAAGGTATAGGGATTTGTGAAATTTGGAAAATATAGAAGTGGACTATAAGATTATATTTTTTATATCAAAATGGAGGGTAAGCTTTTTATTAATTTTTAAATAAAGAAAGGGGAAAGTATATGATATGGAAGGTTCGCAACAATTAGATATTGATTACACAGTTATGCAAAATACTAGGCTAAAGCATAAGTGTGGTAAACAACATTATACAAAGTTGGGATTTTTGTAATAAAGGTCAATCAAATAGTACAATCTTGTAGGTCAGCAATGTCAAGGTTTTACAGCAAAATTTATTGGTGGCAGAGTAATTTGTAATGTTATTGTGTGTAGGCGAACGTTATCGTCGTCAATTCTGTTTTCACAAGTTGAAGGCAGAATGAGACACTAACTGTGCCGGTGTGCACTGCAATGACAGTAGCTCATAACAATGAGCCGTGTATTGCTTTGGGTGTAGTGTATTGTTGGTGTAATGTTGTGTACACGACAATGTTATTAAAATAAAAACACTATACTCCCCGGGTTTGAAGTAATATTCAAACTTTATCCTTTTGACAGCCGGCACATTGAACAGCTGATTATAAACTTGTTTGAAATTGCAAACGTCGTCACGAACACGAGAACAAAACTAAGTTTAACAATAATTTGATAGTTTTATCTATTTTAATTGCACAATTAACTTAAATTAGCACTAGATTTATATTTTTAGAATAAAAATTATCTGCAGAGCCGTTTTTTCACGACCTGCTCATAATGTTGCCACAGCCAAAAAAAAAACATAGCTCGCCTAAGACCCAACAGGGATCTGAATTTACTCTTTGGGTTGTAGATAATGTATGTATTCGATTGAACGTAAATTAAAACAACGTACACTTATGAGAATTCTGAAAAAATGAAAACAATTTCGGGTTTTGAGGTTATAATCATCAATAAATCGTCAATAAAAACATCCGGCATGTAGCAATAACTGTCAAAATGTCAATGTTGTCATCTGTCAATTATTCATCAACTGTCAGTGTCGGAATTAATGCTCGTTTCAAACAGCTCTTTGAATCGAGATTTTTGATACATTATGGCTAATTACGGTTCCGGGACATCTAATCGGACTGTGTAAGTAAAAATCATTATATATAAAGTGTTGAGAATACTGACGCTTGTCTGTTTCAAACTCTAAGAGTGCTGTTACACAGACTTGGCTGTATGAGTTATAATACCTTTGCCTATAATAAACCTCAAATGGAACCAAAAATTAATAGAACTATCAAGATGGAAGCTAAGGACGGAAGTGAATACTATTTAAAATGTTTTCGAAATTAACAAGTGTCCGTTCTATTTTATTATATGTAATGTATGTCGGAGAATGAATATTTTTTTATTTTTCGAGTAGCAACACTAGACTGAATGTTGTGAGCTTCATATTGAATGTTTGACAGTGACAGTTGTCTGTGTCATTTCAATCTGTCAGTAGTGTGAATGTCGATGGAGCTCGCTCTCTTGCTCCTGAGACGTCGCCGGCGCCGGGTGTGCGCACTGACCGAGAAATATTAAGATGGCGGACGAACATCGCCAACACGTGGATTCAAATCCGTTTGAATCTGCGACAGCAGCGGTGGGATTACCCCAAGGGGCAACCTGCGAGCCTACTGCGATGCCAGGTACACAAGAACGTGGATATTTTACGTCCCAATCTACGGCGCGAGAGAATATGGCTGATGGAGCTGGGAATTCTAACCAACAACCTTCAACGAGTGCCGGCTTAGCTAGAAAACTGAAAGCGGTTTACACGGCAGTTTAGTAGTGTGTAGTGTGTAGTAACAGAAAGGTTTCATGAACTTTTTCGTGACATGGTGGAGTACAAGAGCGATCTAGCTGCTACGAATAAGTTGGCGCTGATAGATCGGCTGGAGACTGGCTGGAACGAGTCCAACAAGTTTGAAGTTGTAGTTTCTGGTATTACGGATACCCAGGTACGGTCAGATTTACTTAAAAATACCCTAACCTCCTTTGTTTGATTGAGACGTTATAAGAATTACAAATTATTTTGCTTTTTGTTTTGATAAAATTATTGTGATTGTGACCCAACCCAAATAAGTGGATTGTAATGTGTGAGAACTTTTTATTACACTTTGACTGAAAGCTGCTACGCTTTGTCTGAGAATTTAACTGAAAGCTGCTACGCTTTGTCTGAGAATTTGACTGAAAGCTGCTACGCTTTGTCTGAGAATTTGACTGAAAGCTGTTACGCTTTGTCTGAGAATTTGACTGAAAGTTGTTACGCTTTGTCTGAGAATTTAACTGAAAGCTGATACGCTTTGTCTGAGAATTTGACTGAAAGCTGCTACGCTTTGCCTGAAAATTAGTACGCTTTGTCTAAGGCATAGATTGAAAGCTTGCTGCTTGAACCGGTGTGTCTCCTGGAAGCTTCTACGCTTCGTAGGCTTATTAAGCTAACGTGTTATCAAGGTCCTTATGTTGAAAGCTTCCACGCTTTGCGGGTTAATCATTTAAGTTTCTGAGACAGACCTGTTGTTTCTATGGTTTCAACGGACAACGCGAGAGCGCGTTGATTGTCAGTATGGCCGTGTCGGAGAATGAATATTTTTTTATTTTTCGAGTAGCAACACTAGACTGAATGTTGTGAGCTTCATATTGAATGTTTGACAGTGACAGTTGTCTGTGTCATTTCAATCTGTCAGTAGTGTGAATGTCGATGGAGCTCGCTCTCTTGCTCCTGAGACGTCGCCGGCGCCGGGTGT
Organism: Helicoverpa zea x Helicoverpa armigera; assembly: GCA_033682625.1. Taxonomy (NCBI): domain Eukaryota; kingdom Metazoa; phylum Arthropoda; class Insecta; order Lepidoptera; family Noctuidae; genus Helicoverpa; species Helicoverpa zea x Helicoverpa armigera. Next base: position 163,289 of record JAWIIS010000102.1, on the reverse strand, counting down.
GCGCACTGACCGAGAAATATTAAGATGGCGGACGAACATCGCCAACACGTGGATTCAAATCCGTTTGAATCTGCGACATGTATATTATTAAAAGAGCTAGTAATTATAGTAAATGTTTCATGCGTGTTGGTTCATAGGCCAGTTTTAACAATGTCCTTTCAACAATGTTATGACAGGCTGTACGACTCGATCTGATAACAGGTTCTTCAAATGACCACTTGTAACCATTTTTTCCATAATAATACTGATTACTAGAAGAAACTGGAACAACACTTACAGTTGCAGGTCCTGGAACTTGGTTGGCAGCAAGAGAAGACACGGTAGTCGGTCTTATTTGTAACTTATTCTCATTTTCCTTATCTTGATCGTCTCTTGACTGTTCAGATTCCGTATCATGATCAGATTGTAAGAAGAAATCTGGGTTTGCCTGATCATCATCAACATCGCTAAAGTCGCCCTCAATTTCCGTTTCTAACCAACATTGTAAAGTGTTTTCGAAGTCTTCACTGGTAGGAGCAACGAATCTCTTTCTTTTACGGCTATTTTGTGAAGTACTTGGTTGGTCCATCTAAAACAATATGATAAATAATGAGGTGACGTCTTGTAGACACTTAGAAATACACACACTAATAATGATCTGACGTCTAACAGACTCGCAACATGAATACTGACCTTACGTCACTGCGAGAGACACTGCGCAGCTCCACAGCCAAACGTGTTGTCGCGCCGCCAGCGAGCGCTCGACTGAATGATCGACGTGTTCGACCGCGAAGCTACAGGGAAGGGCGCGGGTGTATCTTTAAAGGCTTTGCAATAAGGCTTATATTTGTGAATTCGCCTTCTATGAGACACCCACGTCAGTACTTAAAGGTTAAGTATAACATAAAATAAAAATATTGGTTAAAAAATTTCAAATTCGATAGAAATACCATTTAATATGAAATAAATTATTTATATTAATAATCTATTGTAAAAATGGTCAATTAAATATTTTAGTTTTTATTGAACTTGATAATATTTTTTTTAATTAATATTTTCTCAAAAATAATAGTAATTTCATGAATTAAAATATTTGAACTCAAATATAAATATTGTAGTACCTATATAATAATATATGTAGGTATCTTTTTATTGAGTTCATAATTTTTTAATACAGACTTAATCATTTTGTTTATTTTAAATTTAATTTATAGAAGGTTTTAATAATTTTCCAGAACTTTGTTGGAAGCAATATCTAGTTTCGTACTACAATATTTGTCTTTTAATTCATGTAATTAACGTTATTTTTAAATAAATATTAATTAAAAAGATATTATCACCAAGTTAAATAATAAATAATGAACTATTTTATAAGAAACATAAATGTTAAATAAATAATTAATGATACTAAAGTTAGCCGACGTTTTTAATTTTTTGATTTTATTTTTAATAATTAAAATGTAACAAAAAAATATTTATTTTTAAATTGCACTTACAGTTTTTTAAGTTTTTTTACAAGTTGTTTTTTTTTTGTAATAATTTTTTCAATAAAAAAAAATTCTAAAAATTTTTATATGTCAGCTAACTTAATTTTCATATTAATTATAATATTTTATAATTATCGATTGTAAACTATTGATACTTTGCAGCTCCAAAACTAGTTGATTTAGAAAAATCTTAAATAATATTGAATTAAATCATAAATTCATGTGATAATTAATAATTTTATATGTGCCAAAGAAGTACAACTTCTAACGCGTGTACATGAGTACACACACCATTTTTTTTTTTGTATAAAAGTTTAACTAAATATTTTTTCTCAAATGAAAAATTTTCTATAAATACTTATGAGACTGAAGTTAACAGACACTTGACAATTGTTTGATTTTTCTTTAAAATAAACTAGACATAGAAAATTATTTATAAAAATCTCATTTATAATTTTTCAGAGCTTCTAAAATGAAGTTTTTAAATAAAATTATCTTCCTAAAATTTTTTTGTTAAGAAAATTCTAAAAATTATCAGATGTCTCTCAATTTCAGTATTATGAATATTTAATAAATGAAGTCATATTAGCACTTACTCGTCTGTCGATGTACCAGCAACCTCAGTAGACAAGGAATCAACAGTACCATGTGCTTCGGAACACTCTCCAGAATCAGGAGCATGTGTTTCGGAGCTATTTCCCGAAACTTCCGGTGTATTGTCATGTTCCACTACACTTTGATCTTGTAAATACTGAAAGTCTCGCGGTATTTTAATAGCAGTAAATAATTTATAGCACTGTGCGTGATATAAATCATTTATTGATGATTCCATCGACAATTCGAGGTTATCATATGTTCCTCGAGACTTTCGGATAACCGGCTTGCTCCGACGATATTCCAAAATATTTACACATTTTTTAAATGTTTCTACCGTAAATTTAATTGTTTTTTGTAAGGTACTTTCACCACAAAATACACATTTCAAATCAATATCACTCATATTAAATGTTTATAAACTTTAACTCACACAAATAATATTAAAATAGCAAGAAAAGCCAAAACGTTGAAAACACGTTGTAAACAGTATGCCACGAACGAGTCTTTTGATCAGCTGTGATGGCGTCATGGCAACAGAAACCAGAGTGGGGACGGAGTGAGAGAGTAATAGATAGAGAAAGAGCGAGAGAGGAATAGAAACGCGGAGAAGGAAATGTAGGCATCACGCAACTGCACGCATTTAACTTTATCGACGAATTTTTGTTATTTCGGCTTGCGGAAATCGTCAGATTATATATTTTTCATTATTCTTGAATTATTTCCTTCAAAAAAAAAATAAATTTAGCTACGCTCGGGAATGTTTTTTTCCCATGTGGGTAGACCTAACAGATAGTTGTGTTTTTGGTTAGCTCCCTATTTTTATCTATTTTAAAATATTTAAGCAGTTTCATTTTAATATTTAATGCAGTAATTTGGCTCACACTCACATTTCCTTGGTAAACTTTCCTTAAAATTACACAAGAACATAAATATTGCACAACACAATGGATAGCAAACTTGTGCACAGCATCGATGAGTTGGAGAAATTGTTCAGTTCCCGTATGTGTGACTATGAAGATAAGCTACTGAAGGTCACAGCTGGCACTGCTCCTGCTTACTCCAATCTGGCCTCACTTTCAGAAGAATTTTTGGAGTTCAAAGGATTTGTCTTCAAAACGTTGACTCATCTGAAAACACAAGTTGGGCTTCTCTCTCAGGCAGTGGATAATCATGAAACTATTATGAGGAGGAAGCTGCTGTTGTTTCACGGTGTTCCAGAGAGCAAGAACGAGAATGTCAGTTGGACCATTCTTGATATCATTGTTAAGCAGCTGAAGATTGAGATGCTTGAAGTGTGTCACAGGTTGGGTGCTTCACCAGGAAAAACAAGGCCTGTGCTGGTGCGCTTTAGGAACATGGAATATCGCCGTGCAGTTTGGGACAGCAAAACGTCGTTGAAAGGTACTGGCATCACTATTTCCGAATTTCTGACCAAAACTCGACACCAAGTTTTCCTAGCCGCCCGCAAACATTTTGGGATCAACAGCTGCTGGTCTGCGGAGGGAAGGATAATCATCCAGGCCGCTGATAACTCCCGACACAAGATTTATTGTATCGGTGAGCTTCAAGACCTTATTGCTCTGTACCCGACTGGCGTCAGCAAGAATATCACGGCTAATCCGAGATCGCCTACGAATGCTAGCAGCACTTTGTAATGATCGATAATGGATTCGCGAGTCTATGACTAGATGGCGTTACAAGGCTCGCGATGACATTCAATTTGTCATAAGAATATTGAGAAATGACGGTGGGAGAATATTTAGGAGACCGCCAAGGAAGGATTAGAACGGGACGACAGACGTACGGCGGTTGCCCGGATTACGGTGCAAATTCTGCTTGTGGTTATAAAATATTTCTGGAAATATCACAGTATTTGTTGGCAAAGTTTCACAAGTATATGTACGGTAATTGCATGGTGAAATATTGTGAGGTGTGTGCGAATAGTGTGAGAAACGGGGTAAGTGTTTGCAAATATTTTACGTAGTGAAGGCTGGACAGTTGATGTTTTACTTTGCAATGCTGACCATGCCCGTTTTGTTCTCAGCTTAAGGAAACGCCCTTATTGTCCGGCTGCGTTGATAGAGAGATAAAAGGGCACTTCGATTCGAAGTAATACTCACAAACAGAGCATCATTTTCGGCACGGTCTTCAACTGGCTAGCTAGCCTAGCGGCATTGCCTCGGTCAGCCGAACTCAGGTCTCGAGTTCGAATCTCAGTTGGAGATACTTATTTTTAATGTATTTTTTTTCTTTTTTGTTTCTTGGTGGTGGCCACTTTAGTTTAATTTGTGAAATCGTTAGTATATTGTTATTATTGTTTTATTTACTCTTTTATGTTTAGTTTTAGTTCATGTAAGTTAAATAATTCTGTTATAAGTTAAAATTTCCTGATTGGTCACCAATTTTATTGTATTAAAGGAAATAATTGTGTTAAATCTCCGGTAGAACTTTTCTTTATCTTCCAACATCCAGCCACCTAGAACCCTGGTCATTACATTGGCGCCCAAGGGATAACTGGATGGGGGATAGATGAAGCGCAACGTTTTGTGTTAATTAGGTAGTTATTTTGCTGCACCAACTTTAATTAAATCTTAATACTAGTACGTTAAGGTGATTATGAGGTCGACAGAGATTGTTGTATTAATTCAGACATTTATATATATATATATATATTTTTTTTTGCGATATTTTTTTTCTGTTGTTAATTTAATCATGGATGTTAATGCACTGCATAAAGATGAGCTGGAGTTTGAGTTGGCTTGTCGAGGGATTTCTGATTGTAAGACCGTGACGACTATGCGTAAATTTATGCGGAAGATTTTAGTTCGAGAACAATCGGGTGAGTCATCTATTTCTTTTAAGGTGCCTAGATCTTGCATAGATAACCCGGACAAGGAGATGATAATTTGTGAGAATAAATTATCGGAAATAATTACTCTCATATCAGAGGTATCACAAAGTCCTGAGCAAGCATTATTTAGACGCATACACTCTCGTTTGTCACAGTTAGCAAACCGTGCAAAACTTATTATACCTTCTGAGGCCAGTGACATTGAGAGACATGTAGCATTGCTGAAGAACATCCAAGATGCAATGACGACACTGAAGGAGCTTGAACAAGAAGAGGATGACGAAGACGATGTCATTTCGGAGCATGACAAGGAAGTTTTACAAAAATCGTTGGGTGATGAGGCTATGCAGATCCTGGAACAGTTGGAAAAATGCCAGAAACCTAAGAAAACTTCCGTTCCAGAATATGACACGGAAATGTACCGGGATCGTACCAAGCACCCCATTCTTGATGGTTCGAACAAACCACGGATAGCCGCAGAAAAGGCGGATTGCTCTTCCCGTCATCCAGGCTTACAAAGGTCTTCTACGTTTGACAATGGTTTCCATAAACGAAAGCTAGTGCCCATTAAAGATTGGGGTGTCAAATTTAGTGGAAAGGGAACCGTAGGTGGAAAGAATAGAGGAACTTAAGGAAGCACGGAACGCTGCCGATGAAGACTTGTTTTGATATGCCATAGATTTCTTCGAAGGTGAAGCTTTAATATGGTTTAGGGCCAATAAGGGTGCAGTATCGAACTGGCCTCAGTTAGTGGAGCTACTCTTGAATACATTTCAGCAACCGTTTTACCAAGAAGAGCTCTTGGAGGAGATTAAACGAAGGACCCAAAGCAAGCAGGAAAGTGTTCTTATCTATATAGCCATTATGCAAAATATGTTTAATCGTCTGCCGACTCCTATCCCTGAGACACAGAAGCTGATGATACTGAGGAGGAACATACAACCCTACTTTCAGAAAGCTATATGTCGAGACAGTTTTGATTCAGTAAGTGAGTTAACATCAGTTCTGAGGATAGTTGAACGCACTAAATTAAGCTGTGATAATTTCAAGGAACCTGTTGCTAGTGAACACTTTCTAGTGAGAGATCTAGCATACAAGGGAGGTACTTCGGGGACACCACAGAAGGGAGATATGACAGAACTGGCAGCCATAGATGATAAGGGAGCGCCACTTACGAAATGCTGGAACTGCAGATCTCCAGGACATCGCTTCAGAGAATGTAAATTGCCAAAGCAGAGAATCTTCTGTTACAGATGTGGACGTTTCGGGAAGACAACGAATAAATGCCCATGCAGTGCTGGGGACAAGGGAAACGAGAATCTGGGGTCGATGCCAGCCGATCGAACTCCCAGAGAATAAGTCATACCACCTCGGATGACTGGCAACAGTGGCTGCAAACTGTATCGAGTTTTGTTAAAACAGGGAGAATCTGTAATATTGAGAGAGATAGTAAAGACAACCGATATTATGGCGAGATAAAAATCTTAAATCAGTCGTTTGTAGGGTTGTTGGATTCTGGAGCTACCGTTTCTGTAATTTCACAGAGATTTGCACTAAAGATAATGAAATTGGGGTTTTTGAGACATAAAATCGACAAACAAATGGTTTCGACGGCTGATGGCACCTTCCATACAATGGATACCGTTGTTCACTTACCTGTTGAGTTTTTGGGGAAATATAACGTGGTAGACTTCTATGTCATGGACTACCTTAAACATGATATTATTTTGGGCATGAATTTCTTTGAATTATATAAGTTATCAATAGGGACGGGGAAAGCTATTGCTGACATTACAGAAATAAACGTCACGCAACCAGTAATTTCGCGAGAGGATCTTTCGGCTCATCAGAAAGAACGCTTGGATGAGTTAATAGAGGAAATGGCAACAGAGATCGGTAAGGGCTTGGGCAGGACATCTTTGATCGAGCATAGAATTGACACTGGAGATAGCTTACCTGTCAAACACAGACAATACCCATTCGCTCCTCCAATTATGGCAGAACTAGAGAAGGAAATTCAGGACATGCTAGATAAGGATGTAATAGAACCTTCATTCAGCTCATGGCGCTCTCCAGTATTACTCGTAAAAAAAGCTTCGGGTAAAAATCGACTGTGTCTTGACAGCCGTCAGTTAAACAAGGTAACAATAAAAGACTCTTATCCCTTACCTAGGGTTACAACAATATTAGACAGTCTAAAAAACGCTCGGTTTCTGTCAACCATTGATTTACGATCAGCATTCTGGCAGATACCACTAGAAGAAACAAGCAAGGAGAAGACCGCGTTTGGACTTGCTGGAAAAGGACTTTATCAATTCAAAGTCATGCCATTCGGCCTAAGCAATGCTTCGCAAACGCAACAACGGCTGATGGACCGCTTGTTTACGGCAGAGTTTGAAAGTAGAGTGTTTACGTATTTGGATGACATTGTCATATGCGATGACAGCTTCGACAGTCATTTATTGTCATTGTTACATGTAAAAAATCAGCTTAGAAAAGCAGGATTAACAATCAACCTGGAGAAATGTGTTTTTGCGAGACCATCTTTGAAATACTTGGGTTATATTGTGGACAAAGAAGGATTACGTACAGACCCGGATAAAGTGAAAGCCATACTCGACTATCCCAGGCCAACAACTTACACGGAGCTAAAGCGCTTTATTGGCCTAGCTAGTTGGTACCGACGATTTGTAGAAAATTTTGCCATTGTCGCAGCCCCACTTCATGAACTAACTAAGGGAGGTAAGAAGGCTAAACCTCTTACTTGGAATAAAGAGGCTGAAGAGTCCTTTTTAACCCTTAAGACGGCGCTGACCTCAACACCCATCTTGAGAGTGCCAGACTTTACAAAACCATTTTCTGTCCAATGCGACGCTTCAAACAAAGGGACTGGAGGAGTCTTAGTACAAATAGTCGATGATTTAGAGGCACCTATAGCTTACACGAGTAGAAAACTATCGGAGAGGGAATGTAAGTACTCAGCGTCAGAGCGAGAACTATTGAGCGTCCTACATGCTGTAGAACAGTTTCGTCCATATATAGAAGGGAATCATTTTAAAATTATAACAGACCATAGCGCTCTTCAGTGGCTAAATCGTAATAAGGACCCTCATGGGCGCTTAGCGAGGTGGGCCATGCGGTTACAGCAGTTTGATTACGAAATAGTCCACCGCAAAGGCAAATTTAATACGGTTCCAGACGCCTTATCAAGAGCGGTTGAGGATGAAGTTAATATATTGGAAGTAAAACCAGAAGACAAAGATGATTGGTATAAGTCAAAAGAGGAATTGGTACTGGCTGGGAAGAATGACCAGGATTGGGAAGTCAGTCAGGGACAGCTGTGGAAGTACATAAAATTAAAACAATTTTCCCCATGAAAATGACAGTTGGAAGCAGGTAGTACCAGAAAAACTTCGTCAAGGGATTTTAAGGGATTGTCACGATGACCCCACATCTGGTCATTTTGGCGTTAAAAAATCAGTCAATCGCGCGAGACAGCATTATTTTTGGCCAACTTTGATTCAGGACATGAAAAATTATGTACGGAAATGTGAAGTGTGTGCGACGTACAAGCATTCACAAAATAAGCCATCTGGGCTTATGGGAAAGCAACGAGAAGTTACAGAACCATTTCAAATCATATCTATGGATCTGATGGGCCCTTTTCCAAAATCTAAACATGGTAATACTATGCTGCTAGTCATAACGTGTTGGTTCAGCAAGTTCTGCTTTTTATATCAACTCAGAAACGGGAAATCCTCGACTATAACTCAAATACTCAAGGATTAGATATTTTTAATGTTTGGGACCCCTAGTGTGATAGTTTGCGACAATGGAAAGCAATTTGTATCCAACCAATTTAAAGATCTAGTGTCAGGTTACGGTGTAAAACTGTGGTATACCCCATATTACCATCCCACTGAACGGGTAAACAAAGTCATTGGCTCTGGTATAGCTTTTTATGTTGAACACAATCACAAAGAATGGGACAAGTACATACCGCACATAGGACATGCGATCAGGACATCGGTTCATGAAGTAACCCGGAAAACACCGTCATACTTGTTTTTTGGGTGCGAGACGGCGATACGAGGTACGAAACCTTATCATTTTGAAGCAGACGAACCAATTACCTTCGACAAAGAAAAATTCGAAAGGGGCATAGCCTTCCGAAATAAGGTTTATGACGAAGTCTGTGAAAGAATACGGCAATCACATGAAGTCAATAGTGGACACTACAACAAGAGACGTCGCATATGCACCTATGAAGTTGGGGACATGGTATGGAAACGCACTAAATTCCTTTCAAATGCTAACCGCAATTTTATGTCTAAACTGGCACCTAAATTTGAAAAAGCAGTCATAGCAGAAAAGATATCGGACGACGTTTACAGATTAAAGAGTCTCAGAGGCAAAGATTTAGGAAGATGGCATTCTTGTGACCTTAAACGTTTGGGTTGAATCCGGTCGGATTCTTCAGAGGAGAGGGGATATTGTAATGATCGATAATGGATTCGCGAGTCTATGACTAGATGGCGTTACAAGGCTCGCGATGACATTCAATTTGTCATAAGAATATTGAGAAATGACGGTGGGAGAATATTTAGGAGACCGCCAAGAAAGGATTAGAACGGGACGACAGACGTACGGCGGTTGCCCGGATTACGGTGCAAATTCTGCTTGTGGTTATAAAATATTTCTGGAAATATCACAGTATTTGTTGGCAAAGTTTCACAAGTATATGTACGGTAATTGCATGGTGAAATATTGTGAGGTGTGTGCGAATAGTGTGAGAAACGGGGTAAGTGTTTGCAAATATTTTACGTAGTGAAGGCTGGACAGTTGATGTTTTACTTTGCAATGCTGACCATGCCCGTTTTGTTCTCAGCTTAAGGAAACGCCCTTATTGTCCGGCTGCGTTGATAGAGAGATAAAAGGGCACTTCGATTCGAAGTAATACTCACAAACAAAGCATCATTTTCGGCACGGTCTTCAACTGGCTAGCTAGCCTAGCGGCATTGCCTCGGACAGCCGAACTCAGGTCTCAAGTTCGAATCTCAGTTGGAGATACTTATTTTTAATGTATTTTTTTTTTCTTTTTTGTTTCTTGGTGGTGGCCACTTTAGTTTAATTTGTGAAATCGTTAGTATATTGTTATTATTGTTTTATTTACTCTTTTATGTTTAGTTTTAGTTCATGTAAGTTAAATAATTCTGTTATAAGTTAAAATTTCCTGATTGGTCACCAATTTTATTGTATTAAAGGAAATAATTGTGTTAAATCTCCGGTAGAACTTTTCTTTATCTTCCAACATCCAGCCACCTAGAACCCTGGTCATTACAACTTCTTCCAAGTCTTTAGAGGTCAAGAAAACCAAGGTGTTGCGGAAGGCTCGGAAGTAAATGCTACATCAATGGTTACTTTTTCATTGTTCTTTGTCGTATGTGTTTTATGTCGGTATACTAAAATATTAATTCCTATATTATGATTTAATGTCACCTATGTTTTGACGTTGACGAGTCATAATACTTGTCAACGTCAACTTGTTTTATTACTGATGTTACTGATATTCTCGTTGTATGCACTGTTTTTAACTAAGTTATTGTTTCAGTTGTCTTTTTTTTGTGTTATGTTAAATACCATTTTTCTTGTCTGTTTTTTTTTTGTTGTCATTTCTTGTTGTAACTCTCCACGCAACTGTGAATGGGTGAGTTAGAATAGCCAAGATATTCCTGTTTTTATTTTTTTTTTTTATTATTATTTTGTTCATATTTATTTTTAATACTATTTTTTTTGTAAACTTTATGAGCTGTATTAGTTTAGACGATAGTTTCTTCTCATGCACCTCATCTTTTGATAGTTTCCTCAGTGCGGATAGCGGTTCCAGTGCTCCCCTGACCCTTGGCGATCAGATCTCCACACTTTTTTCCAATAATCCTCACAATTTTAACATTGCTCATATAAATGCTCAAAGTGTTCCTGGCCATTACTCCGATCTTCTGGCGTCCATAGACAGTGCTCATCTTGATGCTCTGTTGATATCCGAGTCTTTTCTTAAGCCCTCTCTCTTGTCTACCCACTATGCCCTGCCTGGCTTTGTTCTTATTCGTAATAACAGAACTGGGAAGGGGGGTGGTGGTGTTGCTATTTATTTGAGAGCTGGTATACCTTTTAAGGTCGTCAGTGTTTCGCCGTCACTGTACTCGGAATCGGCAGAGCACCTATTTCTAGAAGTCCTTCTTAATCACACTAAGGTACTCCTGGGTGAATTTTACAGCCCTAACCTAAGCATTGATTACTTTGGCTCACTGGACACGCTCCTACATGATTTTTTCCCTCTATATGAACACGTGGTCTTGATGGGTGACTTTAATACTTGTTTATTAAAGAATGACAGACGAGCTCTTAAACTTCAATCGCTTCTTTCTTCTTTCAATCTCAGTCTCTTACCTTTGTCTGCTACTCATCATTTTCCCAACTGCACTCCTTCTCTTCTGGATCTAATTGTAGTATCTAAGACAAGTAATGTATCGTCTCATGGTCAGATTTCAGCATCTTTTTCCTATCACGATCTAATCTTTTTATCCTATCGGATTCGTCCTCCCAAGCGTAAGCCTAAATACCTGTATCTTCGGAATTACAAGGGCATTGATCTGGAGGCATGGAAGCGTGATGCTGATTGCATTGACTGGTCTAGCATATTCATGAGTACCTGCGTTACTGAAATGGTGATTTTATTTAATTGTAAGTTTTTGCAACTATTTGACATTCATGCTCCACTTCGCCGTGTCAAAGTTAAGAATACTCCTGCTCCGTGGCTTACTTCTGATATTAAGGAGGTGATGGCCAGTCGAGACTGAGCCAAGCGTAGGTGGAAGCGCACTCCGTCTGAACGCAACCTCACTACCTACAAGGCATTGCGTAATCGTTGCAGTCGTATGTGTAGAGATGCAAAGAGACGCTACTTCCACAATTCTCTCGACAACCGTAACTCTTCTGAGGTATGGAAATTTCTCAAAACTATTGGTATCGGTAAGGCTGCTTGTGCTGCTGGTGGGGACACTGACATGGGTGCCCTTAATAGCTACTTCTCCTCTCCCCCCGTGCGTTTGGATCCACACGTCCATGCCCGCACATTGAGTGGGCTTGCTAGTTTACCGTTGCCTCAGTGCTCTTTGTTCGAACTGGGTGCTGTGACTGAAGACGATGTAAAAAAGTCTATCCTTGCCATTTCCTCTAGTGCAGTCGGTAATGATAACATTTGCTCTAGAATGGTGTTCCTGGCGTTACCGGCTATCCTTCCTGTCTTGACACATATCCTAAATTTCTCTCTGTTCTCTTGTTCTTTTTCTAATTCCTGGAAAGAAGCCATTGTTATTCCTTTGCCCAAAATTTCCAATCCGGCTGCTTTGTCTGATTATAGACCCATTTCCATCCTTCCTTACCTATCTAAAGTTCTGGAGCACCTGGTTCATAATCAGCTTTCTTCTTTCCTTACCCGCAATAATCTTTTCCATCCTTTCCAATCTGGTTTTCGTCCCGGTCACAGCACTGTAACTGCACTGTTGAAGGTTACTGATGACATCCGTCTTGCGATGGAAAATAAATCCCTTACGTTACTGGTTCTTCTTGACTTCAGCAGTGCATTTAATTCTGTCGATTTTGACATTCTTCTAGGTATCCTTAAATCTATTAGACCCCCCGCCGCACCGCGGAAGCGAACAGACGTGTCCACTGTGCCTCCCCGCATCTTATTTTTGTTTCGGTACAATTAACTAATATTTAAGTGGAACTTTGAGTTTAATAAACTATTAACATAGTATTGAACGTGGATTGGATCAAGAAAACTAAAAAGTGTGTGTTTTATAATGAAAGTGATTTAAAACTGTTCGATATAAGTGATTTGTGACCTACGTGTATGCGCGCTGACTAACGCGCCTGACCTTGAGCAGTGTCACACGTACATGCGATCCTTTCACTTTTTGCTACAAGGCACAAAATGATACGCTATTTCGTTTTCTATGCAACAGGCAGTTTGGCCTAGCGGTTGAATGCGTCGCTTGAAATTATCAACACTCGCAGCCTGCCTTCGAACCCCAGTGACAGTGAGGACTTTTTGTGTTTTTAAAGTTCATTAAATCTTCACTATAATAGTTAAGTATGGCTTCTACACCAAAAACACCGCCGAATAATTATTACAATTTACCCTCACGTTCGGAATCTGACATTCCGAACTTATTTTCTAAAGAGGAACTGTCTATTGGTTATACTGTCACGACTAATATCACCCAACGAAACAAGCGAAGATGTCCATCGAGTGAACACAACTTCAACGACAACCTGACCGAATTTAAGAATGAAATAAGCGACATGATTAAAAATATGGTCAGCGTCCAGAACGCGCGTATGGACAAATTAGAAAACCATATAATGGAACTAAAAACCTCGACGTCCAAGATTGAGGCAACAAATACTGACATTGATAAATCCATGACATCATTATCGGATCAGCTTACCTCGATTGAAACGAAAATTACAGGTTTGGAAAAGGAACGCAACTCAATGAGTATTAAACTAACTGCACTCGAGGAGAAGGTGGAATCACTTGACCGTAGCATTGTTAAAACGTGTGTCGAGCTTCGCAATATCCCAAAGCAGTCTAAGGAAACTAAAAAGACGCTCTATGACTCACTGCTGAAGTTAGCAAATTACCTTGAATTTAATTTGCAATCGTCTGACATACGCGATGTTCTGCGGCAACCATCAAAAAAAGAAAGCTCGACATCAACGCTGACGGTTGAATTTACGAACACCTTCGTAAAGAGTGAGTTTTTAACCGCAGTTAAGGAATACAACAAGCGTAATCCTAACAATAAAATAAACTCCTCTCACTTGGGTTACGAAAAACCAACAACACCAGTCTACGTTGCAGAGCAATTAACTGCGACGTCAAAGCGTCTTTTCTATCTGGCCCGTACCTACGCGAAAGTCAACGAATACTCGTATTGCTGGACTACGGACGGCCGCATCCTGTTGAAGAAAAACCCTGACAGCCCATCTATTGTTATAAGAAGCGAACAACAACTGCTTAACGAGAGTTTACTCTTATTAGTTTCTTGTTGTTGGTTTATTTTTTCTAGTACTTATATCATATCTTTTAGCTATAATAATGAAAGTATTCACCTTTCACAGACAATATATAAACACAAAACACACACACAACAATTATTCATCTTCAACACACACTCTAGATACACAACCTTTCATCATCACACAATATTTTCATGCTCCCAAAACACGAACTCTCATCTCCACATTCTGACTGCCACTCGTGTACCCTTTTACTTAATTTCTTTTCTACAATGTCTAATGATATTATAGAATATATTAGAGATGTCGACGATTTTTCTGTATCAGATGCTCGTGTCTGTGCTCCCGAGCAAACCAAGTTATTTATGGGTAATCCAAGTGCGTGCTATACAATTTTAACACAAAATATTCGATCCATTAACTGTAACTTCCTAAACCTAGAAACTCTTGTCCACCGTATAGACTTTGACAGCGATTTTCTGGTTCTTACTGAATGTTGGTTATCATGTACCAGCAACTGTCGAATACCTGCACTACCTAACTACACTATGTACAGTACAACTAATCATATAAATCACAGTGATAGAGTTGTTGTCTACGCGAAATCATCTTTGTTAGCCTCCTGTGAAGAACCTGACCTGCTTGGAGCAGCCTCAGGTTTACTTATAAAGCTTGAAACTGACATAGCTGTTCTCTGTATCTACCGCTCGCCGTCAAATGATAATATTCGGACATTTCTCACTGCTCTAAATACCGTACTTCCAGCCCTCGCTAACTTTAACTCTGTAATTATTACCGGAGACATTAATGTTGACATTAAACCCGATACCCTTGACACGAGGTCTCACGAGTACCTTAGCACCTTAGCATATCATGGTTTTTTACCCGCGCACACTTTAGCTACGAGAGGCAACAACTGTTTAGACCATCTTATAATACGAACCAAGGCAAAAACTATGACACTAGTCTATAACACGACAGTGACTGATCACTGCTCGACCCTTTTCTCACTAAATGATGATGATGATGTCCTCCTAGCCGATTATCGGCTACGGCGGCTGTTCTCATGTAAGGAGATTAGCCAACCACGCAGGACATATTATAGTGCACGAGCATTTGCGCAGACACAAGTGCACTCCCTATTCCTTCACTCTCATAGCCCGATGGGACGGTAATCCGACACGACCGGAGAGAGATCAGGCGCAGGACCGACATTTACGTGCTCTCCGATGCACGGGTGAATCAATCACCAGCTCACTAAACTCACTAAATAAAAATAAATTAAAACATATAGCTCAAAAAACTTATTCTAAAATAGATTACGAGGCACTTGACACCTACATGGAAAAACTTGACTTTAATCCCCTTTACCTTGTATCGGATCCTAACATTGCCATAGATAATCTCATATCAATAATAAAACCTGCAATAAATGAATGCACCAAAACTGCTAAAATTTCAGCTCGGAAAAGAATTCTGAAACCCTGGATTACACCTGGGTTGTTAAGGTGTATCCGGAATCGTGATTCTTTACACAAAAAAGTCAAACAGACACCAGGTAACTTAACTCTCCTTATAACTTATAAAAGATACAGAAATTTTTGTACTTCTCTGTTGAAAAAAGTTAAAAGGCAATACGATTCAAACGAATTAAATAAGGCTAGTCAGAACCCTAAAAAACTTTAGGACACCATTAAAACAATAACCAACACACATTCTACAAGAATTAACTCAAATCCTTTGCTGAATTATTCAACCTCACCCACCCAATCTTGTAACGAGATAAATGAATTCTTCGCTAACATTGGAAAAAAACTTGCAGATAACCTCAATGTAGTTCACTCATCTTTGTCTCCACCAAACCCCATATACTGCACCAACTCGTTTGTTATGCTACACACTGATGTAGAGGAGATCCATGCCACTATCAACAAGTTGAGAACCAATGCTGCTTCAGGATGGGACGGTATCTCCTCGTATTTCCTGAAACGATATGCTAAGATTCTTGCGCCCGTCCTCTGCCACATCTTCAATACATGCTTTCTAACATCAATTTTCCCCACTTCCTTAAAAAGAGCTGTCATCCACCCTATCTTTAAAGGTGGTGACAGGAACTTACCGAACAACTATCGACCTATCGCTGTTCTTAGTGCCCTATCTAAAGTGCTGGAACGCATTGTTAACAAACAAATCATCCACTACCTTGAACGCTTTAAACTTCTATCCCCTAATCAATTTGGGTTTCGCAAAAACAAATCCACCTCAGATGCAGTTCACAGTCTTATTAATAATGTTACAGAAAACTTAAATAATAATAAAAAAGTCCTTACCGTCTTTCTAGATCTGGCGAAAGCGTTCGATACTGTCCCTGTTTCCATGCTCTTAATCAAGCTTGAGAGCATCGGTGTAAGAGGTTCCCCACTTGAGTTTTTTAGAAGCTACCTCTCAGACCGGTCTCAATCAGTTGTAATAGACAATCACAAGAGTGAAGAGCTACCTATTCAGTACGGGGTACCGCAGGGCAGTATTTTGGGGCCCAGACTCTTCCTTGTATATATAAACAGTCTCTGCAACCTAAACGTTACCAACGCCAAAATAGTTTCTTATGCAGATGACACCGCCATCACTTTTTCTGCAAATACATGGACAGAATTACAGACTGTTGCACAAGACGGCTTTAATACCATTACGAAATGGCTCCTGTCACACACACTGACTCTAAATGCTACTAAAACCAATTTTGTTATCTTTTCTATCAGTAACACCACTCAATCAAGTATCTCTATTTCTTTAAAAGCGCACTCTTGTTCTATCCAAAACCAATGCCAATGTCCTGACCTGAATTCAGTGGAAAAAATTAAATATCTTGGCATTTTGTTGGACAAAAATCTTAATTTTAAAACACATATTTCGACTCTCACCAACCGGATACGCAAACTGATTTATATATTTAAGACGTTGCGTCATGTAGCTAACCCTGCAATTATTCGTAACGTATATTTTGCCCTATGCCAATCAGTTCTGACTTATTGTATCTCCTGCTGGGGTGGAGCCGCAAAAACCACACTAAAACCTCTAGAGATCGCCCACAGAGCTATACTAAAAGTCGCAACTTTCAGGCCTATACGTTTCCCTACTACTGAATTGTACAAAGCCTGCAACCTACTCAATGTAAGACAGCAATTTATCCTACACACTATCCTATTGCAACATTTAAAAACACCCTATCTAAATCTTTAGATAGGGTGTTTTTAAATGTTGCTGTTGTTGTTGTTGTTTTTGCGGCGTTTGCTTATCTAAGCAAACGCCGCAAAAATAATATCTGCTCTGTTCCGTCGGTCCGAAAAAAGTTTATAAAAAAATTATTCCCCTATCTTGGTCCGTCACTATATAATAAAATAAATGAAAAACAAACAATTTACGCATCTACTATTTTTAACTGTAAGAAAACCGTCCGCTTGTTCCTATCTACACTCAATTATGAAGAAACCGAAGACTTCCTAAGGTAACCACCCACATTAATATAATTTCACACACACATACCGACACACACACACACACACACACACACACACACACACACACACACTCACCGACACACCCAAAATTTACCTATTTGTAATGTCTTTCATTTTTCTTTATTTTCCGCATGCTTCTTTATTTTCTGCATGCAAGTTATTGTTACTGGGATAGTATACCTAATTATAAACTGTACCACGTCATTTGCCATATAAGACCTCCATATGTATATTGTATAATCGGGATCGGTCCTGTTTCTCCTAAGCTCAGGTTACTCAGTAGCCTAATTAGGAGTACAGCGCTTCACCCGCTTACTGGATTTTGTTTTACTCTTATGTGCCAATTGTATTCACTCTATGTATAATCCGGTCCTTGTAAACAATAAATAAATTATTATTATTTAGGAGAAAACGTTTGCGTTTCTTAGCTCTTGGCTAGTTTTTTGCCACATTTACGGGCTGGTGCCAAGTAAATGCAGCATGTGTGGTGTGTTATGTGTGGTGTGGGGTTATTTCATTTTCTTCCAATTGCATGAATTTTCTAACAATTCGACAGGTGTTTAGTATTGCGGCTTTTTGTAGAAGGATGTATGTGGAGTCTTTTAGGTCTATTATTTTCAGGCTATGGTGAAGGTGGTTGGGTATAACACCCGTGGTGGAGACGACTATGGGAACTACGTAAACTTTATCTTGTCTCCAGATTCTGGTAACTTCTTCTTTAAGCTCTGCGTATTTAGTTATTTTTTCGCCTATTGTTTTTTGCAGATTGTGTGTATTGGGTATGGCAATATCAATAAGGTAGGTGATTTTATTTACTTTATCCTGGAGTGTTATGTCTGGCCTATTGTAGTGAACTGTCCTGTCGGTGAGTATGGCGCGATCGTAATAAAGTTTGTGTGTAGTGTTTTCTAGAACTGTTTGTGGTGTGTATTTGTAGTAGGGTGTGTTTGTGTCTTGTATGAGTTTGTGTTTGAGTGCTAGTTTTTGATGAATGATATTTGCAACCTGGTTGTGTCTGTGGGTGTAGTCTGTCTGTGTGAGTGTTGTGCATGCCCCTGTGATGTGTTGTATGGTCTCAGGTTGTGTGTGGCACTTGCGACATTTATCATTGGTTATGGTGGGGTCTTTGATGATGTACTTTCGGTAATTCTTAGTGTTAATTATCTGGTCTTGAATCGCAATGATGAAACCTTCAGTTTCTGGGAATAAATTACCTATTTTAAGCCATTTGTTGGATGCTATTGTATCTATGTGTGATTGTTCTAGGTCATGAGGGTGCCGTCCGTGCAAGACCTTCTTTTTCCAGTCTTCTATCTTTTGTATTTGTGGGTTAGTAATGTCGTTATTGTGTTGTGTGTCTGTTTGTTCGTGTAGGTTAAGTGGAGTGTAGTTATGATCGTTTACAGCTACGGCTTTGTGAATGTGACTAGTGTGTGATTTTGTGTGAAAGAATGTTCTGAGCCTATTAATCTGTTTTTGCCAAAGATTGTGAATGTCTATGAGGCCTCTCCCTCCATTTTGGCGTTTGATGGTAAGCCTTTCTACTGCCGATTTAGGGTGTAGATTGTTATGTTTAGTGAGCGTGGTGCGTGTGGTTCTTTCTATTTGTTGAATATCAGTTTTAGACCATTTAATAATGCCAAATGAGTAAGTTAATATTGGTATCGCGTAGGTGTTGAGTGCTTTTATGAGGTGTTTTCCAGTGAGTTGTGTTTTACATATCGCGGTCACTCTCCTTTTATATTCTGTGTTTAAGGTGTTCTTAATAGCTGTGTGATCAATTCCTTTTAGTTGTTTGTATCCTAAATATTTGTATAAGTCTGTAGGTTCCATAGCTGTAATTGTGTCTGTAGTGTTAATCGTGTAGTCACCTGGTTTTATTTTTCCTCTGATTATGTGTAGTGTTTTGCATTTATCCAAACCAAACTCCATATTGATGTCTTTACTGAATTCTGTTGTAGTGTCTATTAAGTGTTTCATTTCTTTTTCTGTCTTACTGTATAATTTAATGTCATCCATATATATAAGGTGTGAAATTGTGGTTTCTTCTGTGGTGCTATGTTTTAGAGTGTATCCGGCTCTACAATTGTGGAGTAGGTTAGATAAAGGGTTCAGTGCAAGGCAGAACCATAGAGGACTCAGAGAGTCTCCTTGGTAAATACCTTTTCTGATGCAGATTTGTCTAGTTGTGATTGTGTTGTTGTTGTGGTGTAAGTGTAGTGTAGTTTTCCATTGGGACATGATGTGATGCAGGAAATCTATTATCTTTGGGTTTATTTTATATATGTGTAATATTTGAATTAGCCATGAGTGTGGAATACTATCAAATGCTTTTTTATAATCTATATATGTACAGTGTAGATTTCTATTTTTAGTAGTGGCGTGTTTGTGAATTATTGTATCTATAACTAATTGTTCCTTGTATCCCATATGGCCTCGCCTACATCCTTTCTGTTCCTCTGCTATAATACTGTGGTGTTCTATGTGTTTGGTGATTTTGTGTGTAATTGCTGATGTTATGATTTTGTATATTGTGGGGAGGCAGGTGATTGGTCTGTATTGTGAAGGTTGTGGAGAGTGTTGAGATTTAGGTAGCATGTAGGTTATTCCATCTGCAATGAATTCTGGTATGTTCTGTTGTCCTAATATGATGTCTGTAATGTTTTTAGCTATGATTTTGTGTAACGATTCTAACTTTTTATACCAGTAATTGTGTATTTTATCTATGCCAGGCGATTTCCAATTGTGCAGTTTTGCTGTAACATTGTTTATGTCAGATTCAGAAATTTCAGTAAATGGCATTTCTTCTATTGCGCTCCATTTATTTTCTTCCTCTGTTATCCATTTAGCTTTATCGTTGTGTTGTACCCGTTGTTCCCAAATGCTACCCCAAAAAGTCTCTAATTGTTCTGCTGTTGGTGTTTCTGTGTGTGTTTCTGTCGTGGTGTCTGTTTGTGTTGTGTGTAGATGTCTGTAAAAGTTCTTTTCGTTGTTTGTGAACATGGCGTTATGGTTTTTGCGTTCTTGTGCTTTTTTATATCTCCTTAACCTATGTACTTTTAATGCAAGCTTCTGTTTTAACGTATCTAAGTATTCTTCAGGTTTCCTATTATCATTTTCGTGTCTAGTGTGTGTCGTGAAGTTTTTAAATATTGCCTCTACTCTTTTTACTACTTTATTAGATCGGTTGTTGTTAATGTACTGTGTTAGTCTACCGCAGTCAGCTCGTAGTTTTTCAATATCTCTTTCGAGTCTTTGTTGCCATGGTGGTTTTTTTATAGTTTTTGGTCTGGAGCTGCCTGTGTATTCTGTTATTTTATAGTTAAGTTCCTCGGAGATTACTAACGATGTGCAGTAAATTAATGTGTGTACGTCTATAAGTTTCATGTTTTCTGTAGTGTACTGATTCAATATGGTTGTGTTAAATATATGTACAAGGTGTGTGAGTTTTGGCGTATATTTTAGTTTGGGTAGTTTTGGGCGGATTGAAGCATCCATCCCTGAGTATTGTGTTAATGCGGTTTTAAATTTTTCGTGTAATTCTTGAATTTGTGTGTCTGTTAACTGATTTTGATTGAAATTTTCTAATATCTCAACATCATTTTCTAGTGTAATAGTTATATTCTCAGTTTGTGTAGATGTGTGTGTGTTCTGTGTGTATGTGTGTATATAAGGTTGTGATTGTGTGCTAGGTTGCGATTGTGTTGGTGTATGTTGCTGTGTTTGTAAGGTGTTTTCTGTTGGTGTACTATGTGGTTCTACCGGAGGATTGTGATTTAAATGATCTAGCTGTTCCCGCACTTCTTCCTTCAGTTTGTCTATTTCTGCTTGCGATAGAAGTTTGTTTCTGATTATCGCCCTTCTCTGGTCAGAGATACGTTGCTCTGTTACATTGATTTCAGGATACTGACGTGTAAAAAGTTCATGCAATTGTTGCCTGTATGTGGTCATGTCTGTTTCTAATTTAGTGATATGAAGGTAGGTTCGCATGATAAAGGTGTTTACTTCCTTGCTCCATCTCATGCGAACTCTTGGTTTTCCAGCCTTGGTGGACGCGGGCATGAAGGCACTTGCCCCCCGCGCAACATTCAAGGCTGGTAAGGGTGGATTGGTACTGAGACTAATGATAGGAGGTGTGAAACGTGTGGGAGGTGACGATGGTATTGATGGTGATGATACTCTGGAGGGTGTGTATGATATGGTACTAGGGCTAAACGGTTCTATTGGACTGTCTGTACGGTCTGTATGTCTGTCACCATCGTCACTGATGTCGGCTGTAGTATCTTTGTCGGTGGGAGCCCGCCTGTTCAACTCCTCACCGCTGACGGTTCGCATGCTGTGACACCCAGCGTCAGCTCCAGGTGTGCCCCGGCGATCGCCCCCGGGCAGCGGCCCTATACGTTTTCTTTTAGAACGAGTCTCCATGTTTATGGGTTAGCTTTGCCTTGTTAGCCGTATAAGTTTCAATAGTATACGTGTCCGCCCCCCACGTGGTCTGATGTTCGACGCGGACGTAAGGTAGGGATTTAGGGGGCTTATTATTATTATTATTAAAATTATTATTATTATTATTTGTTGTTATACATTTTTGTATCTCGGCAGTTATCTACCGGGTTTTGTAGGTTAGCACGGGCCGAAGCCAAGTGCTAGCCTATGTGTCTTGATTGCGGGTTGTATGTGTGTTTAATGTGGTATGATTGTGTGTGTGTTGACTGTGCGATTGAATGTGTGCTGGGTGTGATGCTGTTGTACGTGAATCGTTTGTCTCGTTTTGTAGGAATTTCCTGACAATTCTACAAGTGTTCAGAATAGCAGCTTTCTGTAGGGTTTGATAGGTATTCGGTGGTAAGTCTAAGGTTTTTAAAGACTGGTGTAATTGTTTCGGTATGACGCCCGTTGTTGACAGTACTATAGGTATAATGGCAACACTACCTAATCTCCACATTCGACTTATTTCGATTTTGAGGTCGGTATACTTAGAAAGTTTTTCTGCTATGGTGTTTTGTAAATTGTGTGTGTTTGGGACTGCAATGTCTATAATTTGTGCTGTTTTGTTAGTTTTATCTATTAAAGTAATATCCGGTCTATTGTAATGAACTGTTTTGTCAGTGAGGATGGCGCGATCGAAGTAAAGCTTATGTGTGGTATTTTCAAGAACTGCTTCGGGTTTATATTTATAGTAAGGTACAGGCGGTGTTAGAATTAATTTGTATTTGATGGCAAGTTTTTGGTGAATCTCGTTGGCTATCTGATCATGCCTGTACTTATAGTCTGTCTGAACTATGGCTTTGCACGCACCTGTTATGTGCTGGATGGTTTCAGATGCGCTGCTGCATCTTCTGCAAACGTCCGTCGGAATGGGGGCTCTCATGATGTGCTTTTGATAGTTGCGGGTTTCTATCACCTGATCTTATTATTATAATCTTGTATGTCTCTACCAGACCTCGGGACTATAGAGTCCCGGATTTTTGGGAGGCGAACGTGGGGCCGAAGCCAACACGCTGAAGCCCTTTTGAGACAACTTTAATGAAATGGTGACACAAAACCGACGATTATCCCTGTATACACTATAGAAATGTACCCAAGGACAATCCCCGGTTCTGTGCTAAACTATTGCTAACTATGGATGAAAACTACTTGGGCTATTGTGATGGGATGCTAATGGACTAGGAATGGGGAAACTACGGGAACTATGGCACCTGCCGATAACAATGTAATAAATACACGTAAAAATGGCAGGTGGAGACTCGCCAACTCACTTACTGGGCCCCCGGGAATCAGTCACTGAATAGCAACAAGAGGGCAACAGGTACATGAGCGGCTGAGAAGGGTGAGGATACCTCGGCGGACTTTAAACGCAGATCACGCGCTCCCTGTGGGTCCAGCATCACCGGCCCACTCGCCACTTACCACGAGGCACCTACCCTCCGAGCATTGCTCTAGCGACTCCACTCTGACCGGCCGGTGAAGGCAAGCCAAGAGGCGGGAGACCTATCCCCCGTCATGCTTCACTCCGGCAAGCCGGAGATGGGGGACAGTATACTCTCCCTGGAGCACTCGGATATATAGCCCCGCGGGGTCGCTACTCCCCGTCATCCGCCTCAGATGCCCTGCGGGGCTTATTATTATTATTATTAATATTTCTTCTTCCACGTTAAGTTGGTTTGACTCCTATCTTAGAGGCCGTACGCGGTGTGTCTCAGGCCATGATCATTGGCGGCAGATACTTGCGGGGCAGGCTTGATGTTGCGTCAATGCCTCCTCTATGTTTAGGTGGGGTTCAACTGGACTATGACACGGCTAAGAACTTGGGTGTCATCATGGACTCCCACTTATCATGGTCTGCGCAGGTCAATGAAGTCAGTCGCAAGGTGCACTACACCTTTCACACTCTGAAATGCCTCCAGTACTTTTTGCCCTTGAAAACCAAAATCTCTCTTGCTCAGACTCTCATTCAACCCATCATAGACTACGCTGATGCCTGTTATTTGGATGCCACAGAGGAGCTCTTAAATAAGCTTGAGCGGTTGCAAAATTTATGTATTCGTTTTGTTTTCAATCTCAAAAAATATGATCATGTTTCTCTTTTTCGCAAGGAACTCAAGTGGCTCCCTATTCGTCTTCGCAGGAACACGCACATTTTGTGTCTTCTTTATAATATCCTTTTTAATCCTAAAACTCCTTCCTATCTGCGAGAACGCTTCTCATTTGTTCGCTCGCCTGATGCGCTCCATCTCAAATCTCTCCTTAAATTCCCCTCCCACTCCACTGACTTTTACTCCTTCTCCTTCACAGTTCACGCAGTACGGTTGTGGAATTCGCTGCCGCCTGATTTAAGGAGATGTCAAACTATTGCTAATTTTAAGAAGAAGCTTAAAACCCACTATTTGTCCTCCTCTTCTTCATAGAGTCTTATTATAAAGTATGTTTTTTTTTTTGTATTTATATAATACTAGCTGGTGCCCGCGACTTCGTCTGCGCAGGTTTAGTATTTCGAACAATATGTTTACAAATTGTAGCCTATGTGTTATTCTGATGTATAAGCTATATTATTGTAAAGTTTCATTAAAATCCATTCAGTAGTTTTTGCGTGAAAGAGTAACAAACATCCATACATCCATACATCCATACATACAAACTTTCGCGTTTATAATATTGGTAGGATTTATTGCTTTATATATATATATATATATATATTTATATATATGTATATTTATTTGTCCTTTGTTGTTCTTTTACACAGTTTGTCTACATCTCTGTATTCTTACTCTCCTACTTTGGGTCTGCTGGAAGAGATTTCTGTAGAAATAAGCAGTACCTTTGTACTATTTTATGTTACTTCCTCTTCTTTCGTATGTCTTTACTGTGTACATAAATGGTTTAAATAAATAAATAATGTCGAGATGACGTTTTTTTTACAACTTTATTCCCCTCCCCTTTTTTTACGGCAGCGTTCGACATCTGACGATCAATTTCTTATGACGTTGTCACGTTCGACTATCGTCAGTAAACCGACTTTACAGACAACCGTTTTTGATTCTCGCCGCAGGTTGTTATTGGTTAGTACGTGTGCCTAGAATTTTCAGTTTTTTCAAGTGTTTTAGTGACCTTTTGTGACTTATTGTTGTGTTTGTGTGTTGTCCTTGTGTTCGTTACCAGTGTTGTACTGTGGTTTCGGTAAATAACTAGTTTTAATTAGCGATGGATCGCAATAAACCTCCCGATCCCGATCCTCCCGACATCTCTGCATATGCTCCTCTTTCCCCTAACTATCCTTTATCCCAATTCGCCGATGTTGCTTGCATCATCGCGGACTCCCAGAACTTATCTGCCTCGAATGCCAGGAAACGCTCCGGAGATGATGCAACATTGTCGTGTCAACCCCGCCACCGAAACAACAACGGAATTTAGTCGGCCGCAGCAGGTACTCTGCTACAGATAAGGCACCGTTCATTGTCCACGTCTCTCGATTGGAACCCCAGCCTAATGCCGATACATCTCTGCATCCTGTTACCTTTGGAATATTTCTCCAAAAACAGAACATAGTTAACATTGTCCGTGATGGAGTTAAAAAAGTTGACAGGAACCGTGTTTCTGTGGAATTTAAATCCCCTCAGGATGCAAATGCATTTCTTATTAATAACATTCTTCCCAAGAATAGCTTTGTGGCCTCCATCCCTAATAATCTTCCACGCCGATTTCGGCAACGGCGACCACTTCGACCCTAATGGCGTGCGTGTGCTCTCATGTGGCTGGAGTATCCAATTTTGTGCGTGAAAGTCCGCGCACACTGCGGACATGTCAGGGTACCAGCCACAAAGTTGTAGTTGATAGCTACAGGTGGTCGAGCTTTCAACTCATCTCGTTTGGCATCCAACTCAGAAAGTCGGCGTGCTTCAAAGTCAAAGACTTTGGCTTTAACGCGGCTTCTCCAGTCTCTGCGGTTGGATGCCAGATTCTCCCACTGAGACGGGTCAATGGAACAGCTTTTCATGTGACGCTTCAGCACATCCTTGTATCGCAGCAGCTGTCCGCCACGTTTCCGCTTGCCCTCCTGCAACTCGGAGTAGAGGATGCGCTTGGCCACTCTAGTATCCGGCATGCGCAGTACATGCCCGCACCAACGAAGCTGTCTCCTCATGAGGTATGCTTCAATGCCACCTACATTGGCTTTCCTCAACACTTCTGTGTTACGCACACGATCAAACCAACGGATATTTAATATTTTGCGCAGACATATGAGGTGGAAGCGGTCTAGTTGCTTGATGTGGCGTCGGTACGGTGTCCATGTTTCCGCTGAGTAGAGTATACAAGGCAACACAACTGCCATATACACAGAAACCTTTGTGGATATCTTTAGGTCATGGGAGCTGAAGACCTTCTTGTCGAATTTGCCGAAAGCAGCGGCTGCAGCACCAATTCTGCTATTGATTTCGGCGTCAAGGTCGCACTTTGATGTTATTATGCTCCCCAAATATCGAAATTTATCGACCTGCTTCAGGACATCTTCACCAAACATAATGGTCAGTTCTTGACGTCCGTGATTGTCTGAAGACATTACTTCTGTCTTTTTGATGCTGATTTTTAGACCAAATGTACAGCACTGCTTGTGAAGGTTCGTGACTAGCTGTTGCAGGACTTCAGGGGATTCAGCCACGAAACAGAGGTCATCTGCATACATAATGTCCTGTATATGTGCATAGGACACCTTTGTGGTCGCCTTGAGTCTATTCAGGTTGAAAAGTTTGCCGTCAGTCCGATAACGAATACGAACTCCTTCAGGAGAAGAATTCAATACTTCCCGGACTACAACTGCGAAATATAATGCAAACAATGTGGAAGCCAGGACACAACCTTGCTTCACTCCACAGGTGACGGAGAAGAAGCTCGATTGGTCATCTTCAACCGCTACACAACATTGCATGTCATCGTGCAGGAGTCGCAGGAGTCTTATGAACTTCTCTGTACACCCCAACTTTCTCAGTACCTTCCAGAGGGCCTCGCGAGGGACGCAGTCAAAGGCTTTTTCCAGATCAATAAAGCAGAGATACAAGTGCTGTCCCTGCTCTCTACTTTTTTCCTGGAGTTGACGGACTGCGAATATTGCCTCACAAGTTCCTCTGTCTGGTCTGAAACCAAATTGGGTTTCCGGCAGAATCTTTTCAGAGAGGTTCCTGAGGCGGTTTAGAAGTACTCTGGCGAAGACTTTTCCTGAGACAGAGAGCAGTGAAATACCGCGGTAAGAACCACATTCCGACCGGTCGCCTTTGTTCTTATAGAGAGCCCTGACGCGTGATAACTTAAAAGTTTCAGGAACTTGTTCTTTCTCCCACATAAGCACAAACATTTCCCAGACGCGCGAATGCAGTTCCTCGCCGCCGTACTTCAGAAGCTCACCTGGTATAAGGTCTAGGCCAACCGCACGCTGATTTTGCTGTTGTTTGATGGCACAAAGCACCTCATGTTTAGACAAGGCATCATCCAATTCTTCTGCTATTTGAAGTTGAGGCAAACTGTCTATGTAGTGTAGATCGGCTGTTCGATCTACATTAAGTAGATTA
This sequence comes from Helicoverpa zea x Helicoverpa armigera, assembly GCA_033682625.1. NCBI lineage: Eukaryota > Metazoa > Arthropoda > Insecta > Lepidoptera > Noctuidae > Helicoverpa > Helicoverpa zea x Helicoverpa armigera. Next base: position 135,706 of record JAWIIS010000102.1, on the reverse strand, counting down.
TTGAAGTGTTCTGCCCAACGATCTAACACTTCATTTTTGCTTTTCAGCAGACTTTTACCATCCAGCGACTTCAGTGGTACCTTTATGAAGTTGGTGGTACCCAGGAGATTGCGAATTTCGCTATAGAAATCACCGAGCTGATTACTATCAGCAAGCGACTGGATGTATTGAGCCTTGTCTTGCCACCATTTATCTTTAGTGTGTCTCGTGAGTTTACGCAACTCACGGTCACTCTCTCTTATAAGTGCGCTGTTATTACTGCGCTTGAGAAGTTCTCGGTGTTTGGCAATAGCTTTAGAAAGAACTTCGTCGTTCTCATCAAACCAGTCTTGCTTGCGTTTATTTTTTTAGCCCTATGGTGTTAATGGCTACAGGAGTCGTGGTGGCCTAGTGGGCAAAGAACCAACCTCTCGAGTATGAGGGCGCGGGTTCGATCCCAGGTCAGGCAAGTACCAATGCAACTTTTCTAAGTTTGTATGTACTTTCTAAGTATATCTTAGACCCCAATGACTGTGTTTCGGATGGCACGTTAAACTGTAGGTCCCGGCTGTCATTGAACATCTTTGGCAGTCGTTACGGGTAGTCAGAAGCCAGTAAGTCTGACACCAGTCTAACCAAGGAGTATTGGGTTGCCCGGGTAACTGGGTTGAGGGGGTCAGATAGGGCAGTCGCTCCTTGTAAAGCACTGGTACTCAGCTACATCCGGTTAGACTGGAAGCCGACCCCAACGTAGTTTGGGAAAAAGGCTCGGAGGATGATGATGGTGTTAATGGCTACGTCAAGAATGGACGACGATAAAGCGTTCCAGTCTGCATCAATATCACCGGTATTTTGATGAGAGTGCATGCCAGCGTTTCAGCGTATTTGCTTCGGGGTCCCGGATGTTTGAGTTTCTCAATGTTTATGTTCTGAGGCTTTTTCCTGCTAGCCCTGAATGGTCGCCGAAGGCAAAGACGCAGTTTGGTGACAATTAGTCTATGGTCCGTCCAGCAATGAGCACCGCGCATAGCACGAGTGACTAGGCCTGAGAGATGTCTCGCTGCCTCGTGATGGCATAGTCAATGAGGTGCCAGTGCTTAGAACGTGGGTGCATCCACGTAGTTTTGTGCTTAGCAGCAAGGCGAAACATGGTGTTTGTGATTGCAAGTTGGAATTGAGCACATAAACTAAGCAGCAACTGGCCATTAGAGTTGATGTTGCCTACCCTATGTCTACCCAAAACTTTAGGCCACGCTTCATAATCTCGACCAACTCTAGCATTGAAGTCCCCTAACAAGAGAATCTTTTCTCTGTTCGGTATTTTATGGAGACATTGTGTAAGTTCTTCATAAAATTTATCCTTGATGTCGTCAGAACTACCTAGCGTCGGTGCATAGACACTGATGACATTAAGGAAATTGTCACCGTCTAAGTGAAGGCGCAATGTGGTTATACGGTCCGAGATGTGGATTGGACATACTTGAAGTGTCTTCACAAGATTATTCTTGATCACAAAACCAACTCCCGACCTTCTTGGTTCTGTTGCAGCAGTGCCCTTCCAGTAGAAAGTGTAGCCACCGCCATGCTCGACTAGCTCGCCCTCATCGGCAAGGTGGGTTTCGCTTACAGCAGCTATATCAATGTTGTAGCGGCGGAGTTCTCGAGCAACTATGGCCGTTTTTCGTTCTGGGCAGGCGTTTGTCTCCCGGTCGAGAAGGGTGCGAACATTCCATGCACCAAAAGTCAGTAAAGGTGTTTTACATTTATTACTATTGCGTCGACCACGAATAAAAAGATGCGGAAGCAGCCGTGGTTACTGCTATCCAAAGAGTGTTTGGGGTGAGCATTTTTTTAGGGCACCTTTTCTAGCCCCCTCCCAGGCTGAGCAAGGAAAGCAGTGCTCCCCTAAAAAGGGCTGCTTTGTCGCTCTGGGTGCTGCCGGATTCCCTCTGTCCCCCCAGCTCAAAGAGAAAACGACCACGGCATGTACTCACACCCCCAGAGCCGCTAGTGTGCAGGTCTCAGACAAAGCTCAGGTTGCATCAGCCCGAACCTCTCTACCTCAACCTATCGCCACTAGTCTTCGCCAAATCGGGGTCCATTATACGGAAGCAGTCAGATGCGCAGGATATATTACAGTGCTCAAACATACGCGCAAACGCAAGAGCACTCTCTCGTCTAACATCCCTTTATCCGATGGAACGGTGAACCGCTACGATCGGAGAAATGTTAGATGCAGCAGTTTGACATACGATAACACGATCCCTATCGCTGCCTCTAGGCCTTCCTGCGATGCCTCGGTGTCTTGCCACCAGTGGTGGTCTGCTATTTAGCCAAGACACAATTTCGGGGGATTTCCGATCAGGCTTGGGAGATGTTGTTACCAAGCGCCGGCGCCGACGGTAGCCGCCGCGCTACTGACGGCGCTCGCCGCCGTGCGACACTGTGGCGCCCTCCAGCGGACACGCCAGGTACTGTGGAGAGCCTGCTCTCGCACACGTCCGGCACCGGCGGTGACCGCCGCGCTACTGACGGCGCTCGCCGCCGTGCGACACTGTGGCGCCCTCCAGCGGACACGCCAGGTACTGTGGAGAGCCTGCTCTCGCACACGTCCGGCACCGGCGGTGACCGCCGCGCTACTGACGGCGCTCGCCGCCGTGCGACACTGTGCACGACACTGTGGCGCCCTCCAGCGGACACGCCAGGTACTGTGGAGAGCCTGCTCTCGCACACGTCCGGCACCGGCGGTGACCGCCGCGCTACTGCCTCCATCCCTACGTTTAATATAACCCGTATGGGTGTTGTTACTGGTGTTCCTACTGATTTAACTGAAGAGGAAGCCCAAAGATACCTACAAGACCCCTCAGGTTGCGGTGAAATTCTCAAAGTTCGTCGTATAAGTAGGAAAGTGATAATTGATGGAGTGACCGAATTTAAATCCACAGAAACATGTGTCCTTACCTGTGACGGTCAGGTGTTACCGCCAGGGGTGTTTTGCTGCTACACTTCCCTCCCAGTCCAACAATATGTTTATCCCACCATCCAGTGCCGTAAGTGTTGCAGGTATGGTCATGTGGAACTTGTGTGCCGGTCTAAACCCCGCTGCAGTAAATGCGGCCATGATCACCCTGGTGATGTTTGCAGCATTTCTGAGGCGGAGGCATTCTGTGTGCTTTGCTCGGGGAATCATTTTGCAAATAGCAAATCATGCCCGGAGCTGGGCAGACAGAAGGCCATTAAGACTGTTATGGCTGAGAAGTCCCTCTCTTATGCTGAGGCCAGCAAAACTGTCCCACTTGCTTCTCGCAACTATGCGAATGCTACAAAAGCAGTTCCCACCTCCACTCAGTCATACCGCAAACCGTTTTCCTCAAGCCGAAGACCCATGCCCCTCTATCTCCCTCTTATGACAAAGCTGCTCATCAGCAAATTATTACCTCCCCTGCACCTTCACAGCCTGACGGCTGCGCTCTAAATAATCCATTCACCGGCAATAATGCTTCATCAATTATAGAAATTCTTATTAAAGTCTTAAATACTATTGTATCCACTAATAATGCTGAAATACCGTCCAACGTTGCCTATCAACTAGTAAATCTTCTTTCAAAAATTTAAAATGGCGTCCCGTCAAATATTCCTGCAATGGAATGTGAGGAGCGTGTGGCATAAGAAACACGACCTCATATTCCTTTTTAATAAATTCAAGCCTTGCTCAATTGCTGATACTTGGCTCACCCCGAGTCTCAGTTTTAATATACCACATTTTAATGTTCTCAGTTGTGACAGATCTGATGGCTATGGAGGGTTAGCTCTCCTCGTTAATAATCGTGTTCCACTGTCGACCTTGACACTTTCTGCTCTGGATGGTGATATGAATATAGTCGCAGGTAGAGTAGAAGGTATCATAGTTTTATCTGTCTATATCTCCCACCCACAGCACAGGTTCTTAGCTACTATTAGAGATATTCTGAACAACATTGTAGGACCCGTGCTTGTCATGGGTGATTTTAACTGTCACCATTTTAGATGGGGTTCCAATCGCTGTGATTCCTTTGGGGAAGGTTTGGTAGAAATCTTAGATGACCTAGACCTTTGCATCCTAAATGATGGTAGTCCTACTCGTAGATCCCTTCCCGGACAGCAAAAGAGTTGTGTAGACCTCACATTCTGTTCCGTAGAGTTGGCGGCATCAATTCATTGGCAATGTACTACCCTTACGCATGGTAGCGACCATTACCCCATTGTTATAACTTTTCTTAATAAAACTTATTTAGAGAAAACTTCTCCTCCACTATTGAAGTACAACTTGTCCAAACCCGATTGGTCGAGGTTTGCATCTTTACTGGAGGAGAAAATTAGTATGCTTCCAAATTTAACTTCAAGTTTCCAAGATTCTAATGGTCACTGCCATGCTAAGAACTGCTACGATGGCTTTATCTCGGCCATAATTTCAAGTGCAGACTCTATCTTTCCGTTGCGCAACTGTGCCAGAAACAAGATCCCGTCACCCCCATGGTGGGATCAAGAATGCACATCGGCTGTTAAAGAAAGGAAAGAGGCCGAAAAACAGTACAATGATGCGATGAATAGCGACAATCTTATACGGTACAGACGAGTGTTAGCTCAATCTCGGCGGCTTCTTCACAAGAAGAAACGTCGAGGTTGGGTCAAGTTCTGCACTTCTCTGTCCCCTTCCACTCCCATATCAGCAGTATGGAAGAGCATTAATCGTTTTAGGCGAGGCTGCTCCCCATCTATCTCTTGCCCCATCACGCGAGAAACTGCTGAATCCTTTTTCGACAAAATTGCTCCAGCCAAAATGTTCCTTCTTCCTCAGAACTTCTGCTCCCGCCTGTTAATATTTTGAATGACCCCCTGGATGAACCTTTTTCATTGGAGGAACTTGATGCGGTATTACGTCATGTTAGGGATACCGCCCCTGGCATGGACGGCATACCGTATTCATTTGCAGCTCACTTCGGTTCTGATGCTAAACAATATTTTTTAGGAATTATAAATTATTGTTACCAATTTGGTTGGGTTCCTGACCAGTGGAAAATTCAGATAGTCATTCCTCTTTTGAAGCCCGGCAAGACTGCTGATGATCCGAATGGCCTTAGACCAATTGCGTTGTCCTCAGTTTTGGCCAAGTTACTTGAACATTTAATTAAAAACAGACTTGAGTGGTTGGTAGAGTCGAGGGATTTACTGCCGAGTAATCAGTTTGGCTTCAGAAAGGGGCTGAGTACCATGGACAGTGTGGCAATTCTGGTTACCGATATCCGTACAGCCTTTTCCAAAAATGAATCCGCTGTAGCCACATTCCTTGACATATCTTCCGCATACGACAGCGTCCTTCTTCCAGTTCTCAGGCAAAAATTGCTACAGCTGAGGATTCCGGGTAAGATGGTACAATGTATAATTATTCTTATAACATAAATACTGTCTGGCGGGTTTGAGTATTTTTGAATGGCCTACGCTGTCGTTGAGCTCCCTAAGATATGGTTTGAGCTACACGACGACTGATGCATGCGTGCCGTCTGTTGGGACTGGTCAGCTCCAGCCTGATGTGGCTCTTTCCTCAAAAGGCCATTCCAGACCGCGTACAATCACGGACAAGTCCGGTGATACACTTTTCTTAAAAAATCCTTTAAACGACTCTCTCACGCACACAAGCATAATACGTTCCATATTTGTTATTCAAATAACGACCCTTAAGTAATACAAATAGAGTTCTAAATAGCGTGTACCTACGCGTTGGATCCATGCTTTGCAAACGATACGTTTCGTAAGGACTTTACTCTCTATACTTATCATTGAAATAATAACCCTTATGGATACTAGTATAGAGTTCTAAATAGCGTATAACCGCTAAATAGTTTACCGGAACTTTAAAAGAGTAAAAGAAAAAAGGTGTTTGTTTAATTAGTTGCAATTTGCATTTCGCATTTAAATAAAAAACAGAACTCATACTTACAATAATAACATGATAATAATTAATAGTATTCGTAGTTATTTCAGAGATCTTTGTATACCTTCACTATTCATTGTTTGTTGTTTTTTTTTTGACACTATTAACAATAGCGAACTACCAAATCAAAAAAATTAAGTGTAGATATAATATCATCACATTTTATTACAGAGGGCTACAGTGCGACGGTGGATACACCGAGATTCAGAAGAGGGATCCGTGGAGGACAGACCGCGTGCTCCACCTCCACGGGTAATAACACCTGATCGTGTGGCTCATATGATAGACGTCTACAACTCAGAGCCGTTTACAAAAACCTCACAATTCGCGTTGGAGTACGAATGTAGCATGAAAACTGTGAGACGTGCGCTCCATCAGGCCGGTATACATCATAGGCGTCCCGCAAAAAAGATAATCTTAAGCGAAGAATTAAAGCAAGCCAGAGTTCGATTTGCTCGAGACTACAGAGACTTTGACTTTTCACATGCCATATTTTCCGACGAAAAATCTTTTAAATCTAGCCAATTAGGATGTCGGAATTTATGGCGTGTGAATAACACTAGATACGAGCCGAAAAATGTGAGTCCCAACAATGAATCGGGGCGAATTATAGTAAATATGTGGGGGTGGATGAGTGCTGGTGGTCCGGGTGAACTGGCTTTCATTGACTCGAGAGCAACTGGACAGTCACATGCTGAGCTGCTGGAAGAAGTTATGTTGCCTACAGTGCGCACGGTGTATCCTAGGGAGGAAGTTCCCTCATTTTACTTCTTCCAAGATAATTGTCCAATACACCGTGCGCGTGTCGTTCAAAATTGGCTCCAGCAGCATCCTGAAGTAAGAACTGTCCCTTGGCCGTCTCGGTCCCCAGACCTAAATCCCATAGAAAATTTATGGGCCATAATGGTCCAAAGATGGGATTTTAGAAACGAAAGAAGTAAATTAGCACTCGTCACTCATTGCAACGAAATATGGGACTCACTTCGCGGCTCGGATTTATGTCAAATACTCGTGTCGTCAATGAGAAATCGTCTAGACGCAGTAATAGACGCGGCCGGGGCTGCAACAAAATATTAAATTATACGTATGCTTATGTAATGGTATAGAATATATTTATACAAAAGTAAAAGTCCTAGTAAGGATCATGCACGGCCCATTCTTGTGAGGTTTTCTTCTTCAGATGTCAAGTCGACTGTTTGGAAGACTAAGACTAGGTTGAGAGGCACCAAAATCTCAGTCAAGGAGTTCCTGACGAAAACCAGGCAGTCCATCTTCGCGAAGGCACGACTGCACTTCGGTATGCGTGCTTGTTGGACGCAGGATGGCGTGATCGTCATTAAGGCATCGGATGGCAGTCGCCACAGGATTGTGTCGATGGACGAGCTAAAGCCTCTCCTGGAGAAGTTCCCTTCGAAATCGAATGCTGCATAACGTCTTGAGATACCCTGGAAATAAATCTATTATTGGTATGTGACTGACATTTTTAGTACCTATTAGAAACAAACCATAATTATATTTATAACTGTACTTACTCAATGTTTATATCTATTGTCTTTATTTTTTTTTTCTCCTCTCCTTGTAATCTTTTATTCTTACCAAATTTTGTTAAATTTATAGTACCTTTGTCATTTGTATTTCAATTTGTTAGTTACCCGCTAAAAGGATAAGAATAATTTAACGTTTAGATTTTAGATTTGTTTACTTTCCACAATCGCAGGTACTTTTTTTTGAAATGACATTGTCAGCTGTCACATTAATATAATGTCAGTCATTGCACGTATCAAATACTTTTCGTTCAGAAATAGTCTCATTCTTTTTTTTTTTTTTTTTTTATGTTCTTAAAGTTTTCATTTCTTATTTATGTCCGTTGTGTTTTGTTTTGTGTTGTTATTTCAAATTTTTTATTGGTGTTAGCTGGCGGGTGGAGGTTAATTCTGTTTGTGTTTTAAAATCATTAATTATTTGTATAGTATTATTTTTTTTAGTTTATATATTTAGGATTTATGAATTCTGATGACGACTGTTTTCATTCTGCCAATGAGTCTTTGGATGTGAGCAATAGTGATGTTAGTTTCTGTTCTCTGACTGATACACTTGGTGATACATTGAGAAATCAATTCAAGCAAACAGATAAGGTGTTAAATGTGTGTCATATTAACGCTCAAAGTGTTCCTAGTCACTATAGTGAACTATATGAGACTTTTTTCAACAGCAATGTGCATGCCGTCCTGGTTTCCGAGAGCTGGCTCAAACCAAATCTCTCATCCACCTCGTACCCTCTTCCTGGCTTCGTTCTTATTCGGAATGATCGGCTTGGGAGAAGAGGGGGTGGCGTGGCAATATACCTTCGATCGGACTTTCCTTATAAGATCTTGGCTACTTCTTCTAGTCCTCTGCCTAGTGCTGAATTTCTCTTTTTGGAGGTTTCAGTCAAAGGAGCCAAAGCCGTCGTTGGTGTGGTTTACTGCCCCCCCTCTGTCGACTACTTCACTGATTTGGAATCGGTTTTAGAATCGTTAGGTTCTGAGTATGCTCATTACATCATCATGGGTGATTTTAATACAAATCTCCTTGCTCCCAACTCTCCTCGAACCCGTAAACTTTTGCACGTTCTGGAATCTTCCAGCTTGCATATTTTACCTCTTCAGGCTACTCACCGATCTAAGATTGGTGATGATTCCTGACTGGACCTAATTCTGACGTCTAACCTCTCCCTTATTTCCTGTCACGGTCAATATACTGCGCCTGGTTTTTCTCACCACGACCTCATTTTCCTCTCCTATATCCTCAAACCTCCTAAGCCCAAGCCCAAGATTTTGCATAGGCGTTGTTTTGCAAGGATGGATGCTGAGCGGTTGGTCAAGGATGCGCTAGACGTTGATTGGACACCATTAATGACTTCTGATGACGTAGATCATAAAATTTTGATTTTTAATAACATGGTGAACATATTATATGATCGCCATGCACCAGTTAAAAAAGTCAGAGTGAAACGGCCGCCAGCACCGTGGATGACTGAACTCATACGTATAGCAATGCGTAGGCGGGACCGTGCATTCCGTAAATTTAAAAAAGACCGTACTGATGAAAATTGGGCTCAGTTTAAAACTGCGAGGAATCGGTGTAATACGATGATACGTAATGCTAAACGCCGCCATATATTGAATAATATATCATCCTCGTCTTCTGCTGACATCTGGAAGTTTCTTGGAACTCTGGGTATTGGCAAATCGCGACATTTGGACCTGCCTAACACAATTAGTTTTGATGCTTTAAATAGTCATTTCTGCACTTCTTCTTCCTCTCGTTTGGACTATTTAATGAAGCAAGATACTCTCAATTATATACATGGTCTAACGCGTCCCGATATCAAATCTTTTGGTTTTGTGCCAGTCGACGAGGAAGAGGTCAAAAAGATTATCCTGTCCATCAAATCTAAGGCGGTGGGGTGTGATAACATCAGCCGTCAGATGATTGTCCCTATCCTAGTCCCAATCCTTCCTGTTATCACTCATATCATAAACTTTTCTCTCTACTCTGGAGTTTTTCCCTCACTTTGGCGGAAAGCTTACGTGCGCCCTCTTCCTAAAATTTCCAGTCCCACCCTCCCCAGTCACTTTCGCCCAATTTCCATCCTACCTTTCTTATCCAAAGTGCTTGAGGCTTGTGCTCATAAGCAATTTGCTCGTTTCATCTACGGCAATAAGCTACTGAGCCCTTTCCAATCCGGATTTAGGCCGGGCCACAGCACTTCTTCTGCCCTCCTCAAAGTGACTGGCGATATTAGATTTGCTATGGAAGACGCTAATCTCACAGTGTTGGTACTCGTGGATTTTTCAAATGCGTTCAATACCGTCAGTCATGATATCCTTTTATCTATTCTATCAAATCTTATGGTCTCTTCTAAGGCGTTAGACTGGTTTTCTTCTTATCTTCATGATCGCCAGCAGTCGGTTCGGGTGGATGAGGATTCATCTACCTGGTGTACTTTGAATGCTGGCGTTCCTCAAGGCGGCATACTCTCACCTCTGTTATTCTCTATATTTATAAATTTCCTTACTCCTGAACTTCAGTGTTCGTATCATCTCTATGCCGATGACTTGCAGTTGTATCGTCACACAAAAGTGAATGAGCTGGCAGCTACGCTTGTTAAAATGAACAAGGACTTGGAGGTAGTCAAGAGTTGGTCTGACAGGTTCGGAGTGGCAGTTAATCCTGTCAAATGCCAAGCCATTATCATTGGTAGTTCAAGAAATTTAGGAAAAGTAGACGCCCTTGGGTTGCCAACTTTGGTATTTGACGGGATAGATATACCGTACAGCTGCTCTGTGAAGAATTTGGGCCTACAACTTGACTCCTCACTCAATTGGCAAGCACAAGTTGCAGCTGTCAGTCAAAAAATCACGAATACGCTGCGGTTTCTCTATCGCTTTAAAAACTTGCTACCTGTCCATGTAAAAGCAATGCTTATGCAAACCTTAATCTTTCCTATAATCGACTATGGTGATGTTTGCTACTATGACCTGAATGCAGATCTGCTCAATAAACTAGACCGGCTTCTCAATAATTGCATTCGATTCGTTTTTAACCTTCGCAAGTACGATCATGTGTCAGCGTATCGAGCGCAACTTAAATGGCTACCGATAAGACAACGACGTGTGATGAGGGCATTAACTACTCTTTTTTCTATACTATATACCCCGTCTTCACCTGCATACTTAACCTCCCACTTTCAGTATGTGTGTTCACAGCACAATAAAAATCTCCGCTCCTCTAATAATCGTCTTCTTCACTGCCCTGCTCACCGTTCAGATATTATTCACTCTTCCTTCTTTGTTAAATCTATCCTTCTCTGGAATGAGCTACCCTTGGAGGTCAGGATGGTAAATAGTCGACACACGTTTAAAATTAAACTGCGTAATCACATCCATGGCAAGTTGGCGGAATCATTACACTAGTTCATTTTCTTCACTTTCTTCTCTTGGATTCAGTAATATATATATATATATATTTATTATATTTATATATACATAAATATATTTATTTTTATTTTCTTGCACTTATGCTCAAACTATGTTGCACCTACCATTTCTGTTTCACCACCACCCTAAGGTAGACTGGCAGAGAACGCCTAAGGCGTTAAGTCCGCCGTTGTACAATGTGCATAAAGTATTTTAAATAAAATAAATAAATAAATAAATAAATGTGATATAGCTTAATTTAAGAGATTCTGATATTTTGACTAGGCTATCTATGATGGCAAATACACAAAATTTTGAATTGAAATTGAAAAAGCGTTGAACAAACAAGATTGTTATGAGATTCAGATTGAGCTTATAACGAAGGCAATTCAATCGTATCGTAATCATTAGACTGATATAGTGATTTTATAATAATATATAAAAATATACGCCGCACCGCTGAACACGGCTTGTCCAGGGTAGCCACCTGGCTCGACACCAACCTGCTAACTTTGAATATCTCAAAGACCAGTTATATTTGCTTCTCCTTAAATAAACGCACCCAACCATCATTAGATTTTCAAATTAAGATCCATACTTGCCCTGACTTTTCTAATACCAACTGCACTTGTCTAAAAATTAACAAAGTCAGTAACATCAAATACCTCGTAGTAATAGTTGACCAAAAACTTTCATGGCATCCTCACTTGGAACTTTTAATGGGCAGAGTTAGGAAACTAATGTGGACCTTCAAATCTCTTCGTCATGTGGCAACGAAGGATCTTATCCAACAAGTATACATCTCGTTAGCCCAATCTATACTAATTTACTGTCTACCAATATGGGGCGGCGCAACCAAAGTCAAGTTTTTAGAACTAGAAAGGGCCCAGAGAGCACTGCTGAAGCTCATGCTATTCAAGCCCCTAAGATTCCCTACTGTTAACTTATACACAACCACTGACCTTTTGTCTGTAAGAAAGCTATGTCCTTCAAACCGCTCTGAAAAAACACAAATCTCTCCCCTTCAGCCCTTCTACTATTCAAACTAGAAGGAAAAAGAAGGTTGCTCCGGAACCCACAGTCAATACTACATTTGCCACAAGACAATACTCTAAACTGTCATCTCGCATCTACAATATTCTAGACAAAGAACTACATGTATATCACCTGACTTACCACGACTGCAAAAAGACACTCTCTGAATGGTTGAAAACTAAAAGTTACGAAGAAATCGAATCTATGTTACACACTATAGGATAACTCGTAAGAACCACATCACTCTCACTCCTAGCCACACACACACACACGCATACAAACACGCACACACACACACACACACGCACACTTACACCCACACACATACACTCATATAACTTGTGTGCACTCCCTCCTGTTTTATTTTGTTTATATCCCCATTGTCTTATCTTTTAATTTTAGTCGTATCTTATTTCACATCTTTATGTACTTAGCTACTGTAAACTGGAAGAGCGAATCAACCTAATACAAGCATAAATTTGCTTAAAAGGTGATTCCAAGTGTCGTATAGTGTAATATGTATAAGTTGATGAAATAAACATTTTTATTTTTTATTTTTATTTATTTATTATATACGGTTTCTTTGAGAAATTGAAGACTGATTCTTGTATTTTAAAATTAGGACTAATTGTTATTTGATATTATTTATTTACCATTACCACATTTATATCCTTTGTAGCTTTAAAAATATATCGGTATAAGTCAATGTGATATTAAAGACTGATTTTGAAGACTGATTAGCATTTTTGTAATTATTTTTGTCAGTTTTGTTATATTAATGTTATATAATTTGTTTTTAAAATTTCTATTTAAACTTATGCCTCATAAGTAAACCACATTATCCTAGTGGTGATATTTAGACTGATTTACTTCTTTAGAAATTTAAGACTAATAAGACATTTTTTTTATTTTTAATTACGTAGGTAATATGTGATTTTTCCATCTAAGTAAACTTTAAAAATCACTAAGCTTTTTAACTGTCTAGTATTTTAATGTCTACTAAAGTACATAGCACTAATGTTATTGTCCTAAATGTATTAACTATGCAGGAAAAAATACCTATGTGATTTATTAACGAATTCCATGTAATTTTTATAAATATTACTTTAAACCAAACAAAACAGTGGCGGTCACCGGCGCCGCTTGATCTATTGTTTTGTGAGAACAATAACACGAAGCTAGTCAAGTCTCTAAGAAAACCAGTTATTAAAGTATATTCGTATCTTCAAGCAAAATGTGAACTTATAGTTCGTGTGAAACTTTTTAGGTATTCCGGAACACTTAAGTAATAAGAATCTTTGATTGGCTCAAGTAAACTATCCTAGATAGAGCTTTTTGTAAGTTTAATTTCTTATTACTAAAATACCTGAAAATTTATACATATACACCGAGATTATTATTTTAGTCCGATATTGATATTAGTATTTTGTTTGAATTATAAATCTATTGTGTTTAATACTAACGGGTGCTTTGTTTTTTGTTTCAATCAAACATTACATTATAACAATGAAAATCTTCGAGTTATGTGCCCATCCACACCTACTTTTGACTATGTGAACGTGTCCATAGTTTAAGGAAAATATTTTATTGCAATTATTATATTATTTTTAATGTGTCTTATAGTTTTTTTATCTGTTTTATATTGAAATATAATATGTTAATCAATATACTTTTTGTTTTATTATCATTACATTTATAAAACGTTATTATAAAAATATATTTCCATAAATTTCGACAGCCCATATGACGTAGTGGTTGGTCACACTGACTACTGCGCTGCGTGTCGCAGGTTCCATTCCCGCACGGAACAACTAAAATTGTTTTGGGGTGTGGGTGTTGCATGTGATGAATGTTTGTAAACGCACCCACGATACAGGAGAATTTCCTAATGTGGGGCAATTTTTATTAAAAAAATAAAACTATTCCAACGTCCCTTTAAAAGCCTTCTGCTGAGCCTAAAATTACACAAGGTTTGTAAAAAATAGAAAGCTAATTTCATCATGATGGCCCATAATAATAATTTCGACTGTTTGCTAATTATGACTGAAAAGATTATGAGCTTCAAATCGATGTTATGATTGGTTTTATGTATAGAAAGGTAAAGCATACATTTTATAGACACTTTATGAAAACTGAGGATGCCGGTGCATTCCTCGACATTTTATGACAAGTCATTTGTTGTCCAAGCAACTCGTCTGTGGAATGCACTGCCTGTGTCTATCAGGCGCGCACAGTCTCTTGCTGTTTTCAAGAGTATGGTGAAGAACTATTATCTGAATCTTTAACACTCTCTCTACTTTCTTTATATTTATATTTTTTGTCTCCCATCCAACTTTCCTTAAATATGTGTATGTATTGTTTATTTTATACTTGTATATGTAACTATTTAATCATTATTTGTACACCTACTACCCGTAATCTATCTATTTAAAATCGACTCCATCCAAAGGTCGTCTGTAAGAGATTGCTTTTTAGCGATAAGACCGCCTATTGTACTCACACGTATTTGTTTGTAATGTCCTTTTCTATGTTTGTTTTGGTGTACAATAAAGAATATTCTGTCTGTCTGTCTGTCTAAACTGTATTTGTTGATGCTAAATATATCATTTTGAATTGGGTATACGTATATTTATTTATGTAATAAATCAAATAAAAACCCGATAATCATATCTACTTGTTGCTTACTAAGCATTTTCAGTAGATTAAATTAGGTAAGTATACACCTACTAGTTAAATTTTAGAGTTGTTTTTTATTAAATAGTTTTCATATTTTGATACGCGTGGATCCTAATACTTTCTCACTTGCACACCGACTATCTTACTTGCTTGCACACCGACTATCTGCTTCATTGCAACTCTGGTAGATTATAGCAAATATAAGTTTTAACAAAATAACAACCCCACGGTTGAAAATCACCCGAACATTTTTGTATCATAACAATAATGAGCTTTATGATCATTATGCCAAAGTCTTAAGTCACTTGGCTGCTTGCTACATTATTAATATGCATATAGGTATATATCGCACCAAACGAGTTTAAGAAGGCTGTGATAGAGACAGAGATAGATATAGACAGAGAAGTGAAATACGTGCGCGTGTGTGCTGTATGTGTTTCACGTGAGCGCACGGGCACTTGCCAAGCGAATTTCACCTTTTGGTGGTCTACCGCCCGTGTCCCCTATTGTACATGGTGACACTCACACATGATATTACTTGATTTATAACATGTTTGGACTTTAAAAGAGACTATGACCCTTGAGTTTGTTTCGGCGTTTCTTCTCAGGGATCAGTCAGTTAGGAAATGCCGACCTCAGCGTTCTTAAAATGACGTGTAAAAGTGATGTAATGTCCAACTTGCAAAATAAACGATTTCATTTCATTTCATTTCGATACCTATCTCTGGCCTCATCCCTTAATTTCGAGATTAACCGAATATTGTCAGTTATCCACGGAGTGGGGCGGGTTTTAAATGTCTTACTTATAAGAGGAGCATGTATATTGTATATCAAAAAGCTGGTTCATAAAGAAACTAAATGTTTGCACCATATCATTGACATCACTCATGTCGCTAACAGAGTCCCATGGTATAGTTTTTAAATCCGCACTGAAGTAGTCATCTAGTATGTCCTTAAGCGGACGATATATGACTATTCTAGGTTTAGACTTAGGCTTCTTAAGAATTGTCTCACAAGTTATGAATGAGTGATGGCCAAGCTCAGCAATATGATTTACTCTAACAGGAGTATCTGTGCAGATTACATCAATAAGCGAGCTACTATTGCCCACAAAATGTGTGGGTGTTTGAACCAGCTGATTGACATTTAAATATCCGAAAAAATCGGTAAGTTCTTTCGTCTTAGAGCTACTAACTTCCAACATGTTAACATTGAAATCCCCCAACAGAATTAAATGATCATAGGGGCCAAACCACTAATGCTAGCTGACAAGGCGTCAAGAAAATGCCGCAGGTCCAACCATGGCGGGCGATAGGCAGTGCCAATGAGTAATTTTTTTTTATTAATATTTAGGTTTAGCCAGAGCTGCTCAACACTGGAGTGTTCAGGATGAGCTCTAACGCGCGCAGCAATTCCATTTTTAATGTAAAATGCGACCCGCCCCGACCCCCGCGTATAGATATAGGTCGTGGTATGTGCCTGAGTTTGTACCCAGGCACACAAGGCGCTCGGTCTTCCTGACCCTCGCGCAGCCAAGTTTCGTTGATGGCCATTATATCCACTGAATAATTACCCATGGCTATCAAGAAATCATCCTGGTTAGTCCCGAGCGAACACGCATTCAGCAAACCAAACTTAATACATTTAGTCGGAACCATTTGTGTTTGTCAGTTGTTTATTATGTATAGTCATGTTTCTACAAAGTATGTAAATATGTTTGTTAAGTGAATACGGTGCGATTATGTGTGAAAATGAACTGTTAGTGTAATAAATTAATTGTAAATAACTTGTAGATAACTAAGAATAATTGTGTGTGGTGTTTGTACTATGAAAATGTTTTTTGTGAAAGAGAGTTTGCTAAAAAGTGTATTTTTATGTAGTGTAGGAATACATATATATAAGTATCACTTGTGACTCACCATACACGACAGCAAAAATTTGAAGTCCCACATAGAAATAGTTTTGACGCATATTTTCCCAATTACAAATACTAGATAAATATTTACAAAATAACAAACATAAACAGTAAACCCATTGTTTAATTGACAGGTCCAAAAATCCTTTTGATATCCTCGTCAGTGCGGATCCTTTATGTGGAGTCACCAGGTGTCTTCCGTGCAAGTATGCGGCCGCGTTTAGTCCACACAAATCTCCAACTGAAGTGGCTAGCTGCGTCACGCGCCTTCCGAAACAACCGGCGATTTATTTTCGTGAGGCGCTCGTTAAGGAAGAACCACTGAGGAGCACCAGGCATGTCGAGGTCGGCTGTCGTCGCCCCGCGTCGCACGCGCGCGCTCGCCAGCAGCTCGTCGCGCAGGTCGCGGCGCGCCAGGCGCACGACTATGGCGCGCGGCCGAGTTACTGCCGGCCCGGCAGAATATGTAGCATTGAGCTGCTTCCCGCCGACACGTTCCGCACTGACAATATCGCGCTCCTCTACCTAGTTTAAGCCCTATGAGCTGGATGATGTCGATGGGGTTATCAGAAGAAGCCTCAGGTATGTTGGAGACTTCAATGTCGTTGCCTAGAAGGTCCTGGTCTCTGTCATTCAACTCCCGCCTCAACTCCTCCACGACCCCGTCCACCGAAGAATGACCCGAAGAAGGTTGCTGCTCTAATGCGCTTATTCTGGCTTCAAGGCTATCTATACGCGTATTGCAGTTATGCATAGAATTTTTTAGCTGTACCATCTCCACCTCCATTTCCCTACGGAACTCTTGTAACTCTCCACGCATCGCCCTCAACTCGTCCAAGAGTGGCCTAATGTCAGCGGCGGCCACAGAGGCATAGTAAGGTGAAGGAGTAGGAGCTGACGATGGATTCCCTGGTTGTTCCTCGCAGATCTCAGGCGCTCGGCGGCAACTATCAATCGCCGTGTTCGGTGGACTTGCCTCCACGCATGCAAGTCCAGGGCTTTCAGCAAGGAGAGGACTTGCAGCTGAACCTCTGACCGGAGTCTCAGCCCCATTATCCCTGACCTGGTTCTTCTTGCATTCCGGACAACGCCAGCTTGCAGGAACCACTGCTTTAGTAGCAACTCTAACGCATTCACGGTGGTATAGCAGTTGGCACTTGCCACACTTAGCGCCCTCTAACGTCTTGATGTAGCGACCGCATCCTCCACACTTGGTTCCGGGCATGATGATAGACGAGAAGCAAACTTAAGTTCGAGTGGGTTCAACGTTTGCCCGCTAGATGGCGCCACTAAGCTTAAAGTCTAAATGGTTCAGCGTTACGCTCGCTAGATAATAAATAATAAATAAATAAATGTTTTATTGGCATAAAAAAAATAAAAATAAAATACAATTACAAAGGAAGCCCTGGCTCCTGTGCTAGGTGAGACCTGTGTTACAGGAGCCAGTGTCTTCTCCCGTTTTTTGGAACAACACTTTATATGCAATAAAATCTAAGGACAACTAAGTAAACTAAATACATAAGAGAAAAAAAAAATATTAATATGCTTGCTCTTCTGCCGAGTGGTGTGATGAGAGAATGAATGTAAATATGTATGGGTTGTGCTCTTTGTGTGTATGTGTGTGTGTGTATGTGTATGTGTGTATATGTGTGTGTGAGTATTATTGTCGTCATGAGTACTGTTCTTTCATTAGATTTTCCGTCTGTTCGTAATCAAGTGTTTGAAGCCATGATTTAAGTATCTTTTTAGTTTTATTTTTAGTTTGTGGGTTGAAATTTAAATTTTTTTTAGTTTTGTTGTACATATATGTGGATAGGAATAGCCGCTGCCGACGAGCCGAGACGGTCTTGCATTTGATCGTGCTACATACATTGCCGACGGTTCTTTTATGTTGGATTCCTTGTTTGATCGGTGTGATTATATGCTGTGCCAATATGAGATTGAGAAGGTATAGTTGTCATACTGTAAGTACTTGACAATCTTCGTACAGTGTTTTTGTAGGGAACCGATATGGCTTAAAGGTCATTACTTTTAACAGAGATCGTTGAGCTCTCTCGAGGCTTATCATGTAAGTTTTGCAGGCGCCCCCCCATGCCGTGATGCAATAACTTATGATGGACTGCGCCAGTGCTTGATAAATGGAGCGTAGGAGTTGGAAGTCGGCCACTTGTCGCAGTTTTTTGAACGCCCATATAAGTTTTCTAACTCGGGAGGACGTTTGCTCGATGTGGGGGCGCCAGCTAAGCCTTTCGTCCAGTATCACACCCAGATACTTTATTGTTTTTTGTTGCGTAATTGGGAGACACGAGCATGGTGTGGAGTAATTGGCATTATCACATGAGTGTGCTTTGAGATCTATAGCTGTAGGTCTGATTTTGGCGAAAGAAAATTGCAGAAATGATGTTTTCTGGATATTGAGGGTAATTAAGTTAGCTTCCAGCCAGTGGATCACCTTACTTAAGCCTATTTCCGTAGCCATTCGGGCATCATCCCATCGCGCTCCATGGAATACGAGTACTGTGTCGTCAGCATAGCTAAAGATTTTCCCGTTTGTTAGCTTCTGTTGACACAGGTCATTCACATAAATTAAGAACAGACTGGGGGAAAGGCAGCTACCTTGGGGCACGCCGTATTCAATTCCGGTCTCCTTGCTAATGACTTCACCAATCTTTACTTTTTGTGTCCGGTTACTGAGAAAGTCTGAAAACATACTTAGAGCTTTACCCCTGATTCCAGCGTGTTCTAACTTAGTCACAAGAGTGGGAACACAGACGGTGTCAAACGCCTTGGCGAGGTCCAGGAACACACCAAGGCACTTTTGCTTTTCATCCAGTTTTCCAGTCACATAGTCAGCTAATTGGTTGACTGCATCGGTGGTGCTTTTCTTGGGCCTAAAGCCAAATTGTGTCTCTGATATTATTTTGTTATGCTCCAGGTATTTCATTAGTCTGCGGTTCAGCAATTTTTCCAATATTTTGGACAATGCTGGCAGGACTGAAATAGGTCTGTAATTTTTGACATCGTCCTCGCTTCCACCCTTGTGAATAGGTGTTATTAAAGATTTTTTAAAGATTTGGGGATAAACGCCTTGTTCAAAGCAGGCATTAATAAGTTTAGTAATAGGTGGAACCAGTAAACCTTTACTCAACTTTAGCAATTTAACCGGAATAGAGTCCCATCCAGTGGCACAGTCATTTTTAAGGTTGTTAATGACTGCTTCTACTTCAGCCTCGTCCGGAGAGAGTAGAACCATAGAATCTCGCGCAGGGAGTGTTTGTATAGGGTATGGGGCCATGGCAGGAGTTTGGTTCTTTACAATTTTTTCAGCCAGTTGCTTCCCGATACTCGAAAAGTAATGGTTTATGTGCTCGATGGAATTGGGCGCATCCTCACCGTCAGCGGCTGCTAGAAGTTTATGAGCTGTGAACTTTTCTAGATGGCGCCACTGAGGCTGACTCCAATTGATCGATGACAGATGCAGCGAGAATATCTTTCCACTGTCAACCAGTTCTTAACGAGTGGTGAGGTCGTTGGGTTGATTTTGAACTGCAGATACTTTTGGAATATTTGTTAAATAAAATCACACGACTGTTTGCTAGCTCTGTATTGAGGCAACTGACGTTTAAATATGACATGCAAAACGATCGGACATACCGCCCACCAAAAGGACCCTGTGTCCTTTTACAAATCCTACTACTATTGCTTCTGAACTTAATAATTAACATCATCAATTCAATCATCAAATAATATAACAATCTTAGAGTGGACTGTATGTAACTAAATAAACATGCAATAGTAAATAGATACAGCAACTAAACAGGTAAGTTAACAAAGGTTTCATATATTATTAATAACTATTGGACTTTTGTTTGTACTTTGTTGTGAACGGACGTCTCGAATATTTATAAAATTAATAAATAAAAACTCGCTGAATCGTGACCTAGTTAGTTTTTACATACTGACCGAATCACTCTGTGAAACGTAAACAATACTTTTGCTTATTATTGTCAAGCAAAATAAAATGTGTAAAGTGTTACCAAGCCAATATCTGTGACACAATGGCGAGCAGCCCCTTTAGCCGGGGTGACCGGTGTGCCCGGAGTCCGCCTCCTACACCCGTGGCCGCAGCTCGACCTACACCCGTGCCTGCACATGCACCACCTCAGACGCCTACGCAAAAAAACGAGGTGGAGGTGATCTCGACGCCAGAAATCCAAAACTGGATGAAGATTATCGACCAGTATCTAGGTGAAGTGTGCACTATTGCTACAGAGGGCAAATTAAACTCAGACCAAAAAATGCGCATAAGTAGTTTATGCATGAAAATTAGCCACGGCACATCTCAAATGGCTGTTCAGTACCAGTCCATCAAGATGAAAGCAGTTATGGCTACCTCTACCGTCGAAAGACTGGAAGAACAAATGGAAGAACAACTTAATTTGTCGGAGCAACTACAACAATTGAAGTTGACAATTGGAGCATCTAACAAGCCAAACACCGGACCTTCTTTTGCTGATATGGTTAAAAAAAGTACCAACAAATTTATACAGCCCTTAAATTTAAGCTCAGTGGCCATCTATCCTAACGACAAATTAAAATCCAGTGAGGAGACAAAGTCACTTGTACAAAAAATCATATGCCCTGAACAGATGAAACTACAAGTGAGAGGACTACGCAAGACTAGAAACGGCGGTGTAATCATCAGCACTGAAACCAAAGACGACATTGAGAAAGTTAAGAAATCGATGCAGTCAACAAATACAGGCCTAATAGTCGGCGAACCCCATAAAAGAAAACCTAGAGTTGTAATTTGTGGAGTGCCCTCATCGATGCAAGATAAGGAAGTATTTACGTGTTTGTACAACCAAAACCTAGCCGACAAACTACAGGACTGTAGCCTAGAGACGTTTTTGTCTTCTGTTAAGCTGAGCCACAAATCAGGTAAGAAGGATGCTGATACCTGTAACTTTATAATAGAAGTATCTGCACAAATACGTAAAGCCCTCATGTGCAAAGACCGAGCATTCATTAACTGGTCGTCCTGCCCTGTAAGAGACTTCACTCTAGTGACACGATGTTACAAATGTCAGCAGTACGGACATGCGGCTAAATCATGTCGGGAGACCACCTACATATGTGGGCACTGTGGTGAATTGGGTCATTCCATCAAAGAATGCACCAAGAAAGAAGAGGAACCAAAATGCGCTACTTGCTTGCACTTCAAAAAGCCAAGCAATCATAAGACAGGTGCTGCGGACTGTCCGGCGAAAATTATGGCAGAAAATAGGTACATAAATTCAATAGATTATGGAGGCGCCTAGGAGCGCCGTAAATTACGATTCTTCAGGCCTTATTTGTTATTTTTATACTATTTTAAGTATGTTTCATAATATTATTAGTGACATAGATAATTTCTCTGTATCTCAATCGGGAGTGTGTGATGTTGAACACTGCAAACAATATCTGTCCTCTTACACTAGCCCACTAACCATACTAACCCAAAACATTCGCAGTGTTTTTAAGAATTTTGATAACTTAAGCATTTTTCTAAAACGTTTGGACATAAATTGTGACATCATGTCCTAACCGAATGTTGGCTTGCTAAGCAATATAACATACCACAAATACCGGGATATTGCATGTACAAGAGTAACTCAACTACCAATCAGAACGATGGCGTGATAGTTTATGCTCGAGATCATCTAAATGTGTCTATCATTGAACCAAAAATGAACGACTGCAGCAGATTGTTGGTTAAAATTGGAGCTGATTTTGCGATATTGGCTGTGTATCGATCTCCGTCCGTTACAAATGTAAACAATTTCACGTACTCTTTAAACGACACCTTGCAAAGCCTATCATCCTTTAAAAATATAATTTTAACTGGAGATATTAATATCAATATTCTTCCGGGAAAAACAGATGCTTCGGCAGAGGAATATATGAACCTATGCGCCTTCCATGGGTTGCTACCCGCTCACACGCACCCTACACATCAAAGTGGCTCCTGCTTGGATCACATAATGCTTAAAACCAATTTCCCTGCACTTACCCTTGTAACTAATTCCACAATAACAGATCACAGCGCTACCCTGCTTATTCTTAACTGTAAATTTCCTAAGGTCGCCCCTCGCACAGTATCTAAATTAAAGATACATAAACTTGAAGAAGACTTAGGCAATATTGATTTTGACCCAGTGTACAATTCCGCTGATCCGCAGTTTTGTATGTTGTACCTAATTAAAAAAGTGCAACATGCAATTCAAAAGAACACAGTCATATCTAGATTAAATAACAAAAACTACAACATCAAGCCTTGGATCACGACCGGTCTTATACGTTGTATGAAAAATAGAGATAAACTGCATACAAAGGCTAAAGGTAATCCGAATAATTTAATATTGCAAGTGTCATATAAGCGATATCGTAACTTTTGTAACGACCTCCTAAAAAAAGTAAAACGCAATTATGATAATACTGCATTGAAAGAGGCTGGTGGAGATAACAAAAAGATCTGGAAAATTGTTAAAAATGTGACGTACAATACAAAACAGAATCAGTCTTCTTCAGGTTTATTAAATGCACATTCATCACAGTTAACAGCGGCGAATATTGCAAATAATTTCTTTGTTAACGTAGGCAAGCGCTTAGCTGAAAAAAATCGGGGACAATCGCAGTGCCTAACAAGCTCATTGCATGCACCCAACACTACCTTATCATCTTTTGTGTTACTAGATACTGACGAAGCGGAAATTGAAAGGATTATTATGGGTCTAAAAGTCGACTCTGCAGTAGGCTGGGATAACATATCTAACAAAATTCTAAAGCAATTTAAAGACCTTTTAGTACCGCCCTTAACGGTAATTTTTAATAAATGTTTAAATACAGGAGTTTTCCCTAAGTGTTTAAAAAAAGCTGTTGTTGTCCCAGTTTACAAATCGGGGAGTAAAGACCAAGTGACAAATTATAGACCTATTTCCTTACTGCCCTCTATGTCCAAAATATTGGAAAAGATTATAAACAATAGGCTTTATAAATATCTGGAGGATAAATCTATTCTCTCTACGCAGCAGTTTGGATTTAGACCTAAAGGGCCTTACTACAAAAACTTTAAACCCTGTTTTACACTTGTCTAATAAAATTTTCGCTGCAAAATGAACCATATGTCAACGTCATAATTTGACATTTTTTTAGACAAGGCATAAACTGACGTTTAAAAGTTTTTGTGGTAAGACGGAAAATGTCCACTGATGATGCCATACACCATCTAACCGCCTATCTAGCACAAGAACTTGATAAAGGTAACCACACAGTAGGTATATTCCTCGACCTAGCAAAAGCTTTTGACACGGTTTCTATTCCCATCCTGTTGCGCAAGCTTGAAGCCATAGGTATCAGAGATATTTAGCTGAAACTTTTTAAAAGCTACCTAGAAGAACGAACGCAATGTGTCAAGATTGGAAATGTTGTTAGCGATGATGAAAAAAGCACCGATTTCGGTATTCCCCAAGGAAGTATTTTGGGCCCTTCACTCTTCCTAATAAACATAAACGATCTCTGTAATCTAAATTTAGATCACGGCCATATCGTTTGTTATGCAGACGATACGGCTCTTTTGTTTTCAGCTGACTCAGTAGAAAATGTCTACAAGTATGCGCAAAACGGATTCAATGTTATTAATAAATGGCTTCAAAATAACTCACTAACTTTAAATGCTGACAAGACAAACTACGTCAAGTTTTCGATGCGCAAGCAAAAACTAATTGGCACTAACACAACATTATATGCACATTATCATAACTGCACAACTTGCACAAATAACCAGTGCGCTTGTCCCAGTATTAAAATGTCACGTACAGTAAAGTACCTCGGAATTATTATAGATGACACACTTTCGTTTAAAGATCACATTGAAACTGTAAATAATAGGATTCGTAAATTGATATTTGTTTTCAAAAAATTACGTTACATTGCAGACCCAAAAATAATTAGACAAGTCTACTTTGCTCTATGTCAATCGATATTAACATACTGTATTACCACATGGGGTGGAGCGAGTAAAACATTGTTGTTAATTATTGAGAGAGCCCAGAGAGCAATTCTCAAGGTGTCTACTTTCCGGCCCTTCCTTTTTCCCACTAACCTGCTATACAAAAAGTGTGAAGTACTAACCGTCCGTCAGTTATTTATAATGGGTATTGTATTAAAACAGCACTCAGAGCTAACATATAGCACGGAAGTTACTAACAAAAGACGTAAAGATATAGTCTGTCCTCAAAATCACACCAAACATGCTTTCACATCAAAATTTTACCTGTTTCTTGGTCCTCTACTTTACAATAGATTGAACGCGAAAGCAAACATTTATGACTTGAATCAAGTAAACTGTAAAAAAGTACTGAAAGAAACTCTTCAAAAAATGTCCTACGATGATACAGAGAATTTATTGACTGTGCTAAAGTGACTTTGTTTATTGTTTATTTTGTTTTTATACAAGTTTTTGACTAATATTATATATTTTTAAGTGGTTTATAAAATTAATTTTGTTAATATTTTATTTTTATACAATTTTTGATAAATATTATTTATTTTAAATAGCTTTTGCCCGCAACTTCGTTCGCGTGGAATAGTGGCTACCAGCAGATTTTTGATTTGACCAATAGATGGCGCTATATGTCCGGAATAATTTTATTTTATTTTATTTTTTTGTAATAAAAACTATCATATGTCCTTTCTCAAGTTTCAAACTATGTCTGTACCAAATTTCACACAAATCGGTTCAGTAGTTTAGGCGTGAAGAAAAGACAGACAGACAGACAGAAAGACAGACAGACAGACAGACAGACAGACAGAGTTACTTTCGCATTTATAATATTAGTTTGGATGACTTGTTAATTAAGAAACTAGATGTTAAGATATGGTAATACTGTAGTAGTAAAATACAACTTGTCCACAATACAGATAGTTTACACATTTAAATGTGCTTTAGAATCCTTTTGTTTATTTGTTAATTTTAAATTATTTTAGCTCTTCTCGCCTGAAACACAGGATATCCTAGTTCAGGCACGTAAGACTCGGATATAAGCTTATATTTAAGACTCAATGTAATTCATGCTGTAATGTAATTTAAATAAAAATATTATATAATATTATATTATTATATTATAACTAAGGTAAGTAAAATTTTGATTAAGCATCTTTAGGTAGGAAAATTAACTTAGATAAAGGTCTTTTTAATTCACTTTGTCCTTTCACTGCACTGTAACCACTCTAACTAAATCGTCTTTTCCAGGATGCAGCGTTTTTACTTTTCCCATGAGCCATCTCGTGGGTGTCGCCATCTCTTCATAGGTAAGTTTTGTATCTTTGGTGACTCTTGATAGATGTCTTTTTGCAGCTTGAATTCCGGCTTCCCAGAGACCACCACAGTTTGGCATTCGCGGCGGAATAAAATGCCACGTAGTTCCATCGGTTGCCAAATGTTCAGCAATTTCCTTAGCAAGGCTTCGTTCACCTGCTTTGAAAAGGTCTTTAAGCTCCTTTGCAGCCCCAACGAAATTAATACCGTTATCACTGAACAGGCGAGTACACCGACCTCGACGTGCAACAAATCGCCGAAATGCAGCCAGGAATGCTTGAGAAGTTAAATCTGTTACGGCTTCTAAATGTATGGCACGGGTCGCCATACACACAAACAGACAGATATACCCTTTAGTTGCATGGTGTCCTCTTCCCTTTGATGTTCTTAACAATACCGGACCTGCATAGTCGACACCACTGTTTAAAAAGGCCCGCTGTGGACTTACCCTGACAGCTGGTAATTCACCCATTAACTGTTGGTTTGTCTTGCCTTTATTGATAATGCAAACATTACAATTTCTTATGCATTTTCTTACTGCTGATTTTAAGTTAATTATCCAATAACGACTTCTTAAGTAGGCCATCATCACCTGTATACCACCATGTAAGGTTTGTTTGTGTGCTTCCTTAATCAACAATGTAGTGATGTGTTGATTACTTGGTATTATTATTGGATGTTTGATTGTTACTGGTAAATTAGCGTTTTGTAAACGACCTCCTACTCTCAGCAGATTGTTTTTATCTAAAAATGGTGTCAAGCTAATTAGTGAACTTGATTTTCTAACTTTGCCATTTTTCTTAATGTTATCTATTTCTCCCTTATATACTGTCTGCTGATAGTATTTAATGCAATTTTGCAATATAGAATTCATTTCACCAGTAGTCAAATACTTCTCCTTGTTTTTATTGCTTAGTAACCTACGGCAGTAAGCAAGTACCCTTTTCATTCTGGTCAAGTTAGAAAATCTTTCCCATATTGGTTTTTCTTCTTTTGAGTTGTAAATGTACATATTGATTTTAACTCTAAATCTGTCTCTGTATTTTCTGATCTTCTCAAATGAACTTTTCCTTTTGAAAGCCACTCTGGCCCCTTCCACCACATTTTCTCTTTCTTCAAATCTGTCAGAAATATTCCTCTGGATGCTATGTCAGCGGGATTTTCTTGTGATGCAACATGGTACCCTTGGGTGTTATTTGTATTGTCCTTAATTTCTACTACACGATTTGCTATAAAGGTCTTCCATTTCTGAGGTTCGCCGTGAAGCCACGCCAGCACAATAGTTGAATCTGTCCAGCAATAAGTTTGGTTGAAAGGAATTCTCATGGCTAATGTAACTTGTTTCAGAAGCCTTGACAAAAATAGAGCTCCACACAGCTCAAGACGAGGAAGCGATATTGTTTTTAATGGAGCAACTTTGGTTCTCGATGCGATTAGATTTGTGGAGACAGTACCATCCTGTTGTTCCACTCTGCAGTATACAACGCCAGAATAGGCTCGGGTCGAGGCATCGCTAAATCCGTGCAGCTGTATAGCTTTCAGATTGCAGCTAGCGAAATCTGGTTGACATTTTCGAAATCCTCTCTTATCTTCAACCAATCTGAGGTTAATTGTTCAGATAATGGTTGATCCCATTGTGCGCCAACCAACCATAGTTTTTGTATGAGCATCTTAGCGAGCACAATGCTTGGCGATATCCATCCTAATGGATCGTAGAGTTTTTGTACATCTGACGAAACATTCCTTTTTGTAATGATAGATGGAGCTGCAGGGAAACTGATTTTGTATATAAATTGATCAGTACCAAGATTCCATGCGATACCCAATGCCTTCACAGTACCATCTAGGTTTATATCAAGTTGGATGCTTGAAGAAATGTTGCTTGGATCCATCGACTTCATCAACTCGATGTCATTTGATGACCACTTCTTCAACTAAAAACCCCCTTTACTGAGCATAGTCTTTAGTTGATTACTTGCTTCTATGGCTTCTTTAACAGTGTCACAGCCTGACATTACGTCGTCGACGTAGAAATCTGACAAAGTAATATCAGCAGCTACTGGATAGTTATCTCTTTCTTCAAGTGCGAGTTAGATTAAGGTCTTGACTGCTAGATAAGGTGCTGAAGTAGTCCCGAAAGTCACGGTAAGCAATCTACAGGGTTACAGGTTAAGTCGACCTAGATCCTTTAAGGGGTTTTAGTTTTCATCATTCCTAGCTGATTTGAACATGAAACACCCCACCCCAAACCTAACCCATACTGAGATATTGGATTTTGATTATTTTTTAAATAAAATGAAGGTTTTTTGTATAATTGACCCTTTTTTCGGATTTTGTGCCTCTAATTCATAGTATTTTTGCTATTTTTGTGTAGTAGATTATTTTGTTTATTACTCTCAACACAAAAAAAGCAGGTAACTGAACCAACTGGGTAATTAATAGTCGATGATTGAAAGATTAAAAACTAAACAAATTTGTATAAACATTTTTTTTCTTTTAAGAATATTTCAAAAAAAGTCTATGACAGTTATGCTGCAGATGTACTAAATAATCTATGTTTCTTTAGCTATCCAACAAGGTATAACAAGCTAGGGTATCATCATGATATTCAGAAAAAAAATTCTGATGTAATGCTCTCAGGCAGTAGTAAAACATAACTGTACTTAAGGACAAAGTTATCACTTGGGCCAGCAAACGAAATAAAACAAACTAAATAGCTTAAACAACGTTTATTATTATTTTTTACAATACATGTTCCACATGTCCGCCTCTGTTCCGCACACATATTCGCATTCTATGCCTTAGTCCACTTTTAACCACACCAGTCGTTAAGCCTCTTCTAATTTCGTTAGCCGCATCAATAATTTTCTGTCTTAAAACATCAACAGATGAGATCGGATGAGGTTCATTGTAAACTAAGCTTTTCATATGGCCCCACAAATAAAAATCCATGGGGGTCAGGTCGGGACTTCGGGCTGGCCACGGTATGGGTCCACCTCTTCCAATCCATTTGTTCGGGTAATTAGTGTCTAGCCACTCTCTGACACTTCTTCGGTAGTGTGCAGGGCAACCGTCATGTTGATACCACATATTTTTATCATTTAAACTGAGGGGTAAATCTTCCAGTAATTCGGGTAAATCATTTCTTAAAAAGTTTTCATAATCTTCCCCATTTAAATTGTCAGGCAGAAAATGTGGCCCAATCAAATGGTTTGAGATTATTCCCATCCAGACATTCAAACTGAACCGTCTCTGTGATCCTTTGGTCGCTTCTTATTAGGATTTCTGTTTTCTTTTGGAACCCAATAATGAGCGTTGTGGTAATTGGTGATGCCGTCTTTATCAAATTTTGACTCATCTGTCCACAAGATGTGTTTTAAAAATGCTGGGTTTTCTAAATCTGCGTTGAGCATGAATCTGCAGAAATCTAATCTCCTCACGGGATCTCCTTCTTCGATAACATGTACCGGCGTGTAATGGTATGGATAAAGGCCTGCAGTATTCACTGTAAACCACACTTTCCACTGCGATATTCCAAGTTCTCGGGCAACAATATTAGTGGAAGTAGTTGGATCCGATCTAAACCGTTGTACTATTTCATTTTTTTTTTTTATTTATTTATCTATACAAAGAAATGAAATTGTTTATGAAATGAAATTGTTTATTTTGCAAGTTGGACATTACATCACTTTTACACGTCATTTTAAGAACGCTGAGGCCGGCATTTCCTAACTGACTGATCCCTGAGAAGAAACGCCGAAACAAACTCAAGGGTCATAGTCTCCTTTAAAGTCCAAACATGTTATAAATGAAATAATTATGTGTGAGTGTCACCATGTATGCGGTCTGGAATGGCCTTTTGAGGAAAGAGCCACATCAGGCTGGAGCTGACCAGTCCCAACAGACGGCACGCATGCATCAGTCGTCGTGTAGCTCAACCATATCTTAGGGAGCTCAACGACCTGTCACACGACGATACCAGATCTGCAGAACATTTGCGTAGGCCATTCAAAAATACTCAAACCCGCCAGACAGTATTTATGTTATAAGAATATATAATGTTGCTCGCATACACGATACTCACATTTACAATAATAATAATAAATTAAAAAAAAAAAAAAAAAAAAAAATACAATTATAACATATAAATGTCAATAAAAAGAATGTCATTAATAAAATGTTATCTGATGATAATAATATTTAAATGTCAGAAGTAACAATTCACAGGCATTTAAAAAGATATCACTCACTAAGCGAGCAGCTCATTCCCAAGCTTCTTTATCATTTAAATAATCAGATATTTTGTAATATCCTTTTTTCAAAAGTTTGGATTTTATATGATTTTTAAATTTCCTGATAGGTAAGTCACGAACCGCTTTGGGAAGTTTATTGTAAAAGCGTATACATTGACCCATGAACGAGTTGCTTACTCTGTGGAGGCGAGTAGCATGTACAGCAAGATTATGTTTATTCCTAGTATTTATGCAATGAACATCAGACATTTGAACAAAGTTAGAAATGTTTTTACGAACGTACATTAAATTTTCAAAAATATATTGAGAGGCAACAGTCAGAATGTTTATTTCTTTGAATTTCTCTCTGAGAGAAACTTTTGGACCCAGATTATAAATGGCTCGAACAGCTCTTTTCTGTAAAATAAATATAGTTTCAACATCCGCACAGTTCCCCCAAAGGAGAATCCCATACGTCATTGAACTATGAAAGTAACTAAAATAAACTATTCTGGCTGTGTCCACATCGGTGATAAGTCGGATCTTTTTAATAGCATAGGCGGCTGAACTAAGCCTTCCTGACAATTTAACTATATGTGGGCCCCATTGGAGTTTGGAATCAACGGTCAAACCAAGAAATACCGTTGACTCAACAGGCTTCAACTCTACTCCATTTAGTTGTACATTGGTGTGTAACTGCCTTACGTTAGGCGTTGAGAATTTAATTAACTTCGTTTTAGATTCATTTAAAAGAAGATTATTGACATTAAACCAATGAACAACCTTTGAGAGTGCATTGTTAACTTCGTCAAAATTGTCGAGATGGCGCTTGATTTTAAAAACGAGTGAAGTATCATCGGCAAACAACACAATCTTGTGATTATCCCTTACGTGATAAGGGAGGTCATTAATATAAATAAGAAACAAAAAAGGGCCTAGAATTGAACCCTGTGGAACCCCCATGGTGACCGTAGATCCAGAAGACCTCTTACCATTGACATCCACCCTCTGAATTCTATTATGCAAATAAGAAGTCAGAAGGTCAAGAGCCTTGTTTTTGATACCATAGTGGTGAAGTTTCCTGATGAGTATATCATGGTGCACGCAATCAAAAGCCTTGGACAAGTCGCAGAAAATACCGAGCGCATCCTGCGAATCCTCCCAGGCCTCGAATATATTTTTAAGCAATTCCACGCCCGCATCCGTAGTAGAACGACCCTTGGTAAATCCGAATTGTTTTGTGTGCAACAAGTTGTTTCTATTAAAATGGCTCAACAATTGACGTAATATTAACTTCTCAAAAATTTTACTCAAAGTGGGTAAAATTGAAATTGGCCGAAAATTTGATGGATCGGTTGTACTACCAGATTTAAACAATGGAATTACTTTACTAAGTTTCATCAAGTCAGGAAAAAACACCTGATGCAACACAAGAGTTGAACACAGTTGCTAAATAAGGGGAAATTATTTCAATTATCGATGAGATTATCTGAACTGACAATCCCCAAAGGTCAGCAGTCTTTTTTACATCGAGATCTTTAAACGCTTGAATAATATCCTTAGAGCTGACAACCGTGAATTCAAAACCTTTGTCACATTCCGCAACACAATTTTTTAATATTGTAAGAGCCGAACTGGAAGATGCCATCAGAGTTCTGGTTGTTAAAATAGGGATATTGGTGAAAAAATTTTCAAACTCAGATGCTACCTCCGAGTCTGACTTAATGTCTACATTGTTTATTTTTAACTGAAAGTCTCGATTCCGTACAGTGGATCGGCCTATTTCTGAATTAATTATATTCCAGGTGGTTTTTATTTTATTTCCAGAAGCTTTTATTTTCTGTTTTATGTGTACTGATTTTGCGGAGGTACAGGCTCGTTTAAATATTTTTGAATAGTTTTTAACGTACTGTTTAAATGTTTCATCTTGATTGAATGATCTTTCATAGTATAATTCAAACAACTTCTGTCTACTTTTGTAAATACCCGGCGTTGCCCAATCACTAAATGTTGCCTGATCACAAACAGATATGGACTTAGTAGTAAAAACTTTTTAAAATTCACAATTAATTAAGTTGAATAAAAGGCTGTAAGCTTGATCAGGATTATCATGATAGGGCAATTCAGGCAGTTTTTCAAACAAGTTATTTTTAAATTGTTCCAAGCGATGTTTGTTTACAGGAATAAAACTTACATTTTTTCTCAGAGCTCTGTTAGTTTTCATAGGAAAAATAACTAATTGACCAGAGTGATCAGAATCCAACACATTTAAAATTTGTTTATTTAAAGGTTTTAAGTTTGTGAAAATGTTGTCTATACATGTAGCACTAGTGCTAGTTATTCTAGTTGGCTCGAGAAATGTACTGTACAAGTTGTATGATTTAAATAGAGTTATAAAATTATTCACAATAGCAGTATTTTCCAGTATATTAATATTAAAGTCTCCACAGACGACAACTGTTTTATTATTATTAGAAATTTTGAATAATACATCTTCCAGATGCTTCTCAAAAATTGTATATGTTGCACATGGGGGCCTGTATACACTCATTACAATGAACTGCTCAAGCTCAACGCATGATATCTCAATTACTCGCTCAACAGAAAGGTTCACAATATCCTTCCGTTCTTTGAATTTAATGGTATTGCGAAGAATTACTAGAGAACCACCACGTATTATATTTACTCTGCTGTACGAGCTGCCTACACAATGGTTCTTGAAGCTAAACATGAACTGATGCTCTTTAAGCCAATGCTCAGTTAAACATAAAATATCTATATTATTACAGTTCATGAACAACTCCAATTCCAATTCTTTACCAATCAAACCTTGAATATTTTGATGAAATATATTCAGATTGTGTTTGTTTCTAGTATTTATACTCAAAGGGTTTGATGGATCAGAAGTGACAACATTTTTTGCGGTATTTAATTGTAGATTTGAAGATATAATTGTATTTATGTCAGAATCCAAAATAATCGATTGACTATTGCTAGAGATTGGCTCTATTGTCTGGTGGTGGAATTTAAATCACTTGGAACTAATTCCAAGTTCTGTGAAAAAATAAAACTAGACTGCTGAAAAGGAGCAGTATCGTTAGCCAAGCATTTGGCTTTGTTATAAATGCAATAAAATAGCGATTTTGCTATTTGTTCTTTATAAAAATTACAAAGATAATAATTATCTTTTGTCATAAAATAATTATTACTAATGAGTACATTAGAGTCAATAAAATTGAATTTTTCATTATACAATGTCATGGTTTGTATTTTAAGATTGCATTTATGTCTATATTTGTTTTCTGTCTGCGACAAGCCCTTGCCATAGGGAAAAGCATACAAAACTATTTTCTCTACGTTTAATTGAGATAAACACTCAAAGTATTTAATAACTGTTTTTATAGTGGCATTTCCTCTTCTCCCAATTATTACAACCAGAGTAGTAGTTGGACAGTAACTACTGCTTAGTATTTTATCTAATATTTGTTCATAAGTAGCCCCAGGCATACAATAGTTTATTACCTGGTCACCTAAATGTTGATGTAATCTGTGACACATGTTTTGTCCAATTTCATCACTATATATTACTATTTTTTTGCAATTATTTTTTTCCTTTTGTATTAATTTTATTGGTTTTTGTGTGTCGAAGGAAGTACTTTTTTTACAGCTATTTAATTTAATACAATGAGAAGATTGATGAGAACCATCTAACCCTGAACAGCCTGGCAGATCTTGTTCACAACCTGGTGTTCGATTGTTTGTTAATGAATTAAACATTTTCTCATTCTCACTACACAGATCGACCAAGCTGTTCATTGCCAGTATGTACTCACCCATTTCTCTTTGTGAGGCTTGATATTTGCATGTAACTGCCATCAATGATTCTTGTAAATGGAGAATCCTTGACTGCAGACGCTGCATATCAACCTCATATTCTTTTTTACTATTATTGAAATTTAATTGCAATTTTTTACAACTGTTTAATGATTTGTAGGTTTTGGTGAAATTATTTTTGTTATTTTTTATTAACTTTTGAGTCCTTTTAATAAATTTATTTATTTTGGCATATTTCTTTACTTTGTTTTTGCTGCCAATAATTTGCTTGACCTGGGATATTGATGCAAAGCTGTTGTCAGTAGTCAGGTCAATAGTCACTATTTGAGAACTATTTTTCAAGAGTGAGTCAGCAGACTGCACCGGAGTGGTACCAACCAGTTCCTCAAACAGTGCATTGGTTTGCTCTGTTTGAAGTCTCTGGCTGGTACTCTCCATCCTAATAATAGTGTCCTGGGCCTCACTCAACCTACACTTCAGTTCAGCGTTGTGTTTGAGAGTTGTGTCAAACTCATCGCTACACCGGTCAAACTGGTCAACAATGTGTTGGAGCTTATCCCGTTCTTCTGTGATGTTTACTAATTGACAGTGCAGTTCTGCCATCTCACTCTTTAATTTACTATTATTATTCAAAATATTTAGTACTTCCTTCTCATTGTCATCCTGTTCCCTCTGTAGATCCCCACACAAATCCTTATATTTCTTAAGTTCCACTAGTGTTTGTTGGAGTTTAGCTTCCTCCAAACGTGCAGTGGCTTTCCTGGTCATTATTCTTTCCATTTTGCACAGAAAAAACAATAACTCAGGTAGGTGTTTATGAAAGTGTTTTAGTTTGTGTGAGAAACTATTTTCTAGGCACTATTATGATGATAATTATTCTCTCCGGTAATCACTAATGAAGAATAAGAATTCTCAGTAATAAATTAAGTTGAAAAAAGATAGTACTTACAGGATTTCACGATGACAATGCACTTTAATTCGAAACTTTCAAAGATCGTTATACCAAGTTTCGAACTTTGACAGGCCGAGACTTGGTTATATTTACACAGTAAAACACAAAGTATATCACAAAATTTACCGTCCCAGCAATAACAGTTTATTATTATTGCGAATTAATGTTATAACTTATAAAATAACACTTAAATTATATTTAAATTAAATTAATTAATTGGGAGAAGTTTTGTTGACGTCTTGTCAACAGGGTTGCCACAGACCAAAAAAAAAACAACCTTGCAGGACTGTATTACTAACATCATAAACTACAACTTTTGTTCTATGACTTTTTATAGAACATAATACATTTGTCAAAAACAAACCTACAAGATTTCATTAGTCTATCTAACACATTTCAACTCTATTTTGCTATAGTGATAAAATTTGCACGCCCCACAGTGGGAGACTATGTGAATAATAGACACAGTGGCGTTTTCCATAGACTAAATATTTATTTTCATAAAGTTCCTATTAAGACAAGTTATTGTTTATGGCACTGGACAGATTAATAATAAATTATTTTGATATTATCTCAACATCTCCACTTATCAAAATAATCTTAATACTATACTAAGTATTATATAAACACAAACAAATTGGTGCACAAAAAAAACTTAAACAAGTATGCCTCCATGTATTGAAAAAAGCTTACCTATTTTATGTTAACAATATTAATCAATAATATCTAAACAATACTTTCAATACCTAACTCTTTAACAAAATTATAGTGTTTTATTTTACTCAGACCTTTAGTTAATAAGTCAGCAGGCATTTCTGTAGTTGGAAGATGCTCAATCTTTACAATGTTATTACCAACTACTTCCCTGACAAAATGGTGGCGTACATCTATGTGTTTTGACCTCTTATGAAACACAGGGTTTTCAGACAATTTTTTTGCACCTTGATTGTCATTATAAATAATAACAGTATAGTTACAATTTACAATTTCTGACATTAAATTTCTCAAATATATAGCTTCCTTACAGGCTTCACTTATTGCCATATACTCTGCCTCTGTACTAGACAGCGCTACAGTTGGCTGTTTTTTACATTCATATGATATAACTGTACCAGATAATTTAAAACAAAAACCTGTATAGGACCTTCTATCAATACTGTTTGATGCCCAATCTGCATCCACAAAACCTTCTAAGTTTTTATCATCATTTGTAAACATTAGACCATAAGATTTTGTTTTATGTAAATACTTTACAATTCTTTTTGCAGCTTTCCAGTGAACTGCTGTGTAGCAATTATTAAATTGACTTAGGTAGTTGACACTATAACTGATATCTGGGCGAGTGAGAACAGACAAGTACATTAAGCTTCCCAACAGCTGCTGATAAGGATACTGCTTATGAACATTTCCTGATTTCTCTAACTTTACATTACATTCAATTGGAGTATCTGCATGGTTACAGTTAGACATTTTAAATTTATTTAAAATATGTTCTACATAGTGCTCCTGATCTAAAGAAATACATCCATTCTCATATAATTTTACCCTCATACCTAAGCATGTCTTAATTTGCCCTAAATCCTTAGTTTTGAAATTTGACATCAAAATACTTTTCAACTCATCAGTTAATACCTTGCTATTTGAAAATATAAAGAAATCATCGACAAATACAGTTATCAAAATCTGTTCCCCATTTACTTTCTTGCTATATAGGCAAGGTTCTAATTTAGACTTAGTATAACCCTGGCTTAGTAAACAATCATTGACTCTCTTATTCCATTGCCTGGCAGATTGTTTCAGACCATATATAGCACGTCTTAACTTTAGTACACTGTTACTTTTACATTCTAAATTAGGAGGAACCTGCATGTAGACTTTCTCATCAAGGTAGCCATTTAAGAAAGCTGTGTTTACATCAAGATGGGTAATTTTAAATTTTAGTTTTACACTTAAAGCAAACAATAACCTTAAAGTTGAGTATCTTAACACGGGTGAGTATGTCTCTATAAAGTCTACTCCTTCCACTTGGGTGAAGCCCTTTGCTACTAAACGAGCCCGATATCTCACTTTGTTATCACTTTCGAACTTTTTTTTAAAAACCCACTTGCACTTAACCACTCTATCTGCTTCCTTGTCCGACACTATTTCCCAGGCTTGGTTTTCTTCGAAGGCATGTAACTCTTCTTTCATAGCCTGTTTCCACATTTCACTTTCAGGACCAGTTGTTGCCTCCTCATAAGTGATATCTTCATTGCAAGCCCCTAACTCGTCCACAACACAGAGGTTGGATATACCGTACCTCTCAACTGGTTTTCTGACACGCTTGCTAGTTATGGGTTCTTTATCTGCACTCACATCACTTTCTTCTCCACACAATGTATGGTAGGAGTCATCTGATGTCAACTCTGAACTGGATGTGTCAATCATGTAAGTAGGATCATCTCCACTTAACATAGTATCTTGAATCTCAGTTGTTTCTTCTTCTTCTTCTGACAGGTCCTCCGCTGAAGCCTTGCATTCAATAGGAATGTCCACTGTACTTTTGGCTGTCTCCATTATAATGATGTCTCTGCTAGTTGTGACAGAGTTATTTTCTGGGTCATAGACCCTATAACCTTTGACATTCTCAGCGTAGCCTACCAAAATAAGTTCTTTAGCCTTCACATCCCATTTAAGCCGCTTTTCTTTTGGTATGTGCATCATAACTTTACTTCCAAAAATACGAACATGACTTAAGTTGGGCTTTTTCTTTGTCCAGGCTTCATATGGAGTCATATTATTTAAACCAGTAACAACTGACCGATTTCTTAAATATACAGAGGTATTTATGGC
Source organism: Helicoverpa zea x Helicoverpa armigera (assembly GCA_033682625.1). NCBI lineage: Eukaryota > Metazoa > Arthropoda > Insecta > Lepidoptera > Noctuidae > Helicoverpa > Helicoverpa zea x Helicoverpa armigera. The sequence goes on along the minus strand of JAWIIS010000102.1, from coordinate 97,961 downwards.
TTCTGCCCAAAACTTTTTTGGTAAACCTGCATCAAAAATTAAACATCTGGCCTTTTCGACTAACGACCTATTCATCCTCTCACAAACACCATTTTGCTGTGGTGTATAAGCGTTACTTTTCTGATGAATAATTCCTTGTTGTTTTAGATGCCTTTCAAAGTCTTGACTGCAGAACTCTCCGCCATTGTCTGTTCTTAGAATTTTAACCTTCCGATCTGTCTGTTTCTCCACCATAGACTGGAATTCTTTAAAAAACTTAAATACCTCAGACTTTGATTTCATGAAGTACACGAAAGCCATTCTGCTGTAGTCATCCACAAATAATACATAATATCTCGATCCTCCAATGGACACATTTTCCATCGGGCCGCATACATCTGAGTGTATCAGTTCCAAAATATCTTGGGTATTAGTGGAACTAGGCTGAAAAGGTAGTCTAGCCTGCTTACCCTTGCAACATACAGTACACTTAGACTTGTCAACATCTGCTTTATCTGTGAATGAGATACCTTCTGCAGCTCCGTTCTTCATTTTATTTAAGCTAGTACTGTTAATATGTCCCATTCGTCTATGCCAAGTTTCACTGGTTACCTTAGCTGTAGCTGCCAATAACTGTTCTGATTTCTTAGTATTTAATCTGTACGCACCTTCTACTAACTCAGCTTTTCCAACTAGAGTTCTCTGTTGATTGTAAATGTAGCAACAATTCTCTTTGAAGATTACTTTATTGCCATTCTCAATTAACTGACTCACTGAAAGCAAGTTTGTTGTTAAATTTGGTATGCACAATACTTCTAGAACTGTGACATTATGTTCAACACCATCTACAACTGTAATGATGTTTACATCACCAGAACAGAGAGAAATTCAAAGAAATAAACATTCTGACTGTTGCCTCTCAATATATTTTTGAAAATTTAATGTACGTTCGTAAAAACATTTCTAACTTTGTTCAAATGTCTGATGTTCATAGCATAAATACTAGGAATAAACATAATATTGCTGTACATGCTACTCGCCTCCACAGAGTAAGCAACTCGTTCATGGGTCAATGTATACGCTTTTACAATAAACTTCCCAAAGCGGTTCGTGATTTGCCTATCAAGAAATTTAAAAATCATATAAAATCCAAACTCTTGAAAAAAGGATATTACAAAATATCTGATTATTTAAATGATAAAGGAGCTTGGGAATGAGCTGCTCGCTTAGTGAGTGATATCTTTTTAAATGCCTGTGTATTGTTACTTTTGACATTTAAATATTATTATCATCAGATAACATTTTATTAATGACATTCTTTTTATTGACATTTATATGTTATAATTGTATTTTTTTTTTTAAATTTATTATTTTTGTGAATGTGAGTATCGTGTATGCGAGCAACATTATATATTCTTATAACATAAATACTGTCTGGCGGGTTTGAGTATTTTTGAATGGCCTACGCAAATGTTCTGCAGATCTGGTATCGTCGTGTGACAGGTCGTTGAGCTCCCTAAGATATGGTTGAGCTACACGACGACTGATGCATGCGTGCCGTCTGTTGGGACTGGTCAGCTCCAGCCTGATGTGGCTCTTTCCTCAAAAGGCCATTCCAGACCGCGTACATGGTGACACTCACACATAATTATTTCATTTATAACATGTTTGGACTTTAAAAGAGACTATGACCCTTGAGTTTGTTTCGGCGTTTCTTCTCAGGGATCAGTCAGTTAGGAAATGCCGGCCTCAGCGTTCTTAAAATGACGTGTAAAAGTGATGTAATGTCCAACTTGCAAAATAAACAATTTCATTTCATTTCATTTCATTTCATTTCATTTCATTTCATTTCACAGCACCGGGACACTTGTTTTATTCGCAACAACTATTTCTTTGGTTTCATGCTCGTATGACGGATTCACAACATATTCTTTCTTCGCTGTCATGTATTTGCTGGCACCGCTATCTACATACCAACTCTCACAGTTGAATGTTCCACTTAAGAAAATAGCGCTAAAGGCATTGGAGGTCTTTCTTTTGCTGGTTTCTAAACTTGGACATTGATTTTTATAATGACCAGTTTGCTTGCATTTGTAGCATTTTATAACTTTGACAGCTTTTGATGGATTTTCGCCTGTCGATTGTTTTTGTTTAAAACGTTGCATATTTTTCGCAGCAAATGCACTCTTCGAGCCAGAAACAGTACCAACATCACTACACATGTCCAACAGCTTTGTTTTTATAATATCTGCACTTATATCAATACCCGAGTGTTCAATCGCCATTAGCATGGGTCCATATTTTTCGGGTAATCCTGCCAACATTAAGAGCGTGTACGTCAACCGCGCGCCATTTGGCCTAAAAAGGTACTTTTCAAACCACTGTTTCTCATTAACTACTTATCCTACAACTATGTTAATTTATAATAACGCAAGTTAATTTCACTGTCTATATAGTTAATTAAACATAAATTTCAATTTGTGTAGTTTAAATACTTAAAACCCCTATAACGTAACAGATGATTTATAAAATTCCCGTTCAGCGTCTATTTCGAAGCTTAAATTCATGTGAAAATAGTAGCAAATCTAATCATATTTATTTTTTTACTCATAGACGAAATCCCCATGCCTATAGTTAGTTGAAAACATTTTTTGATTTAGGTCTCTATCTTTAAGAAAAAAATATTTTAACAAAGTGAAAAATTGTGAATTTCAAATGCTTTTTTTACCTACCTATCTTACTTAATTTAATATAACAATTATTTACTATAGTAATATAACTCTTTTTTTTAAACATAAACTTTACATTATAATTTAATCTCTCGTTTTTATTTTTTTATAAATTATTTAAAAACTACTATAAAACGCTGCACGCGAGTCAACTCAAACTAGACCGCCGCAAGGCTTCACAGAGAGAGGACGTGTCGCTCCGTCACATCGCGTAGGGTGAATAACCTCTGCCGTGGATACCGAGAATAGAGTACAGTAAACTGCACATCAGTGGTAACAGTCATGCGCCTTAACTCAATAGTAATAAGTACGATTTTACTATAAAACTGTTACCACTGACCTGCAGTTGACTGTACATTTCAAGCGCGACCAACAAATCTTGATACATTACTATTTTATTTAAAGCTCAATTTTGAAGCATATTTTTTTTATCGATTGAGTTGAAATTTTGTTTGAAAGTTCAGTTTTAATGACAATGTATGATTCTATATCCAATATGGGGATATACCCAAGATGGAGACAAAAATGTTTTTAATGCATTACTACGATATGGGTATCAAATGAAAGGGCTTGATATGAATAACTCAACAAAAAAATGTGTCGCGAGTCTTAATCCAATATGGTGGACTCCTTTGGCTAGATAGGAGCAGAGCTATTTATATGTTCATTTTGGATGTACCCTTGACTTTTGATCCCGAATAACTTTTGAAGCATATAGGATAGATAACTTAAAACTTTAATTTTATTTATTTGGTAAACCCAAGCTCTCCACCAATATTTGGCTTTCCGGCAATTATTGTTATTTGACCACAATTTTTCGGTCTGGATGGACTGGACCATTCACATAAACAATCAATTTTTCAAATCGGTCCAGGCGTCTTTGAGAAATCGAGAACAATCAAATTGAGAACAATCACAAAACAATCTAATTGAAACCTCCTCCTTTTTTTGAAATCGGTTAAATACAGAAACTCTTACATTGCCATTAATCATCAGTCAACTATTTCGTACTGTTGAAAATTGTATGTAATATACAGAAAGTCCTCAAAACCAAGATTTTCATAGGTGTCCGATTTTTTTGCAAAAGAGTGTAAGTATTAACGACTTATTTTCATGCCTTTATATTTTAGTCATCCATAGACTTACACTATTTTCTCGCTATTAACTATTTACTAAATAATATATTTTTTGTTCTACTAATTTCACTCGAAAGGATCAAAATGGTTTGTGTGACTATACGTGAAGTATGATAGGCACGCACACAGCCGCGACGCTAGTCTGCGCGATTTTTTGCGTTGAATTACCTAAAGTTGACATCGCGCGGCGAGCGTACACGCTCTTAACGCTCCAATCCATTCGTCAGTAATTTTGAAGCCCGTTCCTTGTAATCTCTGGCTTGTTTCTCCAATTTCAGTTACATACTGGGTCATCGATTCACAATTATCAAGTCGAATGTTGATGAGTTTTCGTAACAAACCGATTTTTCTTGTGAAGCCGATATCATCGAACATTTTCTTCAACTTGAGCCATAAATCATAGGTTGTTGATGCATGCTTGATATGTACATAAAGTGAAGGATCTATCGTCAACACCAACTTCGCCTTAGCTTTATCATCGTCATTTATTTGGGTTGCTGTAGGTGTAGCCGGCAGCTTTTCGGCGATGGCGGACGCCATGTTTTCTAACACCAACACATTTTTCACCGCAAAACACCAATCCTCATAGTTCTCACGCCCTTTTAACTTTGGAATGTTAGCGATATAGTTCGTCATCATTTTTAATGAAACCAAACAGTACTATGCGTTAAAATCTATCGAAAACTGATTATTTTTCGCGCACGCCCATAACCTGTGAATAATAGACACAGTGGCGTTTTCCATAGACTAAATATTTATTTTCATAAAGTTCCTATTAAGACAAGTTATTGTTTATGGCACTGGACAGATTAATAATAAATTATTTTGATATTATCTCAACAGACTATGTATGAGCGCGAGGAAATAACTACGTAAAGCCGTTTGTTATTGACTTCAATAAGTTTTTTGCTTATTTAATGATAGGATTATGTCAATACTAATATAAATATGCATCATTAGTATGTTTAAGTTAATTACTGTGATTATAAGTCATGGTTTTTCCACGAAATTTAGCATTCGAAATGGGAACAATTAAAAAAAATATTAGTTAATCACTATAAATATTTTATTGGCAAATATAACTAAATATAGATAACAACAAACATGCTAGCTATAAAAATGTAAATAATAAATAAGAAAAATTAACAAAATAATAAAACAAAATAATTAATAACTAAGGAGATTTTTTGCATCCTCATCTAAGGGCAAATGCTTTTTTATTGGCCCTTTTCTCATAGTATATAATAAAGGATCCGAAGAAATTAGTAGCATGTTGATTACGTCTTCATTAGTACTTTCTCGAGAACATTTTCTCGCATGATGCAATCTGTACTGACGATAATCTTTATTGCGCGCTTCTTGTGCCTCTTCGGATAACATACCAATCGGTAGCATTGCAGCTGATATAATTTTACTGCCATGTATCAACACTTTATGAATGGTATTTGGCATATAATACCAACTATACAAGCTTAAATAGCGTTCGGCCGTATCTTCGCAATATTCACCAAATTTCACAGCATCTATACAAGCTCCGGAGTTGATGACTTGTAAGATTATGGAAAATCGATAAATCAAATCGAAATCAACCCCAGTAATTTCCGATGTTTTTCTTGCATCGGCAAAAAATCTACGAGCCATGTTGCCATCGTTGGTAGTTCCGGAACCTTGTTTGACACAGTCTACTTTAAGGCCAACTTTTGCAAACAACCCCTGTATTCTTTTTTTTTCTTCATCACGTAAGTGCGATGTGTTTTTATTTACACGCCACATTTGGAATGATCTGTTATACGCGATGTGTAGAATACATAAATTTGATTCTTGCGTGAAGAGGAGACAAGCCAACTTTTAACGCATCCTCGTCTACTACCTTGGTCCTCACACGGTTCAAGTCGTTCATTTCGGTTGGCTTTGCTTTACAAATGAAGCACACAGCATTTGAAGCCGTATCAGTAACGGTTTGAGCCACTTTGCCATCAATCATAGTGAACATTAGATTGTGTTTCACTTTATATATTTTCCCATCAACATTCACAATTGATTCGTTAAAATTTTTAATTTCTCCATCCATTCTTGAAATCTCATTTTTAATGATTTCACGAGTTTCTTTCGTAAACTGGAACTGCACTGGCCGGCAAAGTCTCGTAGAAGATGGACTGTTGTTAAACCAATGAACATTAGTATCATTTTTGGCATCAGTAAGACGTAATGGTACCAATGATGTCAAAAACAAGTTTTCATCAGAAATGTCTTCTTCATCAAAAGCTTGTTTATATTCACTGTGGCCGGAAGAGCCATCACGTCCCCATTTTGAATCTAAAGTGCAGGTATCATTCATTTCCGACAACTCTTCTTTCGTTTTGGTCATGAATATCCGTTTCACGGTATGGTCCAGTAAACTTTGTAAGCCTACAACAGCGTAAGATTCGGTGCACTCTATATCTTCTGCTAAGCACATCTTCTTGGCTTTTGAAACTATATCATAGCAAGGAAAAATGTCCTTCGTCGCTTTTTTAATAATTTCATATTGATGCTTCGACAATGAGGCATCCAAAAATAATGCTAATGCTTGTTCTGGTGAGAACTTCTTAGGTTTTAATTCTCCTTCTAAACATTTGGCAGCGTTTATAATAGTCTGTTGTTCATTGTTTTCACACAAACTCTTAACTTTATAGCGCTTGGCTCTATCACAGCACTCGTCAAATGATTTTTCTGGACGGCCAGTTCGCGTTCGTTTTGAAGGACCAGGTTCACACTCTTCAGAACTTTCTACTGCTGTAGACACCGGCAAATTAAACAATAGCTTTAGCCATTCTTCATTTTTCGCAAAAAATGAAGTTTTATTTCTGGCACAGTTTTTCCACTTTTTTGAAAATGCCGGTATAAAATGTTGACTTAGTTCGCGATAAACTTTTTCCAAATCATCGTCAACAAGATTTGGGTACTTGCTTTTTAAATTTTCGAGACATTTATGCACTTCTCGATTGCTCAAAAGTAAAATTTCAACTAATTCCTTATAAGAAATGCTGAACGTAGACATGATTGATATTTATGTTACTTCCTTGAATTGACAATAGGAAATGACTTTAGGAATATTATTTTACCCCTTTTTATACTTATGAATGCATAAATTAACTAATTATCCACATTAAAAATTATTGACGCTTAATGGTCCTTTTACTGGGAAATCGACTAGTTAGTTCTAATTAGTCTAACTCATAAGTTCGCAGTTAATTTTTCTAATGAGTTATAACTAGACTTCGAAGAATTTTTTAATATATGAGTCACTGGAAGGCAGTGGATGGCAAGACAGTTATAAGGTCTTGTTTTCAAAAATTCTAAAGAAAATTTACCATATTTTAAAAATCCTAATAATATAATGAAAATGACGACTTTCATTAAATCATATTAATGTTTTCTAAAGTACATACTGTGATATACATGTTACATAAAAAAGTTTTTCCAAAGCAATGTAATTGCAGCTATAAATAATTACCAAAAGAACGACAAAAATTCAACTAAAATGCACAGTTTTCTGTTCATTAAGATATCAAAACCGATAACCGTTTTTATAAACAGACTTCTGAAAAGAACACATTAGGGTTTTCTTAGTTTAGGTGTCTATTTTATGTATTTAAAGTTAAAAATGAATTTCATGTACCCAGCCAATTTGGACTTTTTTCCTCCAATCTCCCATTGTGCGCCCCTACCATTTCTTCACCAACAAAAGGCCCGAGTGAGATCAGTCGAGCGATTAGTCGACCTTAGAGTGTGCGGACGAGTCGAGATTATCACACATTACAATAAATTCGTTTGGTGAAGGGTTTGCATTTTTAGAATGAATGCAAGATCTTTACCTACCCTACGCCTCCCGCGCACTATTCTCGTTCCTAGTCAGACTTTTGAATTGGTAACTCGCTACGCTACGATTTCCCGCCTTTTTACGAAAAGGTCAAATAAAAAAAAACTAAATATCGTCTTCTTCACGTACTGTGTGCCTCGGTGGACGATCACTAACCCTGATGGCATGCTGGAATTGCCCGTAATCTCGTAACCGCTGTGTGGCGGCTAGCATTATTACTCAGCTAGGTGTAGGGATGTTTGGGAATCGTATGGCGTACATTGTCATCACACCTAGCCAGCATTCGCACCATTTCCGTGTACTCGACATTTGAATATCGATACGCCATACTGTAAAGATAATTACGTTCGCACAACCGAATTTCGCTACATGGACACGTATGATGCGACGCGGGCGCATAAAACGACTGACGGCCGCTCGTAAATAGGTCAAGTTCAAACGCTCCCCCGCCGCCGCCCGAGCCCCGCTCCCCTCCGCTGTCTTATGTACTACTGTTTACTGTGCTTCGCATAGACTTCGTAAATTTTAGAGCGTACACTTGAAATATTTTAATTTTTGTGTGAAAATTATGATGAACTATAATCTGAGAATTGTTAAAAGTCATAGAACAAAAGTTTTAGTTTATGATATTAGTAATATGGTCCTGAGAGGTTGTTAGTGTTTTACCTATAACCCTGTATACATTTACCATTACAGGTTACCCCAACGCGATAAATGTGCCTTAATTAACATATAAATTATTTATACTAAAAACTAAAGTATTTATCTACTACCTATAACTAATAATAAATAATGCATTCCTTGTGAATTCACTCGGAGAACAATAAAATAGGTCCGTTTCACTCGCTATGAGGTTGAGCATGCGGAGTGCACACGTCAGCGGCGCCTCCCTTAACAAGTTAGTCCGAGCGCGCGGCACCACCAGCAGTGGCGGCCGCCGCCGGCGCCACACGTACCTGTCCGGCACACACAGACCCAACTGGCCTAGAACGACTGCATTATGCACCTTGCCTCTCAATAATTGAAATAGTAGCCCAGTAGTGTTTGTGGAGTGGTTTGGCTGCCACCTGTCTGTTTCACTCCATATTCTTCCTAAGTGGTATCACTTCTGGTCCTGTTCATAGGTATAAATTGGTATCATAATAAATTCTTACATTTAAACTCAATTTCTTATTATTTTATTTCACAATATTTGTTTTAATTGTCTTGACATTGTTTCCAACTATTTTTGATTCTATTTTGATTATATTTTGTTCTTACCTTGAATGATTATCCCTGGAATGCATTTCACCCACTGTTTCGCATGGTCATCCGCTACGGGTTAGCTTTAATATGTTCGCCCCACACCACACTAATACTTTTGTTTCACACAATAAACATATCCACTCACAAAATCACAACATAATACACTTATTACATCACTCGATACACTTTCCGCCATCATAATTGCATAACAAAATATCTCTCGTGCAATTGGCCGGTTAACCTAGCTTGATCTTTGACATTGACACTTTTCACTTGCCGCGCTGTCTATGGTCTGGTCTGTAGCGCTCTGTTCAACTTTTCTTTTTTTTTTTTATTCACCTGTTTTTGTCTATGTATTTTGTCTTGATATTCTCGTTTTGTTTTGTCTAAGGTTTGTTTTATATTCATTGTTTTTTTTATCTAATGTACTATTGTTCGTTAATTTTTATTGTTTCTGTTGTTTTACTTATTACTTATTACATATATATATAAATTTATTTATTTACTTTATTCGTGCCGAAACGGCGTCAGGATTGTATAGTACCGAGAGGCAAAGTCATGTGTTGGGTCAGCGCTGAAAACCAGCGCTGTTGTCTCGTGCCTGCGTGTGCGAGACACAGCATTTATGCTGAGCGCTGCCCCTTTTCACACATGAATGACGCAGCTGGAGCGCTTTTCTTTTTGTTCTTCTTTTTGTATTGTCCCTTGATTTATTTGTTTGTATCTGTGTGTGTTTGTTTCTTGCGTCATTTGTGTGTCAAATAAATGGTTTTTCTTTCTTCTTTCTTCTTTCTTTCTTCTAAATATATATGAGGTTTGTGCCAGATCTCTCCTCACCCTTAACTCGTTGTATCCCACCATACCCAGAATAAATAGGGTGGGATACATCAACGGGTAAAAGGGATATACTCCATAGTACCGCATATATAAATATCTAATAAATTTATTTTGAACCTGCTCCAGCATGAGACTATATTTAGCTTCATGTGGGGCCCAGATGACTGCATTACACTCTAACTGACTCCTCACCAATGCATTATATAGTGCTATAATGGCTTTCACATTTGTGAATCCTCGGACCGTACGAAGTACAAACCCCAAATTTCTATAAGCCCTTTTACAGCTACGCATGATGTGGTCACGAAAAGTCAGACTGGTGTTAAACTCTACTCCTAAATCCTTGACTGCGACCCGTTCCAAAGGCAGCCCGTCAATGTAGTAGGTATGTAAGATGGGCTTGTGTGCGCGGGAAAAGGTGATGGTCACACACTTTGAGCTATTGAATTGCAGTAGGTTATCCCTGCTCCAGCTCACCACCCTATCAATGTCATTCTGTAGCCTGACACAGTCATCCTTGCTTTTTACCTTGAGGGACAATTTGAGTTTTGATTTCGTCAGCGAACAACAGACAATACGCGTCTTGAACTACTTCTGGCAGGTCGTTTACCACCAGAAGGAAGCATAAAGGGCCAAAATTACTCCCTTGACTTACCCCAGACCTCGTGAAATATGGATCTGACACGTGACCCGCATATTCTACATATTGTTGCCTATCCCGTAAATAACTGGCAAAAAAGTGGAGCATGTGTGGGGTAAAACCAACCCCTGCTAATTTTCTAAGCAACATGTCTTTGTCAACTAAATCAAATGCTTTTCGAAAGTCAAAGTACGCAGAATCAGTTTGTTCCCCACTATCCACCGTCGGCACCAGATGGGTCATATGGCAGAGCAGATTACTGGTGGTGCTTCTTCCCGGCCGAAACCCATGCTGAGCATCTGATAGATGTGCTCTAACCTGAAGGTAAATGCTCCTATGTATAGCCGTTTCCAATACCTTTGCCGGCGTCGATAATACTGCCACTGGTCTGTACCGAAGGCGGTGGTAACCCCGCCTTCGGAACTGGGACAACGCGGGTCACTCTCCACCTCTCCGGAAAGACGGCAGCTTTAATGCATTGGTTAAATATGTGGAGCAGTGGCTTGGATAACGCTACTCGACAGTCCTTAAATATGTAAGGTGGAATGCCGTCAGGTCCTGCGGACCGTTTCGGTTTAAGATCTTTTAGTGCCCGACACACGTCTACCAATTGTAATTGGTCCAAGTGCATTGTCTTGCTCTTCATCGTCATCATTGACACGAGGTCTGCCTAGGTCTGATCGTCGCCTCGAAACAGAGCCAGTCTCTCTTAGTCGCCGGTACACTCCGTCAAAGACACTGACATCCGGTACTCGGCGCCCGGGATAACGTGCAATGTATTCATCCCGAGCTCGCGCGGATACACAGTTGCAGTACCCGTAACAAATTAAAATATCCGCATACTCCTCGTTCGTGAAGGTCGTCATCGTCAACAGTTCCAAATCGGAAGCACGTATCAAAGTCCAGTTAACAAGCACAGTCACAAATCGAAGGGGAAACAGTCCAGAAACACAAGCCAAGTCGAGTAAGAATCCAAGAGCACAAGTATCACATCTACTACGGACGAATCGCGTAAGCAGACTATACTAAAACCAAACAGAATAACAACAAAATGGCCGAAAATTACACAGGTCAACAAAAGAAAAAAAAATTTTTGGTGCCGAGATCTCATTTACGGTTTTGTATTAGGTATGCATTGACAACACTAAAAATATATTTATTTTTTTTTTCCTACGTGTAGTTTTTTGTCTACCCTCTATTTTTTAACTTTGCAGTAAATAGTACTTTCGTGAGCACGGTTTCAAGTCTTATTTGTCTCTTTCAATAAATAAATCGATTTTGATACAATGTCTTCATCGCGTAGAAGTTGTGTCAATGATCCAAATATGTTTTGTTACATTTGTGGGGAATATACAGTCAAAAAGTTTAGGAAACCTATTACAGATTTTATAAAAAGTGCCTATTTTTCGTACTTTAACTCGCAAATTGAAGATAAAAACAAGCCATGGATACCGCAAATTGTTTGTAAAATGTGCTATGAACACTTGAGACAATGGGTCAGTGGTAAAAGAAGCCGTATGAGGTTCGGGGTGCCTATGCAATGGAGAGAACCAAAAAATCACTTCGATGACTGTTACTTCTGCTGTGTCAATTTGCATGGTGTTAACGTTAAAAAAATGATTTATCCAGACTTACAATCGGCTAGAAGACCTTTACCACATTCAGAGGAAGTACCTGTTCCAACGTTTTGTTTTACCTATGAATCATCATGTGAAGAAACCGATAGTAACGCGTCAAGCGATAGTGACATTGAAGAAACAGCGTCTTCAGAGCCAAAACCTTTTACCCAAGTCGAATTAAACGATTTAATAAGGGATCTCGAACTACCTAAAGAATCTGCAGAGTTGTTGGCTTCTAGATTAAAAGAAAAAAACTTGTTGGCGTCAGGTACGAAAGTGACATTCTATCGTACAAGAGAGCAAGATTTGCTACCATTTTTTAATTCGGAAAATGATCTTGTTTTTTGTTCGGATGTGCAAGGCCTACTTCTCAAAATGGGTCTTTCAAAATACCAACCAAGTGAATGGCGTCTCTTCATAGACAGTTCTAAACGAAGCCTTAAGTGTGTTCTTTTACACAATGGCAACCAATTTGGTTCAGTTCCCATTGCTCATTCAACCAAATTAAAGGAAGAATATCAAAATATTGCACTTGTTCTAGGAAAAATCAAATATAATGAACACAAATGGAGCATTTGTGTAGATCTAAAAATGGTTAACTTCTTATTAGGACAGCAAAGTGGATACACCAAATACCCATGTTTTTATTGTCTGTGGGATAGTCGTGCTAAACAGCAACACTGGAGAAATAGAGATTGGCCTGTACGTGAGATGTTGGAAGTGGGAAAGCAGAATGTAATAAACCCATCTTTGGTTCCAAGAGATAAAATTATATTGCCCCCCTTGCACATTAAACTAGGACTAATGAAACAATTTGTGAAGGCGTTAGATAAAAATGGGCAATGTTTTTCTTATATAACGAGAAAATTTCGTAGTCTAAGCATAGAAAAGATAAAAGCGGGTATTTTTGATGGACCACAGATAAGAATATTAATAAATAATACTAATTTCTCAAGTTCAATGACCAGTTTGGAGCTACTTGCGTGGAATTCGTTTGTTGAAGTTACAAAAAATTTTCTGGGAAATCACAAGTCTAGTAACTACTCTGAAATTGTTAACAACATGCTGGAGAATTTCAAAAACTTAGGATGTAACATGTCCATCAAAGTGCATTATCTCCACAGTCACCTTGACCAGTTTCCAGAGAATCTTGGTTCCTATAGCGAAGAACAAGGGGAGCGGTTTCATCAGGACCTAAAAACTATGGAAGAGAGGTACCAAGGCCGATGGGATCAGCATATGATGGCTGACTACTGCTGGGGGATGCAGCGTGATTGTCCTGCTACTCCTCATTCACGAAAATCGCGTAAAAAGAAGTTTTTGTGTACATAAGAATTTAATATATGTTGTTTTTGGTGTAATTATGGTTTTTTCTGTTTAATAAAAAAATCTAGAAAACTACACGTAGAAAATCAATATTTTTGCTATTTATGTAATTACTATAGGGTCCTAAATTAAAAAAATAATACAGCTTTTCGGCACCAAAACCACTGTTGACCAGTGTTATCTATCTCGCTCACACCTACATAAAACGTCCTGCTTGCACGCGCCACAGCCACCACAGCTCCATCGAAGGACAATAGTACCGTAATTTTTTGCTACTACCTGGGACCCTTTTATGAAAGTTTTTTCTAAGAACTGTGATAATACCCTAGCTTGTTATACCTTGTTGGATAGCTAAAGAAACGTAGATATTATTTAGTATATCTGCAGCATAACTGTCATAGACTTTTTTTGAAATATTCTTAAAAGAAAAAAAATGTTTATACAAATTTGTTTAGTTTTTAATCTTTCAATCATCGACTATTACCCAGTTGGTTCAGTTACCTGCTTTTTTGTGTTGAGAATAATAAACAAACTAATCTGCTACACAAAAATAGCAAAAACACTATGAATTAGTGCCACAAAATCAGAAAAAAGTGTCAATTATACAAAAAATCTTCATTTTATTTAAAAAATAATCAAAATCGAATATCTCAGTATGGGTTAGGTTTGGGGTGGTCATGGTCAAATCAGCTAGGAATTATGAAAACTAAAACCCCTTAAAGGATCTAGGTCGACTTAACCTGTAACCCTGTATAATCCTTAATTTCTTCATTGCTATCATTTCTCCACAGTATTCTTTGAAAATCAGCATCTTCCTTGTGTATCATTATCATTCTATACATTTTGTGTATATCTGCAGCGAAACAGATAGCGTGCATTCTCCAGCGCATGATTATACAACGCAGGTCTTCTTGGAGAACTGGACCAGGTAAGAGTTCATCATTCAACAATATGCCATTTATTCCTTTACAGGACGCGTCGAAAACAATGCGGGTTTTCGTAGTTTCCTTTTCTTCACGCAGAACTGGATGATGGGGTAAGTACACAGATTTTCTTGTATATGTCACCGTAAGATTACAAACATCGTTAGATTACAATCTATCTCGAGAGATTGTAAACTGTCGAATTATTGTGAACCGTAACATCTGATTGCAATTTAACGCATTATTTTTCGCTATATTATAATCTATCGATGAGAAATTGTCAAATTGTCAACTGTCCGAAAGCTCTCCCTGATTGGTCAGTCTTTTTGTAAGATCGACCAATCACGACCAGCCGTTCTGTTGCCATGGAGTTCCCGTAGAGTTAGGAATGAATTTGTGTTTGAAGACAAACTACCTAATTGTTTTGTTTTTTTTTTATAAAAGTTTCTTATAATTTTCCAATTTCATTTAAATAATACTTTTACGGATTTTATCGCGGTCGGTTTTAAACGTCGGTGTTAAATAATATAATATAACCGCGATAAAATCCGTAAAAGTAGTTTTATTTAAATGTCTAATATTCGCGTAAGTGTCAGAAATCAATATGTTTCCAATTTTAATTTGTGTTTGAAGAATAAATATTTCGTTACAATTTGTTCTCTCCATATGTCAGGAATATTAATTACATACTCGTACTAAATAATAAATACTTGAAGAATTTTTAAAGAGCATTTATTTTATTTAACTGACACCTCTATTTCATTCCTAACTCTACGGGAACTCCATGGGAACAGAACGGATTATTGGTCGATCTTACAAAAAGACTGACCAATCAGGGAGAGCTTTCGGACAGTTGACAATTTGACAATTTCTCATCGATAGATTATAATATAGCGAAAAATAATGCGTTAAATTGCAATCAGATGTTACGGTTCACAATAATTCGACAGTTTACAATCTCTCGAGATAGATTGTAATCTAACGATGTTTGTAATCTTACGGTGACATATATATTTCTTTTTCAGGTACTTCTTCTATGTGACCTAAGTTTTTGTAGTCTTCTATAACCTTTTTGTATTCTTCCTTTAACTTAGGCTGTTTTTTGAACCTTCTCTCTAATTGTATCAATCTTGTTTTAGCTATTTCTCTCCGTAGATTGTATACAATTTGTTTTGAATGATCATTCCTTGTGTATGTTTTGTAATAAATTTCTTCACATAATTGTTCTTCCTTTGTATTCTTTCGCCTTGTAGTTGTGTCTATTTCCCATAGCGTTTTTAACATATTATCAACATCTACTTGGTGATGCATGACAAGAAATGAATGTTCCTTTTGTGTTGTGTTTACTTCTCCAAATAAAATCCAGCCTAGGGTGGTTTTCTGAGCACATGGAGACCCTGGTGGACCCTTGATTAAATCTTGTTCGACTATTCGTGCATACTCCTTAACACCAAGTAGCAGATCTATCGGGCCTGGGCTGTTGTACTCTGGATCTGCAAGATCGAGACCCGCTAGGTGCTGCCAGTTGTGAACCGTCATTGTGTGGTGTGGTATTCTCGGGGTCAGTTGCTTGGACATGACGTAAGCTTCGACGTGCATGTTGAATTCTGGTTTCCTTCTTGAAAATATGTTTAGCTGAACCACGTGTTTAATTGGTGCTTGCATAGAACCCACACCTGTGACTGTGCCATAAATTGTTTTTCTTTGAAGCTTCAATAATTGAGTTGCCTTTTCACTTATGAAGCTCGCTTGTGAGCCTTGATCTACAAGAACCCTTAACATTGTCGTTTGTCCATCTTTTCCTTTTGCTTTGACTAGTGCAGTTGCTAACAATGCTTTTCCAGAAGCTCCGATACCAATATGAAGAGTTGTTATAGCCTCCTTGTTGGCTTCTTGTTGAGATGTCGATGGTTGTATTGGTTCTGTCTCTGCGTTATCCTTCGACTTCTCTGATCGGTGAAGCAAGGAATGGTGACGTCTTCTACACACTCGACAAGTAACTGGTATGTTGCATTTGTAAACAGAATGACCCGGAAGCAGGCAGTTGAAACAAAGTTGTTTATCTTTCACATAATTGTTACGTTGTGTAATGTCCATTTTAATAAATTCTTTGCAATGACATAAGGTATGGTTTTCACTACAAAGCACGCAGATTTTATCTTTGACAACATTTGTAATATGGTAAGATCGCTCTTTGACTGTACGATCTTTACTTGTTACGGGCTGTATCATTTCCAGTGTTCTAAATTTTGATTCCAAAAATTTCTTCAACTCTTCCCAAGATGGCACTTCTTCTGACTTTTCTTTATAAGCAAAGGTTTCCTGCTCCTGGTCCAACTTCTGAATCACCAGAAATATAATTAAAGGATCCCAGGAATCGGTGTTAATGTTCAAGTTGTTTAGGTTATTTATGCACTCTGTTGTATCTGTGTATCCAATAAAGTTTTTACACTGTTGGCTGTTTGTGTTGCGATTTTCTTTTGGTTAAAAAGCCTTTTCAAAACAGAAAACACAATAACACGTTTGTTGCCATATCTGCCTTTTAATAATTGCCATGCTTGATCGTAATTACTGTCCGTAACTTGAATGTGCCGTTATATTACTTCTGCTTCGCCGGTAACGCTAGACTTCAGGTAATGTAGTTTTTGAACGTCACTGATTGTTGAATTTTTGTGCAGAAGTGATGTAAACATGTCTTGGTATGTGGGCCACTCGTCGTATTCTCCCGAAAAGGTTGGTAATTGAATCCGAGGCAGTTTTACGGTTGAACATTGGTCTTGGCCATTAAGTACTGAAGAGTTCGCAGTTTCCATTGCGGTATGTTGACTTTTGTTCAGCATGTCTGTCAAGTCTGCTTGTACAACAGAGATACAAGTCTTCAATAACAAAGTAGTCTTCATTGAGAAAGTAAGGAATTTCTCCACGCTTCTCTCTCGGAGTACACTGCGTCAACATCTCATGAGCTTGTTTAAAAGAACTCCAATACTCTTCAATGCACTTCACTCTAGCCTTTATGTAACCGTCTGTAAGTCTCACTTTAGGGCATTTTTTTAGGTTAGTTTATGTTTTTTGTAATAAGTTTGCAACGTCTTCTAACGTATTCAAACACTTTTTTTGTTCCGAAGTTAACGTAGCCATTGTAACTGTCTGTTTATGTTATTTATAAGTATCACTTGTGTTATTTGTGAATTGCCAACCACACTGTCCACAATGTTTTAAAATATCTATTAACTTAAACTTCCACGAATCTGCACATTTTCCTCTTATCTCTGGAATGCGGCTGTCTATTGTTCTCAGCTTGCTCGACACGATTCACTAATGACCCACAGGTGTGCTAGTACGAACGATTATGCGGCTCGATTTGTGACCATATGGTGAGGTCGTTGGGTTGATTTTGAACTGCAGATACTTTTGGAATATTTGTTAAATAAAATCACACGACACGTTTGCTAGCTCTGTATTGAGGCAACTGACGTTTAAATATGACATGCAAAACGATCGGACAGCGAGAATATCCTCGATATCGACAAACAGTTGCTGGGAATGGAGGGTAGGAATTATTTACGCCAAGTCACTGCAAATATCGTTTTAACAAATGTAGTTTGTTACACACTGTTTTCTACCAACTAAAATCTATGTCACTATTTGTTTCACTGTGTACACAATAAAGTTAATAACTATGCAGATACTTGAGTTTATGATTTTTAAAAGATAAAAGTAAGTAAACAGGTCTACACCGATAAACGTCAACGTCAGTTGAATAAAATAAGGGCCTATTAAATTGTTATTTGGATTCTCGCCACAGAGTGTTTTTGGTTAGCACGTGTGTCTAGAATTTTCGTTTATTTTCAGTGAATTACTGGCTTTTTGTGACTTGCTTTTGGTGTGGTGTGTTGTCCTTGTGTGTGTACGTTTTTTCGTCTAGCTAAGTTTTAATCACAATTATGGATCGAAACAAACCGCCGGACCCAGATCCGCCTGATATCTCTTATGCACCGTTATCTCCTAACTTCCCTCTGTCCCAATTCGCTGAGGTTGCTTGCAGCCTCGCGGAGTCCCAAAATCCATCCCATCCCGAATCCCAGAACCCTCCCAATCCGAACGGTAGGAAGCGTACTGCAGATGCTGAAAATAGTCGGATACCACCAAAACAGCAGAGAAACCAAGTAGGTCGCAGCAGATACTCTGCAACAGATAAAGCTCCCTTTATAGTACATGTGTCGCGTTTGGAGCCTCAACCTAATACTAGTACTACACTGCACCCGGTAACCTTTGGCATGTTTTTGCTTAAAAACAACATTGCAAACGTTGTTCGTGATGGTGTGAAGAAAGTTGGCCGTAATAGAGTGTCTGTTGAGTTTTCATCCCCCCAGGATACAAACTCATTTATAATTAATGGTATTCTTTCTAAAAACAGTTATGTTGCAGCAATTTCTACTTTTAATGTTACTCGCATGGGTGTTGTAACTGGCGTCCCCAGCGACTTAAGTGAGGAGGAAGCAAAAACATACCTCACAGTGCCCTCAGGATGTGGGCAGATTCTTAAAGTTCGTCGTATCAGCAGAAAAGTCTTCAACAATGGTATCACAGAATTTAAACCAACAGAGACCTGTGTTATCACCTTTGATGGCCAGGTTTTACCAAATAGGGTCTATTGTTGTTACACCTCCCTTCCTGTTGTGCAATACGTATACCCCACCATCCAGTGCCGCAAGTGCTGCAGGTTCGGTCACGTGGAGTCTGTATGTAGGTCAAAACCACGCTGTTGTAAATGTGGCCACGATCACCTCGGTGATGGTTGCAACATTTCAGAAGATGAGGCCTTTTGTGTGTTATGCTCTGGTAATCACTTTGCCAACAGCAGGTCATGCCCGGAGCATGGCAGACAGAAAGCCATTAAAACCATTATGGCTGAGAAGTCCTTATCTTATGCTGAGGTCAGCAAAACAGTTCCACCTGCTTCCCGCAGTTATGCGAATGCTGTTACATCAACTCCAAATCAATCTCAGTCATATCGCAAAACAGTATTTTTAAAGCCAAAGGCCCATGCTCCCCTCCCGCCTTCTTATGACAAAGCTGCTCATCAGCGTATTGTTAACTCTCCCGCACTTTCACAGCCTGATGGCTGCGCTCTTAATAACCCTTACGCTTCTAACAATACATCCTCTTTAATTGAAATCCTTATTAAAGTTCTGACAACTATAATGTCTAACAATTCTCAAATACCGTCCAACGTCGCCCATCAACTTGTAACTATGTTGCTTAATATTAAAAATGGCGCCTCGCCAGGTGTTCCTACAATGGAATGTGAGGAGCGTGTTTCATAAGAAACATGACCTCATATTCTTACTCAACAAATACAAGCCCTTGGCTTGTTCTATTGCTGAGACTTGGCTTACACCAAGTCTTAGTTTTCGCATACCACATTTTAATATTTTGAGATGCGATAGGTCTGATGGATATGGAGGGTCGGCTCTTTTTCTTAATAATAGAGTCCCATTCTCGACCCTGTCGCTTCCTGCTCTGGATGGTGATATTAATATAGTTGCAGCAAAATTTGAAGGTATTACTGTACTTTCCATTTATATCTCCCACCCACACCGAAACTTTTTAGGTTCCCTTAGAAACGTTTTTAACAATATAGATGGGCCTGTGTTACTAATGGGAGATTTTAATTGTCACCATTTTAGATGGGGCTCCAACCGTTGTGATGCGTTTGGGGAAGGTTTAGTAGAAATCCTCGATGACCTTAACCTTTGCATCTTAAGTGATGGTTGTCCTACCCGCAGATCCCTTCCCGGACAGCAGAAGAGTTGTGTAGATCTTACTTTCTGTTCTGTAGAGTTGGCGGCATCGTTTCATTGGCAATGCACCCCTCTGACGCATGGTAGCGATCACTATCCTATTGTTGTAACATTATTAAACAAAACTTATTTAGAGAAAACTTCCCCTCCACTTCTGAAGTACAACTTGTCGAAACCGGACTGGTCAAGGTTTGCTTCACTATTGGAGGAGAAAATCAGTGAACTTCCAAATTTAACTTCTTCTTTCCCGCAAATTCCTGATCACTGCCATGCTAAGAGTTGTTATGACGGCTTTGTTTCGGCCATTTCCCTTAGTGCTGATTCCACGTTTCTTCTGCGCAATTGCGCTAAGAACAAAATCCCATCACCCCCGTGGTGGGACCAAGATTGCACATCAGCAATACGTGAATGAAAGGTAGCTGAAGAAAAGTTCAATGAAGCGATGAACATCGACAACCTTCTACAGTACAAACGAGTGTATGCCCAATCCCAACGGCTTCTTCGTAAGAAGAAACGTCGTGGTTGGGTAAAGTTTTGCACCTCTCTTTCTCCCTCAACCCCAGTGTCAGCAGTATGGAAGAGTATAAACCGCTTCAGACGTGGGTGCTCTCCATCTGTTTCGTCCCCTATAACCAGAAATACTGCTGAAATATTCTTCGATAAAATTGCTCCAGCCTATCGTCGTCTAAAACCGTTAAACTGTTAACTCCATTCGTAAGAATTTTCAGGAGAACAATAAAACGTTACAATTTTTGTTTTATGATTCACAGCCGAAAATTGAAAATCCCGTTAGTCAACATTAATTTTACTTATTTGTTTATGATACAATCGATATAAATTATTACATTTTGAAGAAGTTATAGCAAAAAAAAGGAGTTATCAGGATTACTATCTAAGTCATCACAAATATATCAAAGATTATGTGGAGTTAGCATATTTACGATTTTTAAGAAAAGGTATAGAAATTAAAAACATTGTTATAAAAAAACGGAAACATATTTTATTTATTTGAAAAATTAGTGGGGCAAATTGTCGTAAAATTCGCGATAGTCAACCGGGAGAACTAACTTGATTTGTTGCAAATCTTGATACTTTCTCTCCTTGATAGGTAAACGGTTCTGATGCAAAACTGGCAGTTCATCATACAGAAAATTCGGGACTACTATTCTCCTTTGCGGCAAAATAGTCCAAGGATCGTTAAAGCTTATCTTGTAATATATTTCTCCTATAGGCCTGTATTGTAGTGCACGAATATCATTAACTTTTGCATCACTGACTGACCGCCCTGGCCGAATACTTTTATAAGCCTGAACGCAGTTGAAATCTTTAAAAAAATCGTGTGTTAAATACTGTACTGTGTAAGGCTCCTTTCGTGCGTTTTTAATAATATTTATGTAATCAGCTGGGACATTGACAATCTTATTTTTTAGATTTCTCTCGATTGCGGCATGCATGGAGTCAACTTCCATTTGGGTGTGGCCAACTTCTAAATACTTTTGTTCTATAGACACATTATGTTTGACAGCAAAATTAAGCAAAGCATTTGATAATACAGCATTTCTGTTTTGGTAGCCACACCCATCTGTGTAAAAAGAGAGTTAACGCGCGCACTCGAAAAGACAACACGTACTGTGCATCTCGATAACTTAAAAAAATATTTTTTCACTGTTAATCCCTGTGAACTGTTGTAAAAACTAATATAACTATTCAGTGAACTACTAAACATATTGTGAAGTGATAATTCGTGATTAAATAGTGAATTATAAACTAAAAAACTAAAGTGAACAAAAACCATATTTAACAGTCCACCCACAATCAGTGACAATAGTACTCGCTTGACTTGACGCGTAAGCGACAAGGATAGCACGGCGCTTACGACGTTGCTGCCGTGAACGTAGTCTCGAGCTCCTTGACGGTTGATTTGTTTACCAATTATTTGCACTTGTTTGAATTTTGTGCTTCTAACTAAATTAAATCAATATGATGTCGTTACCTGCACATAACTGTACCCAAGAATGCGTGGGTTGTAAGAATGAAATCACGGAAGACGGATATTTAGTATGTCTACAGTGCAAATCAACCTATGATTTATTATGCGCAAATACATCGCTTGAGCATTTTCAACTAATGAGCAGTGAACATAGACGGGCTTGGCGCTGCCCAGAATGTCGTAGTAGGCAACCGAAAGGAGATAATACAAACACTCCCGTACGTGGTGCGTCTACAACCACAGGACTACGCGATGAACTTATTATGGAATCATCTGAGCAAGATGTTTCGTTCTTCGTAACACATCGCCATAAACCAGGGAAGTCACTCAAACTGGACAAACCATTGTCCTGGACACAACCAGCTACGGACCGAGGTACAGAGCTTGACCCGTCAGATATTATCTCAAGGGAGGAACTAAGTTTATTTTGGAAAGAACTGCGAGCCGCTCGTATAGAAATGAGTAACTTTACGACATCACTAACTGATTTAAAGGCTACGATAGTAAACAGCAATGAACACATGTATGCACTAGAAGCCAGATTGGATAAATTGGAAGAAAAGGTCAACGTGACGGTCCTTTCGAGTGACTTGGAAGGACAAGTATATCGGCTTAAACAGGAGCTGCAAGAGCGGGAACAGGATTTATTATCCAATGATATTGAGATTGCTGGTATTCCAGAAGTACCTGGGGAAGGCATTACTCACATAGTCCTCACAGTAGCGAACAAACTTGGCATGCCGCTAGAAGAAAGGGATATAGTGGATGCGGGACGGGCAGGTGCACCGCGCGCTTTAGTGGAGGGAGGACCTGCACCGCGCCCGCGGCCTATTGTTGTGCGACTGGCACGACGGTCGAGCCGCGATGCGCTGCTGAAATGCTCCCGGGTCAGGCGCGGAGCTACTACCGCGGACATGGGGATTGCTGGACCGCCGTGTAAGTTTTACGTAAACGAGAGGCTTACAAAACTGAATCGTCAGCTGTTCCAACGGGCTCGCGAGATCGCTGGCCGCGTCAAATGGCGATTTGTATGGACGCGTGATGGCAAAATATTTGTCAAAAAGGAAAATGGATCAACACGTCATCGTATTCGCACTGAGGCAGACCTTGACGGGGTTTTTGGTAACGCAATCGTTAGCTCAGAAGCATCTTCTCATCAGAAGAATTGATGTGTTATTTTTCCTAAATATAACTTATTTTGTCATAACGTTATTATATATTAAACTTTACATTATTATAGTCTTTTTAGTGTTTGTAAATGTTTTAATTTCAATCATGATTGTTTGCTCGTTTTTTGAACTAATATTTAAAATAGTTTGTGTATCTCTGAAAACCTGTTGTTGTTCACAGCTGTAGTGTATGACTGACGCTTATATTACACAGAGCTTGCACGATTCTGAGAGAATTATTATTAGTTTTTATTATGATTTCTAATAAAGCTTACAATTTGACTTTGGGACTGCTAAATGCTCGATCATTAAACACAGGTCAAGATGAGCTTTTGGCTAGTGTTGACAGATATAAACCAGATATATTAGCTATAAACGAAACCTGGATTAAAGAGGGTGGTGACAAGTTCGCGCCGCTGATACCAGGTTATATATTTAAACATAAGGCACGAAGTACCGGCGCGCGTGGTGGTGGTGTGGGATTTTATGTAAAAAAAGGTTTGCGAGTACGAATCAGGCATCATCCGGAGTCACCTCTCGAGCAACTATGGATGGAGTTAGTATTGCCCGGCAGGGGACGTTTGATGATTGGTACAGCGTACAGGCCAGAGTCTGTGTCAGTAGATGTTGCGATTGAAAGTTTAAGCGAATCCGTGAGTGGTCTTTCAGGCTGTAAACATTTAGTTTTACTTACAGACTTTAATGTTGACTTTTTGCAACTTAACAAGCCCGCAACTCGCGAAGTTCTTACATTTCTTTCCCAACATGGTATGGAAGTAGTTGTTAAGGGTCCGACTCGGGTGAATGGTAACTCAGCATCTTTGTTAGATCTTATAATTACTGACTCACCCAGTCTATGCAAGAGTGTTAGTATCCATCATAACCCGGAACTTAGTGACCATGCCATGGTCTTAGCTGTATTTAATATCAAAAAACCTAAGGAAGTCCCTAAGTATGCTTACAAACGGTTACTGGATAGAATTGACCTGGAAGAATTTAATACAGACCTAAAAAGTATTTCTTGGGGTAACATTCTACTTATGTCCAATGTTGATGATCAGGTGAATTATTTTAATGAAATGATTCTAAAAATCTTTGATAAACATGCACCAATAAAACGTAGTAAAATATCTACAAAATTTACACCCTGGATAACGGAAAATGTAAAACTAATGATGACATTACGGGACAAAGCACACAACAAAGCCCTTTCCTCAAAAAATTATGCTCATTTGGACTATTATAGATCGTTAAAAAAATATGTAATTGGAGCCATTGAAAGAGAAAAGAAAGCTTATTTTACCTTTTACATAAATAATAATAAAAATAAACCCAAGCAGATGTGGGAGCAATTAAAACGCACTTGTCCACTTGGCAACAATACAGTTACTACAATTCCACATCACCTCTGTGATCCAGATAAAATTAATAATTTCTTTTTAGATGTGCCGGGTGTAAATTGTGTTGATAGTCAAACGATGCAATATTTTGAACAAAATAGGTTTTCTAAACATACTTTTGATATTGTTTGTTCTTCACAGGAAGAAATCTCAAAAATAATTTGCGACATTAAAACTAAGGCTAGTGGACATGATTCTATTACGATAGATATGATAAAGTTGACTTTGCCTGTTACATTACAGGCTATAACGGTGATAGTAAATAATTGTCTCAAATCCAAGTTTCCGGATAGCTGGAAAATAGCTAAAATAAAACCTATTCCTAAGGGCTCAAAGGTTGATGATTTTAAGGATCTGAGGCCGATAAGTATTCTGCCAGTTTTATCCAAGATCGTAGAAAAACTGGTTTGTAATCAGTTCACCAAATACTTAGAAGCCACAGGTATCCTACCTGAAATACAGTCAGGGTTCCGTAGTGGTTTTGGTACGGCGACAGCTCTTGCACACGTTTGTGACGATATCGTGGCTGCAACGGATTCGGGTTTGTGTAGCGCACTTGTTTTGTTGGACTTTTCAAGAGCATTTGATTGTTTAAATATTGACCTACTTTTAGCAAAGCTCTCATACTATGGGATTTCAGACGAGGCTTGTGGCTGGTTCCGTTCCTACTTGACTAACCGAAGGCAATATGTGGAAATTACGACTGAACAAGGCGAATCGTTACAATCGGAAGTTAAAAATGTCACTAAAGGCACTCCTCAGGGCTCAATTTTAAGTCCCGTTCTCTTCATTCTGTTTACAGCAGATCTCCCTGCACACATAAAACATTGCAAAACACATCTGTACGCGGATGATACACAGATATACTACTCTTTTAAACCCGAACACGCAATAGCCTCTATTGATTTCATTAATGAAGATCTGAATACTATCTCAAATTGGGCAGATAAAAATACATTACTATTAAATGCGAGTAAAACGAAATATATATTATTAGGTAACAAAGCACAGCGTAACAAAGTTATATCGCAATCGGTTCATATTAAAGTTCACGGACAGATATTGCAAAGAGTAGACAGTGCAGTTAATTTAGGCTTAGTTATGGATAATGAACTTCGGTTCATAGAACATATAAATTGTAAAATCAGGAACGCCTTTTATCGACTAAAAACATTGTACAATATTAGAAAATACCTTTCGCAGCCCATAAGAAAAACGCTTGTCGAATCCTTAGTTCTGTCTCAGTTTAACTATTGTGACACGGTATATGGACCAAGATTGTACGAAAAAACTAAAAAAGCCGTACAGAGAGTACAAAATGCTTGCGTCCGATTCTGTTATCCGGTCCCCAAGCGCGGTCACGTTACGCCATTTCTTAACAGTTCAGACACCTTAAAAATGGAAGCTCGTCGAAAAATACATCTCGCGTGTCTGGTACACAAAGTAATCTTTAAAAAGAAGCCAACATACTTGTACGACAAGCTGGACTGGGTTAGAGACGTGCAGCAGAGATATACACGCAGGAGAGAGGCGAATAAGCTAGTGATACCTGTTCACAGAACGGCTCAGTATAAAGGGGAGTTTAAATACTCTGCTACGAAAATATGGAACGACCTACCCCCTCCTTTGCGTAGTAGCATGTCCCAGGTAACATTAAAAAAACATTTGACAATATTATTTCTTAATAAACAAAAGTTAGAGTAGCAACCACCTAATGTAATGTCAGTCATACTACCTACCTCTTACAGCGTTCATTGTTCTTGTGTGTGTAGTGTAACTTGGTTTGGATGTGTTAAGTTTTTTTTTTTTCTGCCTACCTAAGCTCTCTTAAAAACTGTTTTTTTTTTTTTTTAAGTTATTTTTTTTATTGTTATAAAATTTCGTGTGCGTGTAAATTGTACCGTTTTAATTTCAATGATGGTCAGGGGATATCTGAAAATCAGGGCTGTGCCCAGCACAGCTTATACTGAGATATACCCCTTGCCACACTGGTTCTTTTTTTTTTCTTGTATACTTTTTGTTTTTTTTCAATGACTGTAAGTGTGGCTAAATAAATGGTTTAAATGGTTTAAATAACAATCCTATTGCATTCAGAAGATAACAGAGGGATTATTTCGTTTTCTAAAAAAATTATCCAAATTGAAGCAAACTCTTCGGCATTTACGCCTCCCTCACTTTCATTCCAGATGTAGGCAAACGCAGCTGTATTTTTTAAATTTTTGAAGCAAAGATTATGGACTTGAAGCTTCGTTTTGTAGTAACGGGTACTTATTTTGGAAACAGGACAAAGCAAAACAGCTTGCACATCTGCGGCAATCACGATGCACGATGAATCTTCTTTATCCTTTTCCTTTTCTTTCCTTGCTTCTTCTTTCTTAATTGTGTGTAAACGGTACTCATTTTCTTATAAATTGCCTGCTTTGTATAGAGCACATTTTTCACACTCGTCTTTTTTTGGCCGGAAAAGTGAAATGTTACTATCTTCCAGAAACTTGTAAAAAGTTGTCGTTGAGAACGGTTTTACATTGTGTGAAGCGCACCAGTCTAAAACGTAGAAATCATACAGGGCCTTTTTGCATTGCCATTCAGGTAGTAAGTAAATCCTCGAAGTAGACGCTCGACAATAATGCGATTCCATTTTAGGTAAAGCGTAGAAAAAATCTGTAATATGAGTGCGTCTTTCATCAAAGACGGGAACATTTTGTGACGTAACACGTTGCTCGCTAGGTTTACTGCCGTCATTAAGTTTCTTTTTCCATCCAAGTACTGCCATTCTGCCAATATTTAATGTGTTCAGAAACATAGTTTTGCAAACTCTCAGCTTAGGTTCTCCGGGTTCACCAGGCAAGTAGTAGACCAAAGATTGTGTTCTCCGGGATTCTCCCACATGTTTA
Source organism: Helicoverpa zea x Helicoverpa armigera (assembly GCA_033682625.1). Taxonomy (NCBI): domain Eukaryota; kingdom Metazoa; phylum Arthropoda; class Insecta; order Lepidoptera; family Noctuidae; genus Helicoverpa; species Helicoverpa zea x Helicoverpa armigera. The sequence continues at coordinate 70,408 of JAWIIS010000102.1, read as the reverse complement.
CGATCTCTTTGTCGTTTGACTGGTAAGGATATTACGTGTTCATCAATGTATACTTTTTTTTCACCCCAAAGATAATTTCTTCCAGAATTTAACGAAAGTCTCTTTCCTCACATTTTCTTTTATTTTGTCACATTTTAATAGTTTTGATCCTTTACACTTGCATCGTTCCTTCAGTTTTTTTGGTTCTTTTTCAACTTCATAAACCCACTTTGAATCTTTTTTCATTCTTCCATAGTATTTGGACCCAGTTTCTCTTAAATTTCTATTCTTAACTGCAAACCAATTTTTACGATCAACTTTGTGTTTTTTATTTCTTATTTTACTTTTAATGGGTAGTTCAGTGTCACTATCAGATGAGCTTGAATACGGTACCAAATTCATATTATTTTCTGATTCTTTTATAATTGTTACTTCAGACTCAATGGTTTCATTTTCATTAAGGTTTTTATGTTGTTGATTTGAAATCAAATTCAATGAAATATTACTAATTGTAGTTGAACAACTGTCGCTGTTGTGTCCTTCATAACTTTCAACATTGCAGACAGTACTTGTAAAATCGATGCCAGTAGATATGCTAGGCATAGGATCAGAAGGTTCTGTAGTGCATTGTAGGTCTTGAAAATTTATATTCGAAGTTTGATCAGCGCCAATGATATTAGTAGTACTAGATAGACTGTTTCCAAGAGCTGAATCCGTATTGGCCCAATATACACTATTTATGTCATTAGTGAATTCTATAATGGAAGGGCCAGTGTTGGAAAAAGCAACCGTGTCGTGACAACTTTCAGTGGCGAGAGAAGTTTCAAGAACTACCGATAAACTTCTCATGTCTACCTGAGCGTCTTCATTGCATTGGGTCATGTCACAATCATTGTTATTAGTAGGTGTTGTTAAAACGACGAGGTTTAAGTTAGGATCAATACTAAGGGTGGTTGGTAAAACTTTTTGTAGTTCGCTGTCAAAGAAATAGGGTTCAACATCGTGAGAAGCAAAAGCAGGTATGTTAGCAGATAAAGTTGATGAGCTGTTGGATATGACATCAAGTGCATTTTTATTCAAACTCATGTCAACAATTCGTTTCCCTCGAGAATTAAACTTTTTGCTCATCTGCAACAACACAAACAAAGTAAGCCCGCAAACCAAGCTAAAGCAAACCAATACCAAAAGAATTCTACCTCACCAAAACGACTATTTTAATACGGTACCTATATTAACCTAGGTAATCATTTCAGTAGTTTTGTAGTGAAAGAGGTGTAACAAAGCGTCCACTGAACCATCCATACATTCGAATAAATATCTTTAAATCCATACGTAGATACATAATTATGTGTCGTAAGTATAAGTGCAATAGATATATAAGGTTATATTATAACACATCAGGTATTAATTTCATGTAAACAGACAACATTCACAGCAAACATTGCCACAATGATACCCAATTTCAAGTAAATAAGAATTAAAACATGCCATCTCCACTAATACATTTGCTTGAGTGACTCAAAGTTAAAAGTAAGAGCTGCTATCTCCCACATGTTCCAGCGATCACATTAGAAGAGAATTATTCATGTTAAAAAGTCTTCTTTTTATAAACTGATAAGTAAGAAACATTAAAATGTACTCACCTTGCAAGAAAATCAATGCATAAATAAGTTTGATAACCAAAAACTATTTGTTTTACAATAAATTATCGCAAACACTTTGTAGTTGCTCGGACGCACGAACAAAATGGCGGAGTTGTCATTTTTTACGCGCGAAATTTGGTACGCTGTACTTGTCAGTTTTGATTGTGTGGTTTTTTCGTGTTTTGTTTATTTTGGATGCATTTAGCATCTTTTCGAGTTGAAAGGTATTTTTTTTCTCTTTCCATCGACATAAAAACCTTCATACTAGCAAAAGTGGAGTTAGCAGTTTAACACTTTTAGACGACGCTATGTTCCTTTACTTTCAGAATTAGATCACTCGCCTGTGGGTACCGCGGGTGACCCTTTGAACGATTCATTTACAATGGAAGAATTGAATGCGGTGTTGCGTCACGTTCGAGAGTCTGCCCCGGGCATTGATGGCATTCCATATTCATTTATAACCCATGCCAGCATAAATGCCAAAAATTACCTACTAAATATTTTTAATTATTGTTATTATTTTGGTTGGGTTCCTGACCAATGGAAACTTCAGATCATTATCCCTCTTTTGAAACCCGGCAAAAATGCTGATGATCCGAATGGCCTTAGACCAATTGCTCTATCCTCCGTTCTGGCTAAACTTTTGGAACACCTCATTAAAAATTAAATTTTAAATTTAAAAAACCCCCCGACCCAAAAAAAGTACGCAATAATTATGACAAAAGGTTAAAACGCTAAACCCTATAAAAAGCAAAAAATAACTTTCAACACTACGTAAACTAAATTTTGTCGTGTCGGGGGACCGCTCTAATTCCTTACTTTAGATACGTGTTTTTTTTTTAAACGAATGTTGTAATTAGGTAGGTATCATTTGATTTATGTGAGTAGGTATTTATGAAGGTAAAAAGCGGTCCCCCGACACGTCAAAATTTAGTTTACGTAGTGTTGAAAGTTATTTTTTGCTTTTTATAGGGTTTAGCGTTTTAACCTTTTGTCATAATTATTGCGTACTTTTTTTGGGTCGGGGGGTTTTTTAAATTTATAATTTAATTTTATTTCATGCTTTTTAAAGGAGCTCCTTAATTTTTCCTTCTTTCATTTATTTTTTTTTATCTTAAGATGGGGTCGCTATATGCGATCTCGGCCAAAGGAAGCTGTTTAACAATCCTCATGACAAACTGGCTCTGGGAGAATTGCACAGATTGAGAAACAATAAAGATTAACCTTTGGACATTCTAGATTTTCAGCAAAAATATAAATCGGTTTATCCGTTTCATTCCGGCATTTCGGGGTTTCATCCGCCACATCCCATTTCCAGCATCAGGTTCTCGTCAATTAGAAACATGAAGAGAACTCGTCAAGACAAATTCAACGAGCCCAAACTAGATGGGTTTACTAAAAAGCAGTTCAGGGTTACGTCTCCTACCTTCGTGCCCTAACAGCAGACGAGCTCAGTGGTTCCAAAAGACATTAGTGTTTCAAATTTCAGATCCCAAGTATACTTGCAAGTAAACTGAGCGTGTAACATTCCTATCACATCTAGCAAACGAGCTGATGACCTTGAAGACCTGAACCGATTTCCACCAAACATAGCTAAGAACACTCCCGACTGACATACCTTTTAAACAAAAAAAACCGCATTTCAATCGGATCATCCGTTTGGGAGCTACGATGCCACATACACACACACACACACACACACATACACAGACACGTCAAACTTATAACACCCCGTCGTTTTTGCGTCGGGGGTTAAAAATAGGCTTGAGTGGTTGGTCGAATCTAAGGGTTTGCTACCTAGCCACCAATTTGGGTTCAGAAAGGGTCTTGGCACAATGGATAGTGTGGCAACATTTGTAACTGATATTCGGACAGCCTTTTCTAAAAATGAAACTGCTGTAGCCGCCTTCCTAGATGTTTCATCCGCATATGATAGCGTCCTCCTTCCCATTCTCAGGCAGAAATTGCAACAGCTGAGTCTCCCGGTAAGGATGATTCAATGCATATGTGGACTACTTACGTCTCGATCCTTGGTGCTGAGAGTGCAGGGTGAGTTATTTGAGGAAAGAACTACATGGAGGGGCCTTCCCCAAGGCTCTGTCCTTAGCCCGTTGCTTTATAATCTATACACATTCGACATTGGTTCCTGCCTAAACAACGACTGCCGTATTCTACAATATGCCGACGATCTGGCACTATACGTAACCAATGCCTCGATTGTTGATGCTGCTAAATCCCTCTGCCTTTCCTTGGACTCTCTGCACCAATGGCTTCTTGACCACGGCCTCTATCTGTCTGCTCCTAAAAGTTCGGTAGTCATCTTCTCGCGGAAACGCTCAATCCCTCAGGTATCTATTAAAATCCAGGGTCAAGGGATAACTGTTGTTAAAAAGGCAAAATTTTTAGGGGTCTATCTGGATGCAACATTAACTGGTGTCGATCACTTTTGCTATTTGCTTAAAAGGTGCGAAAGGGTGCTTCCAATTCTTAAAGTTCTTTCTGGTGTATGGTGGGGGGCTCATCCTTACACCATGAAACTTGTTTATAACGCCTTAGTCCGTAGTATATTAGATTATGGTTCATTCGTTTTGATTCCTTGCAACAGGGGTGCCTTGGCGGGATTAGATAGGATTCAGTCTCAATGTCTTCGGATCATCTCAGGTTGCATTAAGTCCTCTCCCATTAACGCGTTACAGGTTGAATGTGCCGAACCTCCTTTGGCCTTGAGGAGGCAATATCTAGCGTCCCGCTTCCTATTAAGGGTGGTTCCTAAAACCTCTCACCCCCTAATCCCTAAACTTGTAGATTTAGATGCTTTATGTAAAACCTCAAAATACTGGGAGCATAAAGAAATTCCTCTCATTTTAAAAGCATTCCGTTTTGTATTGTGACGTTGCAAACGCCATCTGTTGTCGAATTAAGGTTAACAATCGATTTGTGTTGGATTGGAGATCCAACTAGATGGCGTTGTGTGTTCTTAGTCTTAATCGTAAACAGATTAAAGGTTTTAATTAATTGTTATATTAAATAATTAGTAGCAATTATTTAGCTATGTTATGTGTGGTGTTTGGAAATCATTTGATTAATTTCATCGGTCTGATACATTCGTACGTAAGGATCGATTAGTCGAGTTTGACAGGAAATTGTCTATGACAAGAAGGAGTTTGCTCGGCTCTGTGGTCGAACATTCGAGAGAGTGCATTGTCATTGCGATGGATAAAGAGGATTTTTGGGGTTTGGACGTGAGGAGTCACGCCATTTTGGGTCTGAGCTTGGTGTCTTGAGGGGCCAGGGTTTTGGAGCCCTGATGCCACGAGTGCCGTCGAGCCATATATTTGTCAGGCATCGTTTCCCGCTCAGCCTTATCCAGGATCCGTCTGCAATGGAAGCAGACTTTGTTCCCGACTGTTTCTGACGCCTGTCGGCCATTATTTCTTCGGAGCATATTTTGGAGTTTCCTGTGAGTATATTGTACGTGTTTCTGTTCCTCTCGGAATTCGTGTAGATTCATGCGATTCATACAGGGTTGTTGTCTACAGGTCTGGTTTTTTAGGAGGGCCTTAATCTCAGGCTACTCTTGTGCACGTGGTCACCGCGTGGGTGATTGGTGTCGCCGTGGTCTTGCGACTGTTCGTCGGCCAGGTACGGTCCGACGGGTGAGCTGTGACAGCGTGGCTGACCCACCGTGGCGGCTATCGCCTCCACGCTCCTCGTTACATGAAGACGTCAGGTACCTTGTGTTGTGCGTGAGTGCTGTGTGATTATGTCCTGTGTGACATACCCCGGAGGACACGATTTCCGTGTGGAGATAGACGGACCCCGTATATCACCGATGCCAAGGGGAGCTATTTGAGAGACTGAGGGAGAGACTTTCAGACTAGGGAGTTGTATGCAGAGAGAGAGAGTACTTTGTGAGCCTTGTTTAACAAGAGCTTTGTATTAATTTTATTATCTGGCTGCGTGTGTGCAGTATAGTGATTACTTAATTTAACGATTGAGCTACCAGTCACCAGTGTTCACCTCTCGAACTTGCAAAGCGGCCTTGAGGCCTTGTTTAGAGTCAATATACTCATGTTCAAAGGTATTGGATTTTGACAGAGGTTGCCACTTCAGACCACTGTGGAACCCGAGACATAGTGGTCTGGGGCGGTCAGCCCTGTACGGTGTGAGCAATTATTATTGTGTGTCTATTACAGCATTGTATTATAATAACGTAACTTTTGTCTGTAAAATACATGGAATTGAAATTGAATTGTGTTCTTTTATTGGTTTCCTTTACCATTTAATTTTTACTGTAGAACGGTGGGAGTAAAACCCCGTGCCGGGTTACAGTTGGCGCCCAAACGGAATATTAATTATTCTTAATATTAGGTGAAGCAGTGGTGACTTCTCTCTCTCTCTGTTTGTTTAGGGTTCTAGTGTAGGTACCTTATGTTGTCTCAGTCTCTCAAACAGTTTTTTTAGTTTAAGTTATTGTGAATAAGCTAGTCTTTATTTTGTTTTATTGTTTTCATATTGGGTGGTTGAGTACCACAACAGGGTAACTAGTCTAAGACTATAATTTACCTTTTGGTTATTTACTTTATGTAACTAGTGCATACTTTATGGCTCAAGTGTTTTACTGCACACATTGATTTATATTGGTGTTAAACTTTCATACACTTATAACTTAAGACTTGTTATATACTTATAGTTGTGATTGCATGTTCGTGGTGTGACACAATAGTAACCAAAGTTTCTAACTATTTATATAGGGTTTTTTGCCCGATTATGCTGCACATTTGTTGACATTGGATTATTCATTAACTTATATTACATGATGATAACTATTTAATAACTGGCATTCATTTCTCTCTGCATCCTTGGTGATATTAACATGCGTTCCAGGACATAGTTACGTGGATAACCTGTTTTTTTTTTTTTTTTTTTTATGGCAATCTGCCGTATTTGACGGCAATTTCTGAAAGACTCGCGTAGCTAGTGACGACACATGGGAAAATATGAAACAGAAAAAGAAAAATATATAGAAATTAATGTAAGAAAATAATTCCAACTTTTCTGGTGGAGGATATCGAGCCTGCAACAAAATACATACACTATAATTAATGAATTTGCTAAAACTAACTTAGTACACAAGTAATTATATACACATTACATATTACCATTATGAAAGATATAAACACTGTTACAATTTAACATTATTAGAAGAAATAAATCTAACAAAAGCATTTACCATTAGAGGGTTAGGAAAGAATGAAAGAAGATGACGAACATTTACCGGGTATTGAATTTTTAGTTTAGCAATGACACGATCAAAAGAGAAAGCATCATTCAGGGGGCAATTAAGAAAGATATGGTCAAGCGTGCCTTCATCTAGACCACATTCACAGAGTGAGGAGTCCCGAACTCTTATTTTGTTTAAGAAAACTGGGGAGCAACAGTGACCAATACGTATTCTGCAGATAACAAATGAAGGTTTATAGAACCAAGGCTTCGCAGGAATGGATGGTTGAATAGAGGCAAACAGACCACCTTTCATCTTACTGGACTCGGACCAGTCAGTTTGCCAGGACTGGAATAGGTCTGATTTAGCTTTGTGGGCCAGGTCATAGATCTGCACCGAGTAGTGTTTTTTATCAGCCATGCTGCTACTAATCGCACCTTTGGCTGATACATCCGCAATTTCATTACCTCTAATACCAACATGACTAGGAATCCATACCAATACAATCTCCACGCCCTTTGTAGAGCACAAAAGCAATACTGATTTAATTTCAACGATAATTGGGCTACGGAGATGGTCCTTAAACGAATTTTTAACAATCGCATCCAGGGCACTTTTGGAATCAGTGAAAACCACTGCTTTTTTAATAGCAGGGTGAGAGGAGATAAATAAACATGCCTCGAGGATCCCAATGCACTCTCCCGTGAACACCGATGACTCAGGAGGACATTGAAATTGGAGAAATATCTGAGAGTTAGAGTTGTATACGGCAACACCAGTCTTTCCATCAGTGGTTAATTTTGAAGCATCCGTATAGAATTTATAATAATCAGGCCACTTGTCATTTATAGTGCAGAGAAAATGGGCATTTGCGTTTGCAGTATCTTTCCTAATGTCAATATAGGAGACATTTGGCACAAAGTTACACGTGTCAAAGGAGCAGGAATACAAGGGAAGTTTATCTTGCTGAGAGATTAAGGAATTATCCTTAATTTCAAGGATTTTTCGAAAGGAATTAACTAAAAGAGGAGGGGCTTTATGTCTCCAGTAATCACTCTGCCTGCATAGGCCTTCAAGAGTTGACAGCCTAGGCAGAAGCAGGTGCTCACTGAGGAAATAAGTCTTGTAAAGAAACTTGTCGGCTAAATACTGTCTACGGATGAGAAGAGGGGGGTCGCCACTCTCCACTTGCAAGGTGTTTTTAGGGGTGGACCTCATGCACCCTAAAACGATTCTAAGAGATTTAGCCTGAATGGCCTCCAGCTTAGCAATAGCAAGTTTATTACAGGGTTCAAATAAGAAGGAGCCGTAATCAAGCAAGCTTCTTATTGTAGCATTATATACCAATTTTAGGGTGAAGGGGTGAGCACCCCACCAGACTCCTGCTAGCGCACGAAGCATATTAAGTTTCTTCTCGCACTTAAGGCTAATGTAGTTGAGATGAAACACCCCTGACAATTTAGAGTCCAATATAACCCCAAGAAATTTCACATTATTAACAACTTCAATGGGAGATTCTTCAATTTTAAGGTTGACATTAGGAACAGTACGCTTACGCGAAAAAACAACCGCAGAACTTTTTGGAGCAGACAGTACAAGGCCATGGTCAATTAACCACTGATTTAAGGAATTGAGTGATATTTGCATGGACTCACTAGCTCTTTCAATAGATGAAGTAGGGATGTACAGACACAGATCATCCGCATATTGAAGAATCTGACAATCCAAGTTGAGGGAATCATGAAGATCCGAGGTGTAAATATTATAAAGTAGCGGACTAAGAACGGACCCCTGAGGAAGCCCACGCCAGACCGTTCTACAATCAGAATCTTCTCCAGGGATACGAATCTTGACCCTACGACCAGAGAGCAGGTTACATGTACAATGCAGCATCCGTTCAGAAACACCCAGCTTCCGTAGTTTTTCCCTGAGAACCGAAAGAAGGACATTATCGTATGCCGCTGTTATGTCTAGGAAGACTGCTAAAACCGATTCATCTCTACTGAATGCTATCCGGGTATCAGTTGTCAGGATGCTAACACTGTCCATGGTACCTGCCCCCTTTCGGAAGCCAAACTGCGACTTAGATAAAACACCTCGGCTCTCCACAAACCACTCCAATCGGTTTTTAATTCGGGTTAAAAAGCAACTTTGCACTCTTATATAACAAATTACTACTTTTTTTTTTTGCTGTGGCAACATTATGAGCAGGTCGTGAAAAAACGGCTCTGCAGATAAATTTTATTCTAAAAATATAAATCTAGTGCTAATTTAAGTTAATTGTGCATTTAAAATAGATAAAACTATCAAATTATTGTTAAACTTAGTTTTGTTCTCGTGTTCGTGACGACGTTTGCAATTTCAAACAAGTTTATAATCAGCTGTTCAATGTGCCGGCTGTCAAAAGGATAAAGTTTGAATATTACTTCAAACCCGGGGAGTATAGTGTTTTTATTTTAATTACATTGTAGTGTACACAACATTACACCAACAATACACGCAACCCAACGCAATACACGGCTCATTGTTATGAGCAACTGTCATTGCATTGCACACCGGCATAGTTAGTGTCTCATTCTGCCTTCAACTTGTGAAAACAGAATTGAAGACGATAACGCTCGCCTACAACACACAATAACATTACAAATGACTCTGCCACCAATCAATTTTTCTGTAAAACCTTGACATTGCTGACCTACAAGATTGTACTATTTGATTGACCTATTTACAAATTCCCAACTTTGTATATGTTGTTTGCCACACTTATGTTTTAGCCTAGCATTTTGCATAAATGTGTAATCAATATCTAATTGTTGCGAACCTTCCATATCTCATACTTTCCACTTTCTTTATTTAAAAATAAATAAAAAACTTACCCTCCATTTTGATAAAAAAATATAATCTTATAGTCCACTTCTATATTTTACAAATTTCATAAATCCCTATCCCTTTACAGTCTACTTCCTTTGTTCACTAACACACTCATCAACATCTTTAAAGCTATTTTTTCACTTTTTAGATACTAACAATACAACAATTAGAGATGATGACGCGCAGAGCCACAGTCAAAGACATGGAAGAAAAACTCAGAGCTACACTGAGGGAACTCGAGTCAACTAAAACCTTGTGCAAGCAGTTACTCCAAGAGAGAGATGACAGTGAAGTCGAAGTGAAGAACATAATCGACAAAAATACCTCCCTCAAGAGTGAGTTGGCCGAGCTGCACATACAGTACATGGATGTGCTCGACCAGCACACTCAGCTTCAACAAGAGATGTCCTCGTTCCATCAGTGCAGTGACACCCATGAAGTGGCTTTACAGCGCATCACAGAATTAGAACAGGAGTTATGTAATGCCCATAAGGCTATATCTATACTAGAATGTGGTAAGATTAGTGAACAGGTTACTAACACTTGCAACCTTTTTGATGAGTTAGTTGCCTGTAGGTCAAACAAGTTGCCTTGTAAGTTAGCTGAAACTATTGATTTGACTGGTGATGATACCATTCCAATATGTCCTGTAGTTATGAGTCATAACAAATTAAAAAAATATATTAAAATCAACAAGTTTATTAGACGGTCAAAGAGATATTTGAAAAAACAAAATCTCTTAAAATTAAACATTTTACTTAGAAAGGACCGTGTTAGCTTAACAAAGACACTAAGTTCCTGTACTGCTGAATTAGAATATTGTAAATCTATGTATGAGATGGAAACTCAGCAGCTTCAACAAGATTTAAAATACAAGGAGTCTTTGCTAAAGGATATTTTTAGTAAATATGAGTCTTCTCAAGAACAACTAAGCAAGCGGTTATTTGAGGCAGTGGAGCTGATGGACCTGGTGAAGTCCAACACGGAGAGGTATGAGTCTCTGACAAATAGCCTTTCATGTGATGTTGCAAGCCAACCATCACCTTTAATACCATTGTCTGAAATATCTGTGCCTACACCTGCTATAGAGAATATTCATATACAAAAATTTAATACTTTGCTTTTCACAGATGCATTGGGTGCTGGCTTTGGAAAAATTTTACACAACTACCTTAGCCATCACTTTACCAATCACAGTTACCATGACATAACTTTTAAGCAAATTGTTGAGAAAATTGGCAGTACAAAATTAGATAGTAATTCTATAATAGTTCTGTTGTTAGGTAGTAGTTCTGGTACAACAAAAGAGGACATTGTGAAGGGTATTGACACCTTACTTAGTTTAAACATTGGAAAGTTAATGTTATGTGCTTTCCCTTATTCTGATAGTTTTTCAGAATACCAAAATAAGTGTATATTTAATTTAAATAATACATTACACATGTTGACATGTTGTCATAGTGACAAACTTTTATTTTTTGATACTAATAAGTTTATTAGTGATTTTACTTTGATTAAGGGAGCTATATCTGTTCCTGGTAGTTGTAGACATACTATTGCTATGTTGATAGCATATAATATTGACAATATTATATCTAATATAATGAAATGTAGGATAGGGGACGAGGGTATGCTGTATAGTTATACTAACAGCACACTGATAGATTGTTGTATGATGACGTCATGTACGAAGGGGGGTCCACAAATACTATCTACCACCACTACCACCACCACCACCAATATGTTAGAACATTCTAATCATATTGAACACGCCGGTGGCATAGATTCTTCTATGCAAGTTATATCATTTGTGGAGAAAACTCCTGATATACATAATTTAAACTAATTATTAAGACAACAGAAGATATTCCAGTATTTAATAATTTTAAAGATAGAAGCAAGTTATCTTCTGGCGACTTAGTTAATTACAAAAATCACAGAAATGAGCAACATATTTTAAAACTTTTCAATCAAAATATTCAGAGTTGCTCTTCTAAACTTCTTGAAATAGAATTAGTATTAGAACAAACCAAGTTTGATGTAATTTGTATTACAGAACATTGGCTGAAAGATTATCAAGTAGAATCTATAAATTTTGAGAATTATTGTGTAGCTAGTTACTTTAGCCGGAAATCCATGATACATGGTGGCTCCCTAATATTAGTCAAAAATCATATTAAATATAAAGTAAGAAAAGATATAGTTGATATGTCAGTGGAACATAATATTGAATTGTCCTGTGTTGAGCTAGATAAGCATGTGATAGTGTGTGTCTACAGACCACCGCAACACCAGAATCTTTGTGTATTTGACTCTGTCATGGAAGATGTCTTGAAAAAAGTCAGTAGCAGTAGTAAGTCAGTCATCATATGTGGTGATTTCAATATTAATATTTTAGAAAATAATATTATAAGTTCGAGTTTTTTAAATCTTTTCAAATCATTTAATTTGCATAACGTTTTTGAAGAACCTACTAGGGTAACACCAACTACTGCTACTTGTATAGACAATATTTTTTGCAGCTGTGAGTACCTGCATAAGTCCATAGTGAATTACTTGCCATCTGATCACAGTGGACAAGTGATCACTTTCCACACTTACTCTCCACCAGAGAAAACAGAAATAAATTTTAGAGAATATACTTCAAAAAAAATCGATAAACTAAATCAGACTCTAGCTGATAAACTGTGTGTACACAGCTTCAATCTTAAAAATCCAAGTGATATTTATGCCGATTTTTTCTCTGTATTAAACGACCAATTCAACTTAGCTTTTCCAGTCAAAACTAAAATTATTAAATCTAAGTTCTTATTTAGTGACTGGGCAACCCCGGGTATTCGTAAAAGTAGAGAAAAGCTGTTTGAACTTTATGGTTTAAAGCCTTATAACGCCGATCCAAGTTTCCGTGACCACGTCTCAAAATATTCAAAAATATTTAAAACCGTTTGTAGACAGGCAAAATCTATTCATATTAGAAATAAAATAAAATATGCTGATGATAAAATAAAAACTACTTGGACAGTAATTAACAACGAAACAGGGAGACGAAAAGTTCGAAAAACTGATTTAAGTCTAGAAACTGATAAAGGTCCCATCAGCAGTAACCTTGAAGTAGCTCAAGAGTTTGAAGCATTCTTCACTAAAATACCTTTCGAGACGACAAAAGCACTAAATTCTTCCACCACCGTGTCTATCGATCTACTCAAAAAACATGTTAAACCATGCTCTTTACTATTTAAATTTCAACATACCAGCCCCGAGGCTATTATTAAAGCCTTTAAAGATCTTAAAATAAAATCAACAGAAGATCTGTGGGGTATGTCTGTCAAGGTATGTAGGTCAATTATTGAAACAATTGCACCTTATTTAACTTACATATTTAATGTTAGCGTAGACCAAGGCGTGTTTCCTGACTTAATGAAACACAGCAAAGTAGTTCCTTTATTCAAATCGGGAAATAGTAAGGAAGCGAATAACTACAGACCCGTGTCTGTCTTACCGGTTCTCAGCAAGATATTTGAAAAGTTGATGCTTGAACAGATGTTGCGCCATTTCAATAAAAACTCCATCTTTCACAAAGAACAATACGGTTTCACTAAAGGTCGCTGTACAACCGATGCTGGTGTAACTTTGATCAAGCACATCTTTAAGGCTTGGGAGGAAGCTGAAGACTCTATTGGAATCTTCTGCGATCTCTCAAAAGCGTTTGACTGTGTAAATCACGAAACGCTTTTGCGAAAGCTAGAGCATTACGGAATAAGAGATACTTCTCTCCAGCTGTTAAAATCATATCTAAATGGTCGGCAACTTAAAGTTCAAGTAAACGGCGTAAATTCACGAGGTTCAGTGATGGCAATGGGCGTACCACAAGGTTCTATATTAGGTCCGTTCCTCTTTTTAGTTTACATAAATGATTTGCCCTACTTATTTGATAATCAACCTAAAATGGTGTTGTTTGCCGATGACACTTCTCTTATTTTTAATATTGATCGACGTAGACGTACCTTAGACGACGTAAACAATTCCATTCTCCAGGTTCAAAATTGGTTCAACGCAAATAACTTGGCTCTTAATGAAAAAAAAACAAAATGCATTCGATTTTCATTGCCAAATGTAAAAAGTAGTGAATGTGACATTATACTTAATAGTGAAAAACTAGAATTTATAAATCAAACAGTTTTCCTGGGAATCACTCTTGACAAAAAACTACAGTGGGGACCCCACATTACATCTCTTGCGGGTCGTCTTAGCTCGGCCGCCTATGCTATTAGAAAGATGAGGCAGCTAGCGGACGTAGAAACAGCTAGACTGGTATATTTTAGTTACTTCCACAGCATCATGTCGTACGGCATTCTGCTGTGGGGACGAGCTGCTGACATTGAATGCATATGTATCTTGCAAAAGCGCGCTGTCAGAGCTATGTACAACTTACGTAGTCGTGAATCTCTTACGCAACTGTTTAAAAAAATTAATATCATGACCGTACCTTGCCAATTTATTTATGAAAATATCATGTATGTTAGGAAAAACTTACATTTGTTTGAAAAAATATGTGATAGACATAATTATAACACTAGAAATAAAAATAAGATAGCTATCCCGCAGTTTAGATTATCTAAAGTACATACATCTTTCATGGGATATTGTGTCAAATGTTATAATAAAAAACCAGACAACATTCTGGAACTAAATGACATGCGGTTTAAAACTCATATAAAAGCCACACTTTGTAAGCAAGCATATTTTAAATTAGAAGATTACATTCAAGATAAAAATGCTTGGAAACATGCTGGTCCTGCTCCATAGGACATACTGACAATATCTAATTAATTAACAAATTAAAATTACACCAGCAAATAAAATTGTATTCATCTTTTGATTATTTGTTTGTAACTTTGTACCAAAATATAAACCAATTTGTAAATGTGAACACCATGTAGCATTTTAATTGTCACTTTATCCTCATTTGTCTTTGCGATTCTACATGATCTTCGCATGCTTTTACTGTATGTATCAATACATACAAATTGTAATACTATATTTTTTTTTAAAAGAGTAACCATGGAGTTTCTTGCCCGTTCTTCTCCATAGGAAGCTACTTTTGGAATGGGCAACTAGAATCAAACTTAGTTATAATTTTGACGTTCATAAGTGCTTGTAAAGGCCTAAATGAAATAAATGATTTGACTTTGACTTTGACTTTAATAAGATGTTCCATAATTTTGCCTATGACTGGAGAAAGGGCAATAGGACGAAAGTGATCTGGACTATCCGGGGATTTCCCAGGTTTCAATATGGGGATGATCAACTGTGTTTTCCAGCTATCAGGGATATATGACAGAGTGAAGCAAGTATTCATGATGTCCAACAATTATTGGCGTCCGCAGGCACCCAACTTCTTATAAAAAGAATATGGATGGCCGTCGATACCAGGTGCAGTGTCCTTGACATGCTGGAGCACGGCATTGAGTTCATTAATGGAAAAGGGGGCTTCCAACGGGTCTACCGACATGACCTCACTACTGGGAGCAGAAGGGCATTCTGTTACAAAAGGGACAGACGAAGGGGCTAACTTGTAAAGAAAAGAATCTGCTAGGTCAATGGGGATAGTTGAAGAATTTTGAACAGAACAACCACGTTTAAATCTTCTAAAGTTTTGCCAAATCATGGAAGAAGGAGTGGAGGGGGAAAGCGAAGAACAGAATTTTTTCCAACCTTCATATTTCTTTTTCTTAAATAGGCGTCTGGATCTCGCAACAATCCGGTTATATTCCACCAGGTTTTCAATAGCCATGTTGAGAGCATAGCTCTGTTCAGCTTCATTGCGGAGTTTGATGATGCTGGTGCATTCATGGTCCCACCAGGGCGGGGATGATATTTTTCCAGAAGCCGAATTCTTAAGAGGTATGCTCTCATCAGCGGCTGATGAAATGGCATCAGAAAGTTGCGAAATACAGACGTCAAGGTTGTCAAAAGACACCTGGGGCAAGGTATGGATTGCGTCCTCAAGGATCTGAGAGTACAGGTCCCACCAAGCATCAGACAGCCTGTACTTTAAAAGAGGGGGGCTTTCCTTTTGCGGAAGGCACCTAGTGGTGAGAGTAGTACATATAGGATAGTGGTCACTACCATGTGTTAGGTTAAGCCTTTTCCATACCATATCAGCAGCCAAACGGGCTGAACACAGTGTTAGATCTAAACAACTTAGCGATTGTCCAGGTCTAGGAAGGCGCGTGAAAGATCCATCATTGATAACACATAACCCCAAGTCATCCAGCAGATTCACTAATTCATTACCCGCACTATCACAATGGTCAGATCCCCACAGAGAGTGGTGGCAGTTGAAATCACCTAGAAAAATACAGGATAAAATAAAGAGCAAATAGAACGTATATACTGGAAACAAGAGGAATCAGGAGAGGGTATATAGACAGAAATAACATTAACACCGACAATATTAACACCTACGGCATTAATCTCATCTCCGTGTGGGGGAAGGGATAAGGGGGAAAATGGGAGAACATTATTAACCAGTATAGCCGCTCCGCCATAACCGTCAAGACGGTCATCCCGAAGCACGCTATACCCAGCCATATTAAACACGAGATGTGGCTTTAGCCATGTTTCAGAAATTGCAAACAATGCTGGTTTGTACTGATTAATTAAATGAGCAATTTCATTTTTTTTTGGGATCAGACTTCTGGTATTCCACTGTAAAAGATGGAATGTGCTGAGATTTAATGGAGCTGATTAAATTTGTGGCAACGTGGTCAGGTAAAGGAAAGTTAACAAGTAAAGAAGAAAGTAAACGTATAATAGATTGGATGGTCTGTACATGATCTTTTTCAGAAGGAGGAGAATCCATAAGAGCACAACCATTAGGCGAAGGGGAGAACGAGAAGCTATTAATGATATCCTGGTGAGCCCTTCGGTCATAGCCAGGCTGCAGCGAGGGGTGAGGTTTAGGGCGGGTCAAAATAGTTTTTTTGTAGGATGATGAAGTGGAGGGTTGGGAGTGAGATATGTAATTAGGGGGAGGGGGACGTGGGGAGCGAGGTTCCTGTGTGAGAATCTGATGAATAGTCTGAGTGATAGGGGTTGAAGCCGTAACATCTGCAAAGGAACGGAAGGAAGGGGCATGAATTCTGGCAGCTTCAGAGTAGGAAATGTTGTCTTTGGCCATGGACGCTTTGATATTTTTCTGACGGATAAACTCTGGGCAGTGTCTGCTATTAGCGGGATGAGAGCCAGAGCAATATAAACATTTGGGATCCTCAACAGAGCAACCATCCCCAAGGTGATCCCCACCACAACGGAAGCATCGTGGCTTAGACCTGCAATTGGGTCTAGTGTGGTAGTCTATTGAACAGTGGGGTAGTTATATGTCTCCACAGGGAGCGAATTATAAAAACAAAAGACGCGATCCGGGAGGACCTGACCATCAAATGTGACGACCACGCTTGATGTAGAGACCCACTCCGACTTACCTTCATTGACAACCCTCCTATTTAAGCGTCTCACCTTCAACATTTTAGCATGGGGGGACTTAAGATTATCGATGACCTCTAATTCTGACCAATCAGTTGGTACACCCTTCACTACCCCCATCCTTGTGATGTTGAAGGTGGGAATAGTAGAAACAAAACCTTTGAGCTTAATAGCTGGGCTTTCAATAAAGATATTAGCATCCTCATGGCTTTCAAACTCCACTGAGATCTTATTTCTGCCAATTCTCTTGATCCCGCCTAATTTAATATTCTTAATGTTTAATTTTTGCATTAATTGACCAAATCTTATGGGGTGAAGGGTGGATCCAGAAGTGGAGTCTGAATCCGTGAAGGAAACATATACCAGATATGGCTCCCTATCTAAGTTGGTATATTTGGAACGTGACACCAATGATGGAGGGGTGACTCGGTCGCGTTTCGTAGCATTAACATTATTAACATCAGTAACATCCTCGTCCTGACTAGGATGCTTTCTCTTATGAGTTGAAGTTTCCGCTTCCATTGCCTCAAATTTAGACAATGGGACGGTCATTACTGTTTCAATTGCAGAAGTACATGAGGGGTCGGGAGGGCGTCCCGGCGGCCCCTGTTTGTCCGCCATGTTTATTTATTGGCATACGCCGACGTCGCACAAAATTAATTAAAATACAAGACTACTTACAGATGAAATGATGAATAATGAAACACAAATCTACATATAAAACACACTCAAAACTAAGCAGGCACCACAGAAAACACCAAAAAAGCACAAATATAGCTCAAAATTTGCGTTGAGAAGAAAACCACATGTGAACACCAGCAACTCAAAATTCGAATCGGGATAACCTGTTAGCTATTTGATATAGTTACCTGTTATAGTTTTGAAGTTGACAATTTGACGTTGACATTTGTATTTAACTTCAAGTTTTCACGCAGTTGGATACTCGTCTTTTGGGATAATGGAAGTATAACAGTTATTTCCGGACTGTTAGTTATAATTTGTTTCTCAACTATTGGAATTCCGGGGGGAGTTGTGACAGTTGTTTGTTTACGTCAGTTTTTTTTACATTAACTTTTTTTTGGGTTTGTTGTTGGTTAGTTTATTGAAATGGATTTGGAAAACGTATACTGGCAGTCTCTTCTGCGCGACGAGTTAATTTATGAAGTCATGATCAGAGTTGAAACGCCGGAAGATACGGTCGCGAAGCTGCGTATGCAACTCAAAGCACTCTGTGGTGATTCCGATCCCTCAGAAATAGTGGACGAGGAGTTAGAACCTAGCCAGGAATTAGAAATAATCCAAGATAAACTCAAGGAGTTGCAAATTAAATTGGAGAGTGTTGAAAAAACCCGGGATAAGTATAGTCTTTCTCGTGCCAGGGCATTATATTGCCACTTATTCCAGCGCTTGCATAGGCTTAATTGTGAAGATGCCGAGGATGTTGCCTTAAGGGAAAAGCTCAGTAAAGTCATTAAGGGTTATGGAAGTACCTTTGAGACATTGTTTGTAAAATCTGAGACACAACAACCACAACCAAATGTCGAGGAAAGTGCGGCTACTCAAACGGATAGAATTATAGTTAGTAAACATATTTGTAAGTGGAATGTCACATTTGATGGCAAGTCATGCCCATTTTTGTTTTTAGAGTCAATTGCTGAGCGTGCTGCAGCTTTTAGGGTTCCGGATTCTGTATTGTTAGATTCGGCTTTTGCGTTCTTTAAGGGTGATGCGTTAATATGGTATAGAAGTGCGAAGAGTCAGGCCACTTCATGGCAGGAGTTAGCTGACCTGCTCCTTAAGGAATTTAATGCTATAGACTACGAAGATAACTTGTTAGACACTGCCAAAAAGCGAATGCAGGGTAAGGACGAATCAATCCACATGTATTTTGCAAACATGGATGCCTTATTCTCGCGTATACGGACACCTTTGTCAGAACAGGAAAAAATTAAAATACTAAGAAAGAATGTCAAACCTTTCATCTCTAGGGGACTAGTATTAGTCAAGCCGGATACTGTAGTTGAACCGAAGGATATGTGCCGTTTGTTGGAAGCTGAAGATATTAAATTAAAAAATTTCACTGATACTTCAGATAGAAACTTTAAACCTAAAGTGGCCAGTGTTAATGACAAATTTAAAAAACAATTAAAAATAATTCAAAGAGAGGTTAAATGTTTTAGATGTGGTAAATTAGGATATACTACAAGAACGTGTCCCAGCTGTAAAACAAAAACAAATGTTGTAAAATGTTTTAAGTGTGGTAAATTAGGGTTCACTATAAAGAGTTGCCCGGATTGTAATAATAAGGTTAATATCGGGTCAAAAAACTAATGTATACAGGCTGTCACACACCACCTGAACTGGTCGAAGCAGGTGAATGGAAGTCATGGTTGCAATTTGTTTCAAATTTTTTTAAATATAATAGACATGTGTCAGCACTGTTTGAACCAGACAGGAACAAGGATATTCGGCCATATTTAAGGGTAAATTTATATGATATAGCACTTTACGGTTTATTGGATTCAGGGGCAGACATTTCCATTATTGGCAATGGAGCTCACAAAAATTTATTAGCTTAGGGTATGAAATTGATACCTCAGGGAACGGTAAGGACAAGATACAGGTAGCAAATGGTTCCGAGAGTAGTCCTGTAGGAATTTTAAGGTTACCATTACCTTTAATGGTGTAACCAGGGTAATTAATTTTTATGTGATTCCTGCAATCACATCTAACGTTATATTTGGCGTAGATTTTTGGATAGCTTTTGATTTATTTCCTAAAATTTTTAATCACATCAATTTTATGGAGACTCCAGAACAATTTTTGTTTTTAAATAACTCAACAGCTAGTGAGAAACAAGTAAATTCAATTGTGTCATTTGACAATATGAACCAGGAACATAGAACTTTAGCAGAATTAATGGTAAATAAATTTCGCGAAATTTCTTTTGAGAGTAAAGGCTTGGGTAGGACGCATTTAATTAAACACACGATAGATACAGGTGATGCTTTACCTATCAAGTGCAAACCTTATCCATTGTCACCGGAGAAGTTAAAGGAACTACATAGGGAATTGGACAACATGTTGAACCTGGATGTGGTAGTACCTAGTGAGAGTCCATGGAATAATCCCGTTCTTATGGTTCCTAAGTCCGATGGTTCATTGCGGTTCTGCCTTGACTGTAGAAAACTAAATGCAGTTACAAAAGGAGATGCATATGCGATTCCTTACATACCTCAAATTTTAGATAGCCTTAAAAATGCTAAATACATTAGCTCAGTTGATTTTAAATCGAGTTTTTGGCAAGTGCCACTAGATGAAGCCTCACAGGAGAAAACCAGCTTCACTGTTCCTGGCAGAGGACTTTTTAAATTTAAGGTTATGTCTTTCGGCCTCTGCGGAGCTCCAGCTCGTCAACAAAGACTTATGGACATGTTGTTTGGTCATCCGTTTTGTAGTGATGTGACTAAAGGATTAATTTTTTGTTATGTAGATGACATTTGCATAGCGTCTGAGGACTTTGAAACACACATCCTCTTGTTAAATAGGCTATATGAAAGAATTAAAAGTGCCAATTTAACAATAAATTTTGGGAAAAGTAATTTTTTTAGAAATTCCTTAAAATTCTTGGGTTATGTAGTGGATGAGTGCGGGCTTAGGACTGATCCGGAGAAGGTGCGTGCTATTTTGGATTTTCCGGTACCAAAAAATTCAAAGGAAGTGAAAATGTTCCTGGGGACTTGTTCTTGGTACCGCCGATTTATACGTAATTTTTCAACCATTGCAGCGCCTCTGAACGCACTCACCAGTACTAAGGTTAAATTTAAATGGAACCCAGAGGCTGTTATTGCTTTTAATAACCTGAAAAATTCTTTGGTTTCTGCTCCTGTATTAGCCTGTCCTGACTTTGAGAAACCATTTTCTGTTCACTGCGATGCATCAAGTTATGGCATAGGTGGTATGCTAACCCAGAATATTGATGGGGATGACCATCCTATTGCATATGTAAGTAGGTCCCTTAGTAAAACCGAACGTAATTATAGTGCAACTGAGCGCGAAGCGCTGGCAGTAATTTATGCAGTAGAAAAGTTTGAACCATATTTGGGAAGTAGACAATTTACTGTAATAACTGACCATGCTTCATTGAAATGGTTTAGGAATTTAGAGAATCCTACTGGTCGTTTAGCTCGCTGGGGTTGTCGTTTATCGCAATATAATTATACCATCGAGCATAGGAAGGGTAAGGACAATGTTGTACCTGACACTTTATCGAGGTTACTTAAAGTGGAGGCTGTTAGCACACCAGCTACGCCGTTACCTACGGGTGACGACTGGTATGACAGATTGTTTTCTGGTGTATCGTCATGTCCAAATAACTTTCCTAATTATCGCATAGAAAAGGGTAAACTCTATAGATACACCAAGAGCAAATATGCACTGACCCAGGAATTTGACTGGAAAGAGGTTGTTCCTAAACCACTACGCCCGCGGTTCATCGCGGATAACCATGAACCTCCCACTTCAGGTCACATGGGAGTTTTTAAAACACACCGAAGGCTGTGTCTGAGGTATTTTTGGCCCGGTATGTACTGTGACGTCGTTGACTTTGTTAAGGAATGCAGCATTTGTAGGGCTTACAAGCATAAGACTACTCCTACACCAGGTCTCATGGGTCAACCGAAACAATGTTACAGGCCATTCCAAGTTGTTTCTATGGATTTAGTAGGACCACTACCTAAATCTCGTTCGGGGTTCGTTCATTTACTAGTAGTTACTTGCTGTTTTTCTAAATATACGTTATTGTTCGCTCTCCGTCGAGCAACCAGTGCTTTAGTGGCCAAGAACTTAGAAAATTACGTTTTTCTCGCTCACGGAATTCCTGAAACCGTAATTACCGACAATGGGGTTCAATTCACGGGATCAGAATTTCGTAGCCTTCTCAAGAAGTATAACGTACCGAGAGTACATTATGGTCCTAGGTACGCTCCACAGGTTAACATGGTAGAAAGGTACAATAAAACGGTTATGACAGCAGTTTCGTCTTATATGAAAGAGGATCACAGGACATGGGATCTTAATATAGCTAAAATTCAATTTGCTTTAAATAGTGCAGTGAACGTTCTCCATTTTTTTTGGTCCATGGTCGTGAACCAATTGTTAGTGGCACGTTTTATAAAGACGACGACTGTGAATATGAGGTAGCTATGCCTCGTGACGAGTATGCAGGCGAATTAGGTGTCCTAAAAGATATTTTTGAAAAAGTGCGTACTAACATTGTTAAAGCACACGCCACAAACGCGAAACATTATAACTTGCGTAGACGCCATGTCAAGTTACGCGAAGGGCAACAAGTTTGGCGTAAGACTTATATTCAAAGTGACGCAGAAAAATATAAGGCAACCAAGTTAGCTCCTAAATACGAGCAGTGCTACGTTAAAAGGGTACTTTCGCCTCTGGTTTATGAGCTTGTCGGGGTAAATGGCAAATCCTTAGGGTCTTGGCATATTAAGGATATCAAAATATAAATATAGTCGTTTGAACTAGTTGTTAAGTTGGGTGTTTGGTATTAGCCGCAGTCCGTGTCTCACGTGTTGTCTGGGGTTAGCTCCAGCAATGATGACAAGGCGTACCTACACTTCTCTTCTTTTTTTTTCCGTCTCTCAGACTATATTTCGTATTTTACTAGTTTGACAGCATTGGTTGCTTGTCAATTTCTGAAGCTTTTTCATCGTGTGGGTTGCAACACGTAAAACAGTTTTTTTTGTTAGGCATTAGTGGCTTCTAATAGGCCTTTACTATGTTATGATAGTTTTGCCAATATAGCATTATTTGCTTCGGTAAAATGTTCCAGTAGGCACTCGTTGCTTATCTGGCAAAGAGTCACCGACGGACTCTTTAAGTTAGTGAATAGCTTATTCACTATTTTGTTTTCAGAAGTTTATTTCTCTGAAAAGGTAAACATCTTCCTGGTGCCTTATGGACAGGGTTGTTCGAATATATGTTTCAGCTCGCTGAGCATATTTACTGGGAAGATTGTTGTTAAGAAAAAAAAAGAAACAATGTGGAGTTCCACTGGTTTACAGAAGGAATTCGGGAGAACTACAAGGGGTGGTTTTTTGCGAAATGGATGCAAAATACTACAGTAATGGAAGAGAGATACGGAATGATTGCGGATGTACAGAAGATTAAGGGGGGGGCTAATACCCGGACAGTAGGAATTTCTGTAGGTAGAAGACGGTTTCCTGGTAGTTGGTTTATTACAGGTTGGTTTCACTTTTGGCAGGACATATATATTTTTTTTCTCTTCCATGATGTTTTCATGATAATTGGTTATAAAGTTACGAATTTTTTTTTCCTTTCGCACATAGTTTTAGATTGTTTACGTTTCCTTGGTTGTAACACCGAGGGCGGTGTACGGTTTTTCGCGTACACGCAAAAAACCTTTTCGTGGGAAAGGGGGTATTGTGACGTTGCAAACGCCATCTGTTGTCGAATTAAGGTTAACAATCGATTTGTGTTGGATTGGAGATCCAACTAGATGGCGTTGTGTGTTCTTAGTCTTAATCGTAAACAGATTAAAGGTTTTAATTAATTGTTATATTAAATAATTAGTAGCAATTATTTAGCTATGTTATGTGTGGTGTTTGGAAATCATTTGATTAATTTCATCGGTCTGATACATTCGTACGTAAGGATCGATTAGTCGAGTTTGACAGGAAATTGTCTATGACAAGAAGGAGTTTGCTCGGCTCTGTGGTCGAACATTCGAGAGAGTGCATTGTCATTGCGATGGAAAAAGAGGATTTTTGGGGTTTGGACGTGAGGAGTCACGCCATTTTGGGTCTGAGCTTGGTGTCTGGAGGGGCCAGGGTTTTGGAGCCCTGATGCCACGAGTGCCGTCGAGCCATATATTTGTCAGGCATCGTTTCCCGCTCAGCCTTATCCAGGATCCGTCTGCAATGGAAGCAGACTTTGTTCCCGACTGTTTCTGACGCCTGTCGGCCATTATTTCTTCGGAGCATATTTTGGAGTTTCCTGTGAGTATATTGTACGTGTTTCTGTTCCTCTCGGAATTCGTGTAGATTCATGCGATTCATACAGGGTTGTTGTCTACAGGTCTGGTTTTTTAGGAGGGCCTTAATCTCAGGCTACTCTTGTGCACGTGGTCACCGCGTGGGTGATTGGTGTCGCCGTGGTCTTGCGACTGTTCGTCGGCCGGGTACGGTCCGACGGGTGAGCTGTGACAGCGTGGCTGACCCACCGTGGCGGCTATCGCCTCCACGCTCCTCGTTACATGAAGACGTCAGGTACCTTGTGTTGTGCGTGAGTGCTGTGTGATTATGTCCTGTGTGACATACCCCGGAGGACACGATTTCCGTGTGGAGATAGACGGACCCCGTATATCACCGATGCCAAGGGGAGCTATTTGAGAGACTGAGGGAGAGACTTTCAGACTAGGGAGTTGTATGCAGAGAGAGAGAGTACTTTGTGAGCCTTGTTTAACAAGAGCTTTGTATTAATTTTATTATCTGGCTGCGTGTGTGCAGTATAGTGATTACTTCATTTAACGATTGAGCTACCAGTCACCAGTGTTCACCTCTCGAACTTGCAAAGCGGCCTTGAGGCCTTGTTTAGAGTCAATATACTCATGTTCAAAGGTATTGGATTTTGACAGAGGTTGCCACTTCAGACCACTGTGGAACCCGAGACATAGTGGTCTGGGGCGGTCAGCCCTGTACGGTGTGAGCAATTATTATTGTGTGTCTATTACAGCATTGTATTATAATAACGTAACTTTTGTCTGTAAAATACATGGAATTGAAATTGAATTGTGTTCTTTTATTGGTTTCCTTTACCATTTAATTTTTACTGTAGAACGTTGGGAGTAAAACCCCGTGCCGGGTTACAGTATTAAATCTAAATTGCCCTATTGCCCAGTATCCTAGATTACCTATTTTCAACTTTTCTTATGAAGTCCTTTGCTTTATTCCAAAAATATACTATGATATTGGTATTTTCAAGAAATCCCCGTCGGCGAATTCGACCTTTAATGCGGTGGTGGAAGAGCGATGGAATGGGTTCCAAAGATTTTTCACCGACGCTTCCAAATTATCGTCAAGCAGCAACACTGGTGCTGCTGTTTATTATCAGAACTCAAAAATTATTTTAAAATTTAAATGTCCAAAGGAGTCGTCCGTATTTACAGGCGAGTGTGTGGCATTATTGGAAGCTTGCCTTTTCATAGAGTCCCATGAAATCAGTTTAAGTGTTATCTTTACAGATTCATTAAGCTGTCTTCAAGCCCTATCCCAAAATCCCTTCAAAAGTAAACTCCACAGTCCTCATCCTCCGAGCCTTTTCCCAATCATGTTGGGGTCGGCTTCCAGTCTAACCGGATTCAGCTGAGTACCAGTGCTTTACAAGAAGCGACTGCCTATCTGACCTCCTCAACCCAGTTGCCCGGGCAACCCGATACCCCTTGGTTAGACTGGTGTCAGACTTACTGGCTTCTGACTACCCGTAACGACTGCCAAGGATGTTCAATGACAGCCGGGACCTACAGTTTAATGTGCCATCCGAAACACAGCCATTGGTATCTAAGATATACTTAGAAAGTACATACAAACTTAGATAAGTCGCATTGGTACTTGCCTGACCTGGGATCGAACCCGCGCCCTCATACTTGAGAGGTTGGTCCTTTACCCACTAGGCCACCACGACTTAACTCCACAGTCCTATAATCCTAAATATTAAAAAGTCCCTATTATTTTGTGCACATCAGCAAAAAGTAGTTCACCTAGTATGGATACCCAGTCACTGCGGTATCAAGGGGAATGATGTAGATGCAATGGCCAAGGATGCTTGCACGTCAGCCTCAGCCGATCCTGCATACTTCTCCCTTCAAGGGTATGACCTGCTAAACCTTCCAAAAGCGCACCTTGAGACTTCATGGCAGGAATGCTGGAATTTGTCCAGTAGGAAAAAGGGTAGTTCTTATTACGCCATCCAACCCCTCATACAACCTAAACCTTGGTTTTTCCATTACAAAAAGTTCCCCAAGTTCGTCATATCTGTCCTATGCAGAATACGTATAGGCCACTGCTGTACTCCTGTTTTCCTGCGAAAAATCCATGTACAGGACTCATCTTTATGTGAGTGCGGATTGGATGAAGGCAGCCTGGAGCACATATTCTTCAGCTGCCCCATCAACACCTCATCCTTCGACCTATATAGCCGTCTCCCAAAATTAAAGATTCCTGTACCAATTAACTTCCCTTCCCTCTTAACATATTCCTCCCCAGAACTACTCCAAGGCCTCATGATTGCTATCCTTCGCAACAATATTAAATTATAGACCGTGGCCTACTTTTGGTCACCGTTTAGGAAGATGTGGTATTTTAATGTTTCCCCCCTTTTATATATATGTCGGAGGCGAACATCAAGGATGGCACTATCGTCCGACATCAGTTAGGGTAATCAAGCAAAGAGATAACTCAAAGAAACTCAAAACTCAAACGAACTCAAAAGTCAAACGTTTATTCAAATTAGTCAGAACAAAAGACAGCCCCCAAAACGCCCGACCTTCGCCACTTCCTATGTGTTTTGGCTTGGGGAGAAGAAGTGGCGGAACAAACTCCCCAGCAACACATGTCTGTCTGTTAGGTTAGAAGAACCTTTACACTTTAATTTCAAAAGACACTTTACACACTTTACAATATGGATCTACAACAGTACTACAACACTAAGCAATAACACTAGGTACACTACACGTAACGAAAGGCAGTATCGAGATGTGCGCAGCACGACGACTCGACCAAGACTGAGCTCCGCGGACGCCACGCCCACCAGCACTACTCTGTTTAGTGTCCGTACTATTGACAGTCTCCGACACGGCCATCCTGCGTAGACCCACGTCCTCGTGGGTTAATCTGCAACAACACAAACACAGCACAGTATGCACAGTACAACCTCGGCCACTCCTGACCACTATGTAGCACACTGAACAAAAGTCACACAGATCCATCTGAACCACAGAACCACATAGGGTCATAATTACGCCACACAGGCTTATTAATATCGCTCACACTTGAATGCCACACAGGCTACCAACTGCCACACAGGCTACCAACTGCCACACAGGCTACCAACTGCCACACAGGCTACCAACTGCCACACAGGCTACCAACTGCCACACAGGCTACTAGCTGCCACACAGGCTCCTAGCTGCCACACAGGCTCCTAGCTGCCACACAGGCTCCTAGCTGCCACACAGGCTCCTAGCTGCCACACAGGCTCCTAGCTGCCACACAGGCTCCTAGCTGCCACACAGGCTCCTAGCTGCCACACAGGCTCCTAGCTGCCACACAGGCCAGTTATTGTCAAGTTTGTCTGATCAATCTAAACATTTTCAATGCAATAGAATGCTTTCACCTTGTGCGATGACATGCGATGTCCTGGCCTGCCGGAACTCATACGGCCTCCACGACAAATCCGGGGGAGGATGACGCTCCAAACAGCAACTGCAGCGCACCTCGCGCGCCGCTTGACTAGTGGACCTCGTCCTGTTCTCCAGGCTCGGTTCACCTTAGATGTTATCTGTTAAGTCAGAAATGGAAAGTGCTTAGGCATCAAATATTGACAACATATGGGTCAGCAACAAACCTTCTCGATGGTAAGACCTAAACACATGTTATGGGTTTTAAGAATAGCAATCACCATTTAAATGAAGAAACTAGTTACATTAAATTCTAAGCACGAAATCAAAGAAAGATCGAATTGCTAGTCAGACTGAACTTGTAAATTACAAAATCATTACAGCTACGGTTGTCATTCACATCAACGCCTTCTACTCGATAGGCTTCACAAAACCGTCGTGTCCCTTAGCCGAGCTCTCAGCCCATCCTGGCCTCCTAGGGACCACAACCACAACCACAGTGACATGACACCAACTGTACCACAGATGTATACTGGTCTCTTCCTGGTCACCCCGATGCCGTCACACAGGCCAACGAGTCTCTTCCAGGTCACCCCGATACCCATCATAGGTACAGCTTAACACAATAAAAACAACAGTACCGCAGACTTTACACAGGTCTCTTCTTGGTCACCCCGATGCCATCACACAGGCCAACGGGTCTTTTCCAAGTCACCCCGGTCTCCATCATTGGTACAACTTAGCGCAACGAAATTACAGAGTTGGTGAACGTAACACTTTACCAAAAATCTATCGTCTGATGCACAATTCAATCAAATGACGCAGAAACTGAAATATTCTAACTTTAGGATATTGATGAGATCAGGTAACTAATAATTTTAAACTCTGGGATCAAACCTGTGAACCTAGGTTTCTGATTATCTACGATTCCACCAATTAATAAGCGCAGTGGTAGCGCAATCAACGAGACTGAAACTGTCTCTCAAGTTTATAAATGTCGTAAGACAAATAACCTCAAAATAAAGCAAAAATGGATCGGTCTCACCGGGTTTCCACTCAACACCTCAACGCGCATGACGATGCGCAGTACAGCAAGGCTTTCGCGGACGTGAAGCCACGTAGATACACGAGCACCAACACTCCGACCTCACGATGACACGTCAGGCTCCTGGCAGCTGGGATGCTCCGCAGTAATTTTGTTCGCCAGATTGCACAATAACCACCGTCATTGTTGAAACATGAAAAAAAGACAGATTCGGTTAATTTTCTAGCATACCCTCGATAACTAGCTTGACATGTAACAATGGAAAACGATACCATTACCATAACCGTGGTTACCATACTTGTACCTTTGCTGAAATTCTTAATAATTCTTCTACTACAAACTCCATTTCAAATTATCGACGTTACATTTTTTTTTTGTCAATGGGCAGAATTTTATCTTCGCATGGCGAATTCTTAACACATGTGGGCATTCGGATTACATCCCACTTCTGATGTCGGAGGCGAACATCAAGGATGGCACTATCGTCCGACATCAGTTAGGGTAATCAAGCAAAGAGATAACTCAAAGAAACTCAAAACTCAAACGAACTCAAAAGTCAAACGTTTATTCAAATTAGTCAGAACAAAAGACAGCCCCCAAAACGCCCGACCTTCGCCACTTCCTATGTGTTTTGGCTTGGGGAGAAGAAGTGGCGGAACAAACTCCCCAGCAACACATGTCTGTCTGTTAGGTTAGAAGAACCTTTACACTTTAATTTCAAAAGACACTTTACACACTTTACAATATGGATCTACAACAGTACTACAACACTAAGCAATAACACTAGGTACACTACACGTAACGAAAGGCAGTATCGAGATGTGCGCAGCACGACGACTCGACCAAGACTGAGCTCCGCGGACGCCACGCCCACCAGCACTACTCTGTTTAGTGTCCGTACTATTGACAGTCTCCGACATATATATATGTCGGAGGCGTCATCAGGATGGCACTATCGTCCGACATCAGTTAGGGTAATCAAGCAAAGAGATAACTCAAAGAAACTAAAACTCAAACAAACTAAAAACGCAAACGTTTATTCAAATTGGTCAGAACAAAAGACAGCCCCCAAAACGCCCGACCTTCGCCACTTCCTACGTGTTTTGGCTGGGGAGAAGAAGTGGCGGAACAAACTCCCCAGCAACACATGTCTGTCTGTTAGGTTAGAAGAACCTTTACAATTTAAGTTCACAAGACACTTTACATTTGAATCTACAACGGTACTACAACGCTAGGCAATAACACTAGGTACACTAGACGTGACGTAAGGCAGTAACACGACGACTCCAACGAACACTCGATGAAGACTAAACCGAGAGTGAAGTAAGAGTGAGCTCCGCGGACGCCACGCTGACCGCCACGACTCCGCCAAGCGCGCCAAAATGTTGTTTCACCGGATACGCCACCAGAGGGCGCGCTTGCGTCTCGTTCAGTGACTGTACTACATGTCTTCGTTGTGCAGCAGCTTCCACACAGTCATAAGTGATACACCAAAACGCCTTGCAGCATTTCGAGTACTTTCTTGTGGGTTTTCTTCGAAGTACTCGAGGATGGCATGTTGTAGGTCTACTGGGTATGGTGCTGCTCCTCGTCCTTCAGCATGCGTTGGCACCGTAAATTGACCATACGTTCGTAGACGCTGGTTGACACCTAGCATCATATTGTATGATGGTATCCGTCTGTTGGGGAACATTTCTCTATATAAATTAATGGCAGCCCGCATACGATCATTCGATAGCGCGTAGGCACGAACCATATCCCAATATTCTTCATTTGAATACGGGGACGACATTATTACACTACACACTCACTACCTAACCCTAGGAAATGACACTCACTACCTAACACCAAGGAATGCACTTCACGTAAATTTGGTAAACAGGGATGTTTACGCAATGCGGAAGCGGCGGCGCGTTCGCATAGACTGGCGGTCAGCAGAGCGGGGGGGCGCGGGGTCGCGCGGCGGGGTGCGCACGAGCCGATGGTACATCTTCGGAACCAGTCGGCTACATAACAAAGGAAAGGGGCGGGGCTTGCGTGCTCGCTTCCTTATCAACAGGAGCGGCACGTGTTTGGCGCGTGATTATGTAGGCATTTTACTATTTCCGAGTTCGCTTTGCGCTCTGTGTCCATGAATACTGTATTTTATCGGAAAATTAGATGAAAAATTAAGGTCATAGTTTTTTTTACGTATTTGGGACGAGAATTGAACACTGACCACCCTCCTTCAATAAGTCCCTCGTCTAAATATACATATTGTATATGTCAATAAAGTTATCAGCCCTTTCCAATCCGGCTTTAGGCCTGGGCATAGCACCTGCTCTGCTCTCCTTAAAGTGACTGGCGATATTCGAACTAGCATGGAGGAAACCAAGCTCACAGTGCTGGTGTTAATTCACTTCTCGAATGCGTTCAATACAGTCAGTCACGATCTCCTGATACACATCCTATCCTTCTACAAGGTTTCTTCTAAAGCGCTAGATTGGTTCATTTCTTATCTTCAGGATCGCCAGCAGTCAGTACGAGTTGATGAAGTGACATCAAATTGGTGCAAACTGGATGCTGGTGTGCCACAAGGCGGTATTCTTTCTCCACTTTTATGTTCAATTTTTATAAATCTCCTAACTCTTGAACTTCAGTCTGCGTATCATCTTTATGCTGATGACTTGCAATTATATCATCACTCCAGCGTCGAGGACTTGTCTGCTACGATCAGGGAATTAAATAATGACCAATCTGGGTTGAAGAGCTGGGCTGATAGGTTTGGAGTGGCGGTAAATCCTGGGAAGTGTCAAGCTATTTTAGTTGGTAGTAGTCGAATTATGCAAAGAGTGGATTTAAGCAGCTTACCGGTACAATTTGATGGTATGAACATTCCTTATAACTCAAGCGTGAAAAACCTGGGCTTACATATCGACACTACGTTAAGCTGGCAATCTCATATTGGGAGTGTTAGCCAGAAGGTAACAGGTTTGCTGCGCTACTTTTATCAGCTAAAAAACCTCCTCCCGTTTAACGTGAAAGCGATGCTTGTGCGAACCTTGATCTTTCCCATAATCGACAATGGTGATGTTTGCTTCTATGACCTGAATGCAGATCTGCTCAATAAACTTGACCGGCTTCTCAACAATTGCATTCGTTTCGTCTTTAATCTTTGCAACACCTTTTCTAGTCCCCTCCCCGGATTGGAGGAAGCAGGGCCTCTCTAAATAGAGCTGCTTCGTCACCCAGGGAGCTGCCGAATTGCACTGTTAACCCAATGCAGTGCAAAGCGACCATCTACCCTAGGTCGCCTGCGTGTAGACATCAGACAAAGCCAAGTTGGCATCACAACCGGACCTCTCTACCTCTGCCCATCACCGCAGGGCTAAATCGGAGTCCATTTGGCATACCAAGTCAATTGCGCAGGAGATATTAAAGTGCACGAAATGTAGCAACGACAGTGTGTGCGCATACACAGGTGCACTCTTATCTCTCAAATCAAATCAAATCAAATCATTTATTTCATGTAGGCCTTTACAAGCACTTATGAACGTCAAAATTATAAATAAGTTTGATTCTAGTTGCCCATTCCAAAAGTAGCTTCCTATGGAGAAGAACGGGCAAGAAACTCCATGGTTACTTTTTTTAAAAACATAATTTGTATGTATTGATACGTACGATAATAACATGAAAAAGAAATGTTAACAATATTTTTTGGGTTGACTTTGAGAAAGTTATACAATGCAAGTTGAACTAGGAAGTTATAAGAGAAAATTATTATACAAACTATTTTAAGAAGTTAATAAATTAAACAAACCAAGTTATATAAAGCAAAAGAAAAAATAAATAATAATAATAACAACATGATAAGAGCAAGAACATTAATGAGAACAGAGATATTCCTAGACAGCCTGCCAGTCGCCAGGGAAGCCACTTGTGCAATGTAGGACTAACGCCATACATCCTTGTCGTCAATATAGTCTTTGATTTTATAGTATGCTCTCTTAATAAGAGTAGACTTGACGACATTCTTGAATTTTTATCAGTAAGGTCTGTTACACATTTAGGTAGCTTATTGTAAAACCGAACACTATTCCCTAGAAACGATTTGTTTGTTTTGCTTAATCTAAATTTTGGGACGACTATTTTATGCTTATTTCTAGTATTAATATTGTGAATGTCGCTTTTTACCTCGTACCGGTGTAATTTTTTTCGAACAAACATGATGTTTTCAAGAATATAGAGAGAAGGCAACGTGAGAATATTGATTTCTTTAAAAAACAGTCTCTGAGTTATTCGCGAGGTCCCATATTATATATAGCTCGAATTGCCCGTTTCTCTACCTCCCTGTATCCAATGGAACGGTAAACCGCTTCAATTGGAGAAAGGTAGAGACGTCCCTAGGCGTTAGCATGGCCTCTAACGCGAACCATGAGCCATGAGAAGGGCTGTGCCTGGCGGGGATCGCCAGTGGATCTTAGCAGGAGGCATCTGCTTGGGATTTGAGATTGAGGGAGAGGAGGGTAGGATACTGCTGCCACGGAACGGAGAGGAGTGTGACAACAGAAGCTCGCGTAGTCCGGGGTCGCGTACCCGTAGCGATTCAGAAACTGCCAGCGGACAGCCAACAGTCAGAATCGCCTATACAGGTTGGCTAACAAGACAACGCAGGCAGTCCACTACACCCCTGTACTACTAGTGGCTACTAGAGCCTGCTCTCGCACACGTCCGGCGCCGGCGGTGACCGCCACGCTACTGACCAAAAAAGGCTCAACCCTGTATAAAGGGAGAGAGTAACCACGGCTGTCTCTGCATCAATAACTCGTGGTCGAAAGATACATAATAATCTCAGACGAAAACCTGTAAAAATTAATAACATGACCTTTGCAGCGTGGAATGTGCGAACCCTCCTTGATCGCGAAAGTAGCCTGTATCCTCCTCATAAAACCGCTCTCGTATCGAGAGAACTCCGACGCTACGGTGTGCACATCGCTGCTCTTAGTGAGACTCACTTGGCAGACGAGGGGGAGAGATTGGAGCGCTTGGGCGGATATACTTTCTTTTGGAAAGGTACTCCGTCCTCAGAGCCTAGAAGATCCGGGGTTGGATTCGCGATCAGCAACCATATAGCAGCAAAATTAGAGGAGTATCCTATCCACATCTCGGACCGCGTCACCACGCTGCGCCTACACCTCGATAATGGCAATCATCTTAATATCATCAGTGTTTATGCACCAACGCTCGACAAGGATGATGAAACCAAGGCCAAGTTTTACGAAGAAGTTACGCAAACCCTATCAAAAATTCCCCAAAGGGAACAGATACTTCTGATGGGCGACTTTAATTCGTGAGTCGGACGTGACTTTGAAGCTTGGCCAAAGGTCTTGGGAAGACATGGTGTTGGTAACATAAATAGTAATGGACAACTCCTGCTATCTCTCTGTGCCGAATTCGAACTGGCCATCACCAACACCATGTTCAGACTCCCGGCTAAATATAAAACTACCTGGATGCATCCGAGATCGAAGCATTGGCACCTGATTGATTTCATAATCGTTCGGCAAAGAGACATTTCCCAAGTACAGATTACACGTGTTGCTAATGCAATGTGCTCCACGGACCACCGTCTTGTTGTCACCAAGATGAAGCTTCGTTTATATCCTCCTCGCAGACCTCATGGAGTGAAGCCCAAGTGCCTAGATTTGGAAAAATTTCAAACTTTGGAGGCACGCGACAACTATATACAGGCAATTAATGATGCGATTCAGCTAATAGACGTTGAGCATGGTAATTCTGTAGCTAACTGGCATACCCTCTTGACCGGATTAATCGCTAGTGCTTCGCAGATACTGGGTGTCAAACCTGGTAGACACGAAGACTGGTTTGATGAGAATGATAAAATACTAACAAAAGCTATCCAGAATCACCGCTCCATACTACGTCAATTTAGGGACGATCAACAAGCGGAGCGTGTTAAGCAAAGTGGAGCCGAGTTGCGGAGATAGGTAGGCCGAGGTGCGTTTTATGATGAGGTTCGGAAACTGGTCGGTAAAACTAGTCGTACAAGAGTGCCCTTAAGATCTCATGACGGCACACAGCTACTGACCAACAAGCAGGACGTACTTAAGAGATGGGCAGAGCATTTCAACGACTTGCTCAATGTCGATAGAGCTGTGGACATGTCGTTCATCTGCTCGATGGCATCACTGCCCACTGTCAAGCAGCTAGACGATCCACTGACCCTGCGTGAGGTCATCGTCGCCGTTCAACAACAACAGAACAAAAAAGCGCTCGGCATTGATAATGTTCCTGGAGAGTTGCTGAAATATGGGGGTGCGGAGTTGCACGAGACCATTTGGAAACTCTTTGCAAAGATGTGGAACGAGGAGCGAGTACCTGATGAGTTTCGAGTCTCTCGGGTGTGCTCCTTGTACAAGAACAAAGGCGACAAATCTGACTGCAACTCCTATAGAGGTATCCCTCTCCTGACCTCTCCAGGCAAAACCTTTGCACGAATTTTACTGAACCGCTTGATGCCCTTGCCTGAAGACATACTGCCTGAAACCCAATTTGGCTTCCGGCCGAATCGAGGTACGTGTGAAGCCATAAAAATTCTTATATGTATATTAATTTCAATAAAAACTTCATTTTTCATAACGATAGTTAGATTATTAGTTGCTGTCAAACAGTTGTCAGAAGCACATACTCTGCCCAATTAATTTCGCAATTAGTGATAAATACTGTGAAGTTGTGCCCCAAAATGTGTTTAAAGTGTTGTGGAAGTGACTTGAAAATAGTGCAAACGTTATCTAGCATTCTCTTCGCTTAAATTCGATAAAAACGCGAATAAATAATATCAATTTCGTGCCGCAAAAATTTTACTACCCACACTTTAATAATAATTTTCTGACAGTTGTCAAAAAGTTAAATCATCGCTGTCAATGAGGGTTGCCAGCTTTTAATCAGTGTTGTCATGTATTAAAACAAATTACCCTGGAAATTACGGAAGAAGTTACCGAAGCCCATACAGGAGTAGTAGACCAGGCTCCTGTATCGGTGAATGTTACTGGCAACAACAGCAATAGAAAGTTTATCCAGCAAGCTTTCCACCCAAGTTTGTTTATAAACCTTCCAAGATCCTCGTCAGTGGGAAGTACTTCAGCCCAGACAGCTCTTCCTAGAAATGAGTCTGATAACACCAACTGCGGTCCACCATGTCCACCATCCTGGCAACGGGTACCAATGAACGGCAATACTAAAAAGCGGAAACTATCGCCCATCACTCCCCCGGATGCAGTGAGAACATGAAATAGGTTCAGTCAACTACCAATAGACCTTACTGAAAATGAACCTGACCACACCCAGAGGAAACCCAGTAAGCCGCCACCAATTATGTTATATGGAATAGACGACCTGAACAAGCTCACTGAACTGCTAGAAACAGCTGCCGACAGAGACCAATTCACTTATAAGTGCGTAAACAGAAATCAACTTCGCCTAAGTAGCACAAATATAATGGTCTATAAGAAACTTCTGTCGCTTGTAAGAGAAAACGGATTAATAGGTCATACTTTCAATACCAAGGATACAAGACCTTACAGAGTGGTTATACGTAATCTGCCTCCCTCCACACCCATAAGCATAATTAAGGAAGAAATAGAGGCAACGGGGAACACAGTTGTTGGAGAAATCATCAATGCCAAATATGGTTCTGAGAAGAAACCTACTTCAACATTCTTCGTTAACCTTGCTCCAGGGGTGAATAACAAAGCGGTAAAAGGGCTCAAATATATATATCACCAATCAATTGTTATTGAGGACCCGAGAAAGAAAAAAACAATTGTACAATGCCAAAGGTGCCAGCAGTACGGACACTCCAAGAACTATTGCATGCGTCCATACCGTTGTGTAAAATGTGGATTATCTCACAAGACATCTGAGTGCCCCAAGCATGATCGCTTAACTCCAGCTATGTGCGCTCTCTGCAACGGTCCTCACCCGGCCAACTACAAAGGCTGTGAGGTATATAAAGAAATATTGACCCGCAGGACTCTAAAGCCCACAGAGAAAATAACCACGACCCAAAAGAAAGTATCTAACACCAAGGATGGAACTTCTACCCTGAGTCCTCGCAATACCGCTGAGGCGAGAACTGAGACTTTTAAATCCACATACGCTGATGCTCTGCGACACAGTGTTGATGCAGCTGAGATAAAGAGTGGATCCACCTCCAGCATAACAGCTACTCATTAAACAAAC
This sequence comes from Helicoverpa zea x Helicoverpa armigera, assembly GCA_033682625.1. Taxonomy (NCBI): domain Eukaryota; kingdom Metazoa; phylum Arthropoda; class Insecta; order Lepidoptera; family Noctuidae; genus Helicoverpa; species Helicoverpa zea x Helicoverpa armigera. The sequence continues at coordinate 33,482 of JAWIIS010000102.1, read as the reverse complement.
CGAAAAGTTTGAGTGCATCTTTCAACAAATGAGTACTCTCATAAGTCTCATTACCAAGCTAGTCGACAAACTCTCAAAATGACTTGTCTAAGACTAGCTACTTACAACATAAATGGGTTAACCCCCAGCAAAAATGAAGCTCAACTCCTAATGATAGACCATAAACTAGATATACTACTTATATCAGAAGCACATTGTACTGCAACATCCGAGGTGAAATTTCCAGATTATCATTGTTACCTAACAAGCCATCCTGATGGAAGAGCTTATGGCGGCACAGCAATCATAATAAAAAAAAATAAAAAGCACCACCTACTACCAGCTTACAGAACCGACCATATACAAGCCACAACAATAGCTTTAGAAGATCAAACCGGAATCATACATATCTCAGAAGTATACTGCCCCCCAGACACAAAATAAATGAGGCAATGTTTTCCCATTTTCTTGAAATGCTCGGTAATCGCTTCATCGTTGGAGGTGATTGGAATGCAAAACACGTTGACTGGGGATCCAGGTTAACTACAACGCGTGGCAGGCAGTTAAAACTTAGCTTGGATCGTCACATCCTCAGTGCTATAACCTCTGCTGAACCAACATACTGGCCTAGTGATCCTGCTAAAATCCCTGACCTAATTGACTTCTTCATAACGAAAGGACTGTCTAGGAATTACATGAAACCAGAATCTTGTTACGATACCGCATCGACCATACACCGGTCTTGTTAACTGTTAGTACAAAAGTAATTGAGAAACCATGCCCTCCTAAACTTTACAATAAGCAAACTGACTAGGAGTTGTTCAGAAACTTCATAAACGACAATATTCAATTAAAAGTGGCCCTGAAAACTCCAGAGGACATAGATAATGCAGCGGAATGCATCACCTTATTGATACAAAGAGCATGCTGGATTAACACTCCAGTAATGAATCAAGTCAAAAAGCTGACCAACTATCCATTGGAGGTCAAAAAAGCAGTGACTGAGAAAAGGAGGCTCCGTCGAATTTGGCAACAAAGAGGCTGGAACAAGATAAGTCAGAATTCAACCGCGCAGCCAGAAACTTAAAAGACTTACTACAAAAATGGCATGACGACACACTGGAAATGCAGTTGGAGTCACTGACTGCTACTTCATCGTCTAACTACTCTCTGTGGAAGTTCACAAAAAACTACACAAGACCTACCAATTCTATCCCACCCCTTAGACGGGGCGATGGTTGGGCGAGAACTCCTCAACAGAAAGCAGACGCTTTTGCCGAGCATTTGGCAAATGTGTTTCGCCCAAATGACCCAGCTACCGACGCGTCCGAGGAGGATATCGATATAACGCTGAAACAAGATTTCCAATTATCTCCCCCTCCACGCTCAGCAACTGTCAGAGAAGTGTGGGCTGTTATTAGAAACTTGCATAATAAAAAAGCTCCTGGTTTTGACTTAATAACTAAAGACGTCTTAATCCAGTTACCGAAAAAGGCAGTTGTATTTTTGACAACCCTTTATAATGGAGTTCTCAGAGTGCAATATTACCCACAGATTTGGAAAATATCTCAAATTCTGATAATACAGAAAGCGGGAAAATCGCCAACTGATGTCTCGTCTTACAGACCGATCAGCCTACTTCCGATTCGCTCAAAGGTTTTCGAAAAAGTCCTGCTTTGCAGAATAATGCCTGTACTCGTTGAAAATGTTATCATACATTCTCACCAGTTTGGATTTAGATCTCAGCACTCTACTGTCGAGCAGGTCCATAGGGTGTGTGACAGAATCAGAAAATCTTTGGAAGAAAAACACTTTTGCTGTTCGGTATTCCTAGATATCCAGAAGGCATTTGATCGAGTTTGGCATAAGGGTTTACTGTTCAAGATCAAGGAATTTCTTCCCCACAGCTATTTTTTACTGCTTGAGTCCTACCTAACAGAACGAATCTTCCAGGTCAAAGAGTCAGAGGCAACATCTGAATTACTGAGCTTCAAAGCTGGCATACCCCAAGGATCAGTTATGGGGCCCATACTGTACACTCTGTTCACTGCAGATCTACCAGAAGAAGATGGTGTGACTACCGCTACATTCGCTGATGACACGGCAATTTTAGCCAGTAGTAGTGACCCCACAGAGGCTTCACAAATTCTTCAAAGAGGACTTGACAAAATTTCAAAGTGGTTGCAAACCTGGAGAATTAAGGTCAGCGCTTCCAAATCTGTCCAGGTTACATTCACCCTACGTAGAGGCGACTGCCCACCTGTGATGCTTGACAATTCCATTCTACCCCACAAGGATACTGTGAGATACTTGGGCCTACACCTGGATCGAAGACTCACCTGGAACCACCACTTGAAGACCAAAAGAGAGGAACTGAACATACGCTTTAAAAACTTCGCTTGGCTGTTGGGGAGAAATAGCAAGCTATCAACCGATAACAAACTTTTGATCTACAAAGCTATTCTAAAACCAATCTGGACATATGGAATACAACTATGGGGTAGTTGTAGTGCTTCCAATATTTGTATCGTTCAACGGATGCAGAATGCTATCTTAAGATGCATATGCAAGGTGCCCTGGTTTGTTAAAAACAGCGAAATCCACAGTCAACTGCAAATTACCACAGTAAAGGATGAGATCCTTATGGCAACCAAAGCTTATCAAAGGAGACTTGAACTTCATCCTAATGACCTGGCCGCAGGCCTCAAAACACAATCCTATCAAAAACGACTAAAGAGAAAAGATATCTTGTCTGCACTATCATGAGCGTCAAGAAAAGTACAAATGAGTAGATGTTCTCACTGGAGGACACACTCTCATCAACATCGTTGTACAAGACATCTCTGTAACTGATTGCAGATTATGATTAAAACAAAAAAAAAAAAAAAATTCATAACGAACAATACGGTTTCACCAAAGGTCGCTGTACAACCGATGCTGGTGTAAGTTTGATCAAGCACATCTTTAAGGCTTGGGAGGAAGCTGAAGACTCCATTGGAATTTTCTACGATCTCTCAAAAGCGTTTGACTGTGTAAATCACGAAACGCTATTGCGAAAGCTAGAGCATTACGGAATCAAAGATACATCCCTCCAGTTATTAAAATCGTATCTAAACGATCGGCAACTTAAAGTTCAAGTAAACGGCGTAAATTGACTGGGCTCAATGATGGCAATGGGCGTACCACAAGGTTCCATATTAGGTCCGTTCCTCTTTCTAGTTTATATTAATAATCTTCCACGCCGATTTCGGCAACGGCGACCACTTCGACCCTAATGGCGTGCGTGTGCTCTCATGTGGCTGGAGTATCCAATTTTGTGCGTGAAAGTCCGCGCACACTGCGGACATGTCAGGGTACCAGCCACAAAGTTGTAGTTGATAGCTACAGGTGGTCGAGCTTTCAACTCATCTCGTTTGGCATCCAACTCAGAAAGTCGGCGTGCTTCAAAGTCAAAGACTTTGGCTTTAACGCGGCTTCTCCAGTCTCTGCGGTTGGATGCCAGATTCTCCCACTGAGACGGGTCAATGGAACAGCTTTTCATGTGACGCTTCAGCACATCCTTGTATCGCAGCAGCTGTCCGCCACGTTTCCGCTTGCCCTCCTGCAACTCGGAGTAGAGGATGCGCTTGGCCACTCTAGTATCCGGCATGCGCAGTACATGCCCGCACCAACGAAGCTGTCTCCTCATGAGGTATGCTTCAATGCCACCTACATTGGCTTTCCTCAACACTTCTGTGTTACGCACACGATCAAACCAACGGATATTTAATATTTTGCGCAGACATATGAGGTGGAAGCGGTCTAGTTGCTTGATGTGGCGTCGGTACGGTGTCCATGTTTCCGCTGAGTAGAGTATACAAGGCAACACAACTGCCATATACACAGAAACCTTTGTGGATATCTTTAGGTCATGGGAGCTGAAGACCTTCTTGTCGAATTTGCCGAAAGCAGCGGCTGCAGCACCAATTCTGCTATTGATTTCGGCGTCAAGGTCGCACTTTGATGTTATAATGCTCCCCAAATATCGAAATTTATCGACCTGCTTCAGGACATCTTCACCAAGCATAATGGTCAGTTCTTGACGTCCGTGATTGTCTGAAGACATTACTTCTGTCTTTTTGATGCTGATTTTTAGACCAAATGTACAGCACTGCTTGTGAAGGTTCGTGACTAGCTGTTGCAGGACTTCAGGGGATTCAGCCACGAAACAGAGGTCATTTGCATACATAATGTCCTGTATATGTGCATAGGACACCTTTGTGGTCGCCTTGAGTCTATTCAGGTTGAAAAGTTTGCCGTCAGTCCGATAACGAATACGAACTCCTTCAGGAGAAGAATTCAATACTTCCCGGACTACAACTGCGAAATATAATGCAAACAATGTGGGAGCCAGGACACAACCTTGCTTCACTCCACAGGTGACGGAGAAGAAGCTCGATTGGTCATCTTCAACCGCTACACAACATTGCATGTCATCGTGCAGGAGTCGCAGGAGTCTTATGAACTTCTCTGTACACCCCAACTTTCTCAGTACCTTCCAGAGGGCCTCGCGAGGGACGCAGTCAAAGGCTTTTTCCAGATCAATAAAGCAGAGATACAAGTGCTGTCCCTGCTCTCTACTTTTTTCCTGGAGTTGACGGACTGCGAATATTGCCTCACAAGTTCCTCTGTCTGGTCTGAAACCAAATTGGGTTTCCGGCAGAATCTTTTCAGAGAGGTTCCTGAGGCGGTTTAGAAGTACTCTGGCGAAGACTTTTCCTGAGACAGAGAGCAGTGAAATACCGCGGTAAGAACCACATTCCGACCGGTCGCCTTTGTTCTTATAGAGAGCCTTGACGCGTGATAACTTAAAAGTTTCAGGAACTTGTTCTTTCTCCCACATAAGCACAAACATTTCCCAGACGCGCGAATGCAGTTCCTCGCCGCCGTACTTCAGAAGCTCACCTGGTATAAGGTCTAGGCCAACCGCACGCTGATTTTGCTGTTGTTTGATGGCACAAAGCACCTCATGTTTAGACAAGGCATCATCCAATTCTTCTGCTATTTGAAGTTGAGGCAAACTGTCTATGTAGTGTAGATCGGCTGTTCGATCTACATTAAGTAGATTATTGAAGTGTTCTGCCCAACGATCTAACACTTCATTTTTGCTTTTCAGCAGACTTTTACCATCCAGCGACTTCAGTGGTTGTCGGCGCACCTCAGCGAGCAACCGCGATGGCGACCGAAGGGAGTGCTGCGGAGGCCGGGGCGGGGGCTGCCCCGGCTGGCGAGCCCGCGGCCGCGCTCCCTTCACTTCTCTCCGCGACGCGCTTGACCACGGGCACTTACCTGTTTTCTTGTTAATATTGTAATTTAACGGCATTAAAAGCCTATGTAATACAGTCCGCACACAGTTTTATTTATGAAGTCCCGTTAGGGCTCCTACAGTTTGGTCCTTCGCTATAAATTAACGCCAGTCGTGTCGTTAAAATTCGTCGATTCTGCATCGTCATTTTCAACGGTCAACGGTCATCGCCGATGCCGCGTGGAACTTCAACGTGGCCACCGAACACGAAGACAAAGAAGTCGTACCCGTGCAGCGTGCTTCGCCTTATAAGGAGCTGAAGTCATTTACTGGGAGTATAAACTACTTATTTGAGTGAGTCGTTCCAATTTAGTTATTTTTTTCCAATTTTTTCTTGGTGCATAATCGTTTTTTCCCATTTATTTCGTTGAGCAAGTACATTTACCCATTCACAAGTGATTTATTGTCAATAGTGCTTTAACGTAGTGTTTATTTCGACGCTTCTTCATAATTGCATAATTTGTAGTAACACTTGTGCGCGCACGCAACTCACGCCACACAGGTGTTAACGTAACCTTGACCGATCTCAGTAATTAGAACCGGTCCCTTTTGTTTGCGCGCAGCTGTTTTTTCTATAAGAAGCTCATTAGTGGTATCTATCGCCTTACTGCAGTTAAACACGTGGTTTTTTGCTTTGTTAATTGCACTTCAAAATGGCAGACGCTTTAAAGACTTTACTTAGAAAACGTAGTTCATTAAAATCAAAGCTTACGATTTACAGCAACTATCTAAATTTAGTTAAAAGTAGTGCACATATATCTGAGATGCAACGATTAGACCTGCAGGAACGTTTTAATAAGTTCGATTCCTTACATAGCCAATTTGCTGAATTGCAGACAGAAATCGAATTGCTTGCCGATGATGCTGAGACTGCGTTCGTGGAGCGTGAGGAGTTTGACCGCCAGTTCTTCAATCTGGTGGCACACACGCGCAGCCTGCTCGGTTCTTCGGTCAACGGTGCTGGTTCTGAGGCGGGCTTCAAAGATGCTGACTCAGGTGCACATGTTTCTAATAGCTTTGTTCGTTTGCCAAAAATTGATTTGCCTCACTTTGACGGGAACTACCAATGCTGGCTCGAGTTCCGGGACACGTTTACGTCATTGATTCACAATAACGCTAGCATAAGCAACATAAATAAGTTCCATTACTTGCGTGCTTCTTTACAAGGTACTGCAGCCTCTTTAATTAAAAATATAGAATTTAGTAGTGATCATTATAAGATTGCTTGGGACTTGTTGTGTGAGCGGTACAACAATGAGTACCTGCTTGTGGCCAATCATTTGCAAGCTTTATTCTTTGATGTTAAGAGCGTGTACGCTCGGCGCGCGATGTCAACTTTAGGTAATTCAACGCAAAAAACCGCGCAGACTAGCGTCGCGGCTGTGTGCGTGCCTATCATACTTCACGTATAGTCACACAAACCATTTTGATCCTTTCGAGTGAAATTGGTAGAACAAAAAATATATTATTTAGTAAATAGTTAATAGCGGGAAAATAGTGTAAGTCTATGGATGTCTAAAATATAAAAGCATGAAAATAAGTCGTTAATACTTACACTCTTTTGCAAAAAAATCGGGCACCTATGAAAACCTTGGTTTTGAGGACTTTCTGTATATTACATACAATTTTCAACAGTACTAAATAGTCGACTGATGATTAATGACAATGTTAAGAGTTTCTGTATTTTAACCGATTTCAAAAAAAGAAAGGAGGAGGTTTCAATTAGATTGTTTTGTGATTGTTCTCAATTTGATTGTTCTCGATTTCTCAAAGACGCCTGGACCGATTTGAAAAATTGATTGTTTATATGAATGGTCCAGTCCATCCAGACCGAAAAATTGTGGTCAAATAACAACAATTGCCGGAAAGCCAAATATTGGTGAAGAGCTTGGGTTTACCATTGCAAATAAAGTTTTATGTTATCTATCCTATATGCTTCAAAAGTTATTCGAGATCAAAAGTCAAAATTTGGGTACATCCAAAAAAAAAAAAAAAAATTATAGCTCGATTGGTAACAGACATCTGCAATAAGTGATTTCTAGCCTAAGGAGTCCGCCATATTGGATTTAGACTCGCGACACATTTTTTTTCGAGTTATTCATAGCAAGCCCTTTCATTTGATACCCATATCGTAGGAATGCATTAAAAACATTTTTTTCTCCATCTTGGGTATACCGCCATATTGGATATAGAATCATACATTGTCATTAAAACTGAACATTCAAACAAAATTTCAACTCAATCGATAAAAAAAATATGCTTCAAAATTGAGCTTTAAATAAAATAGTAATGTATCAAGATTTGTTGGTCGCGCTTGAAATGTACTCTATTCTCGGTATCCACGGCAGAGGTTATTCACCCTACGCGATGTGACGGAGCGACACGTCCTCTCTCTGTGAAGCCTTGCGGCGGTCTGGTTTGAGTTGACTCGCGTGCAGCGTTTCATAGTAGTTTTTAAATAATTTATAAAAAAATAAAAACGAGAGATTAAATTATAATATAAAGTTTATGTTTTAAAGAAATAGTTATATTACTATAGTAAATAATTGTTATATTAAATTAAGTAAGATAGATAGGTAAAAAAAGCATTTGAAATTCACAATTTTTCACATTGTTAAAATATTTTTTTCTGAAAGATAGAGACCTAAATCAAAAAATGTTTTCAACTAACTATAGGCATGGGGATTTCGTCTATGAGTAAAAAAATAAATATGATTAGATTTGCCACTGTTTTCACATGAATTTAAGCTTCGAAATAGACGCTGAACGGGAATTTTATAAAACATCTGTTACGTTATAGGGGTTTTAAGTATTTAAACTACACAAATTGAAATTTTTGTTCAATTAACTATATGGACAGTGAAATTACCTTGCGTTATTAAAAAATAACATAGTTATATTATAAGTAGTTACTGAGAAACAGTGGTTTGAAAAGTACCATTTTAGGCCAAATCGCGCGCGGTTGACGTACACGCTCTTAAGTCAATAAATAAGGAGTCTAGTGTTTCCATTAGAAATCTTGTTGACGTTATTAATAAAAATATTTGGGCACTAGCAAATTTAAAAAGGCCTACTCAGCATTGGGATGACATCATCATTTTTGTCATGGTCAAAAAGCTAGATTTAATCACAAGTCGTGAATGGGAGGAATACAGGAATAACAACATAGTAGGTTATCCAACAACTACTCAATTTTGTTCTTTTCTAAACAGGAAAGCAGACTGGTTGGAATCTGTGGAATGTAACTTTCAGGATAGTAATATTGTGGCCTTGAATAGTAATACTAATTTAAATAAACATAATAATAATTCATCTAAACAAAAACACTCAAATAAATCAAATAATAATTCTCATAAAAACAATAATAAATGTCCACTTTGCTCCCAAGTACATACATTATATAAATGTGAATCTTTTAGAAGCTTATCTATAGAAAATCGCATACAAAAGGCAAAAGAATTAACTGTTTGTCTCAATTGCTTACGTATTGGGCATTCTGCTAATAACTGTAAGTTTTCAAATTGCAGATACTGCAAACTTAAGCACAATACGCTTTTGCATTTAGAAGCTAGTGAACCCAAACCACTTTCTAATCCTCTGCCTTCTGCACTTCTTTCTGTATCGCCAACTACTTCAGATGTTGCGCTTTCAGCTAATTCTATGCAGCTTGCTACTTCTTCGCATGTTTTCCTGTCCACAGCTTTGGTGAACGTGACCAGTGCGACGGGTAAGAAGTTCACTGCGCGCCTACTGCTGGACAACGGCAGTACGGCCAACTTTATCACGCAGAGTTTAGCGGAGCAATTGGGTTTGTCACAACGCGGTATGAGCACCAAGGTAACGGGTATTAATAATCATGTATCCACCAGTACACAGTCTTGTCACCTTTCTATAGAGTCTTTATGCTGTGCCTTTACTGTAGACATTGATTGCCACGTTCTACCTGAGATCACAAAGGTCCTACCATCTTCGTTTGTAAATGTTAAACATTTATCCATACCTTCAGGCCTTACATTGGCAGACCCGAACTTTAACGTTCCGTCGGCTGTCGACATTCTAGTAGGGGCTGAAGTATTTTGGAATGTCATAGGGTCCAACACGATAGACTTAGGAAAAAATCTACCTAAATTGTGCGAAACTAAATTTGGATGGTTTGTATCTGGTAGTATTTCGCATCAATCTAGTTTTCTTTCCTCTGCGTCTACTCACTTTTGCCATCATTCCAGCGTCACTCCCGACTTAACTCAATTTTGGGAGCTTGACCAAGTCTCATCTAAGCATTCGCTCTCTCTTGAAGAGAGAATGTGTGAACAACATTTTGCAGAAACCACCGTCCGTAATAGTGATGGCGCGTTTGTTGTTAAAATGCCTTTTAAGGAAGATCCAAGCTCGCTAGGACATTCTTATGGTAATGCTAGGAATCGTTTTCTTTCCCTTGAGCGGCGATTTAAGCATGATCCTTCCTTCCACAGTAAATATAATGATTTCTTGCGTGAGTACGAGCGCTTAGGTCATATGACATTAGACACGGGCTGTACTCCTTCACCTGAAAATTCCAAGACAAAATATTTCATTCCACATCATGGAGTCATTAGGGATTCTAGCACCACTACTAAACTACGCGTAGTCTTCGACGCATCAGCCCCTACAAGTACGGGAGTGTCGCTTAACGACATTCAGATGGTCGGTCCGGTAGTGCAAGACGATCTGTTTTCCATTTTAACACGTTTTCGTCAGCACAAGTACGTGGTCTCAGGTGACGTAGAGAAGATGTATAGAGGTATCCAGCTCAGTCCAGACCAGCGCTCTCTTCAAAAAATTGTTTTTCGTTTTGATCCATCAGAACCTCTCAGATCTTACACATTAAATACAGTGACCTACGGTACTGCGTCTGCTCCTTATTTAGCCACCAAATGTTTGGTAAGTTTGGCCGATAACATTGAGGATAATCGGGTAAAGAGAGCCATACAGCGCGACTTCTACGTCGACGATTATTTAAGTGGCGGGAGCACCATATCTGACACTGTAGATATAACAAAAGCAGTAAGATCAGTTCTTTCATCTGCCAAATTTAATTTACGCAAATGGCGTTCAAATAACGTAGAAATTTTAAAACAAATTAATTCAGAAGTAGTAAATAACAATGATAATAACACTCTTCAATTTTCTGAGCATGGTCTCAACCCAGCTCAATCTAAAACCCTAGGGCTTAATTGGGTTTGTGATTCTGACTCACTCACTTACACAATAAATATAACGTCTGCTAATAAAGTCACTAAACGTCACATCCTCTCTGTTATCAGTCAGATTTTCGACCCACTGGGCCTCGTAGGTCCGTGCGTTGTCGAAGCGAAAATTCTAATGCAGCGTCTTTGGCTGAATAAATACGACTGGGATGATGCAGTATCGTTCGAGGTAAGGGACGCTTGGTCTTTGTTTGAGAGCACAATAACGGCGTTAAATTATTTAAAGATTCCTCGTTGCGTTTTGCATGAAGACTCCATTGCACACGAAATACATGTTTTTACCGACGCATCCGAAAAGGCATACGGCGCTTGTGTGTATATTCGGTCGGTGCGGTGCGCCGCGGTGCGCCGACATACTCCCCGGGTTGAAGGATGCTCTTCAAAAGTCTTCGATAGGGAGCGGGCAGATGCAGTTGAAGGCACGACGAATGGTGCCCCTCCTCGTCTTCAGTGGTACCTTTATGAAGTTGGTGGTACCCAGGAGATTGCGAATTTCGCTATAGAAATCACCGAGCTGATTAGTATCAGCAAGCGACTGGATGTATTGAGCCTTGTCTTGCCACCATTTATCTTTAGTGTGTCTCGTGAGTTTACGCAACTCACGGTCACTCTCTCTTATAAGTGCGCTGTTATTACTGCGCTTGAGAAGTTCTCGGTGTTTGGCAATAGCTTTAGAAAGAACTTCGTCGTTCTCATCAAACCAGTCTTGCTTGCGTTTATTTTTTAGCCCTATGGTGTTAATGGCTACGTCAAGAATGGACGACGATAAAGCGTTTCAGTCTGCATCAATATCACCGGTATTTTGATGAGAGTGTATATCACATGCCAGCGTTTCAGCGTATTTGCTTCGGGGTCCCGGATGTTTGAGTTTCTCAATGTTTATGTTCTGAGGCTTTTTCCTGCTAGCCCTGAATGGTCGCCGAAGGCAAAGACGCAGTTTGGTGACAATTAGTCTATGGTCCGTCCAGCAATGAGCACCGCGCATAGCACGAGTGACTAGGACCTGAGAGATGTCTCGCTGCCTCGTGATGGCATAGTCAATGAGGTGCCAGTGCTTAGAACGTGGGTGCATCCACGTAGTTTTGTGCTTAGCAGCAAGGCGAAACATGGTGTTTGTGATTGCAAGTTGGAATTAAGCACATAAACTAAGCAGCAACTGGCCATTAGAGTTGATGTTGCCTACCCCATGCCTACCCAAAACTTTATGCCACGCTTCATAATCTTGACCAACTCTAGCATTGAAGTCCCCTAACAAGAGAATCTTTTCTCTGTTCGGTATTTTATGGAGACATTGTGTAAGTTCTTCATAAAATTTATCCTTGATGTCGTCAGAACTATCTAGCGTCGGTGCATAGACACTGATAACATTAAGGAAATTGTCACCGTCTAAGTGAAGGCGCAATGTGGTTATACGGTCCGAGATGTGGATTGGACATTCTTGAAGTGTCTTCACAAGATTATTCTTGATCACAAAACCAACTCCCGACCTTCTTGGTTCTGTTGCAGCAGTGCCCTTCCAGTAGAAAGTGTAGCCACCGCCATGCTCGACTAGCTCGCCCTCATCGGCAAGGTGGGTTTCGCTTACAGCAGCTATATCAATGTTGTAGCGGCGGAGTTCTCGAGCAACTATGGCTGATTTCCGTTCTGGGCAGGCGTTTGTCTCGCGGTCGAGAAGGGTGCGAACATTCCATGCACCAAAAGTCAGTAAAGGTGTTTTACGTTTATTACTGTTGTTGTGTCGACCACGAATAAAAAGATGCGGAAGCAGCCGTGGTTACTGCTATCCAAAGAGTGTTTGGGGTGAGCATTTTTTTAGGGCACCTTTTCTAGCCCCCTCCCAGGCTGAGCAAGGAAAGCAGTGCTCCCCTAAAAAGGGCTGCTTTGTCGCTCTGGGTGCTGCCGGATTCCCTCTGTCCCCCCAGCTCAAAGAGAAAACGACCACGGCATGTACTCACACCCCCAGAGCCGCTAGTGTGCAGGTCTCAGACAAAGCTCAGGTTGCATCAGCCCGAACCTCTCTACCTCAACCTATCGCCACTAGTCTTCGCCAAATCGGGGTCCATTATACGGAAGCAGTCAGATGCGCAGGATATATTACAGTGCTCAAACATACGCGCAAACGCAAGAGCACTCTCTCGTCTAACATCCCTTTATCCGATGGAACGGTGAACCGCTACGATCGGAGAAATGTTAGATGCAGCAGTTTGACATACGATAACACGATCCCTATCGCTGCCTCTAGGCCTTCCTGCGATGCCTCGGTGTCTTGCCACCAGTGGTGGTCTGCTATTTAGCCAAGACACAATTTCGGGGGATTTCCGATCAGGCTTGGGAGATGTTGTTACCAAGCGCCGGCGCCGACGGTAGCCGCCGCGCTACTGACGGCGCTCGCCGCCGTGCGACACTGTGGCGCCCTCCAGCGGACACGCCAGGTACTGTGGAGAGCCTGCTCTCGCACACGTCCGGCACCGGCGGTGACCGCCGCGCTACTGACGGCGCTCGCCGCCGTGCGACACTGTGGCGCCCTCCAGCGGACACGCCAGGTACTGTGGAGAGCCTGCTCTCGCACACGTCCGGCACCGGCGGTGACCGCCGCGCTACTGACGGCGCTCGCCGCCGTGCGACACTGTGCACGACACTGTGGCGCCCTCCAGCGGACACGCCAGGTACTGTGGAGAGCCTGCTCTCGCACACGTCCGGCACCGGCGGTGACCGCCGCGCTACTGTTTATATTAATGATTTGCCCTATCTATTTGATAATCAACCTAGGATGGTGTTGTTTGTCGATGATACCCCTCTTATTTTTAACATTGATAGGCGTAGACGTAACCTAGACGACGTAAACAATTCCATTATCCAGGTCCAAAATTGGTTCAACGCAAATAACTTGGCTCTTAATGAAAAAAAAAACGAAATGCATTCGATTTTCATTGCCAAATGTAAAAAGTAGTGAATGTGACATAATACTCAACAGGCAAAAACTAGAATTTATAAATCAGACAGTTTTCCTGGGAATCACTCTTGACAAAAAACTACAATGGGGACCCCACATAACACCTCTTGCGGGTCGTCTTAGCTCGGCCGCCTATGCTATTAGAAAGATGAGGCAGCTAGCGGACGTAGAAACAGCTAGACTGGTATATTTTAGTTACTTCCACAGCATCATGTCGTACGGCATTCTGCTGTGGGGACGAGCTGCTGACATTGAATGCATATTTATCTTGCAAAAGCGAGCTGTCAGAGCTATGTACAACTTACGTGGTCGTGAATCTCTTAGGGAACTGTTTAAAAACATTAATATTATGACCTTGCCTTGCCAATTTATATATGAAAATATCATGTATGTTATATAATTATAACACTCGAAATAAAAATAAAATAGCTATCCCGCAGTTTAGACTATCTAAAGTACATACAACTTTCATGGGATATTGTGTCAAATGTTATAATACCAGACAACATTCTAGAACTAAATGACATGCGGTTTAAAGCTCATATAAAAGCCACACTTTGTAAAAACGCATATTATAAATTAGAAGATTATATTCGAGATAAAAATGCTTGGAAACATGCTGGTCCTGCTCCATAGGACGCACTGCCAGTATCAAATTATAGCGAATTTAAAATTACACCCGCTAGTAAGATTGTGTTATTCTTTTGATTGTTTGTTTGTAACTTTGTACAAAAATATAAACTGATTTGTAAATGTGAACACCATGTAGCATTTTAATCTTTTTTTTTTAATTTTTATTTATTCTCATATTCTTTGTCTATTGTGATTCTACATGATCTTCGCATGTTATTATAGTATGTATCAATACATACAAGCTGTAATACCTATTATTTTAAAAAAGAGTAACCATGGAGTAACCGTGCTCGCTCCAACTCTCTTTGCCCTGTACTTTGCAGTTGTCGTTCAATGTCAAGAAAACCGAAGTCATGGCACTTGATACTGTGAACAGTGCCCCAGTTGACATTAGACTCGGAGATGTCTCGCTTAAGCAAGTAAACCAATTCAAATATCTTGGCAGCACCATAACATCCAGGTGTCTCCTTGATAACGAAGTCAACAGCCGAATAGGAGCAGCTGCTGCAGCTTTTGGTAGACTTCGTGCCAAGGTGTTCCGCTCACATGACATAAAGCTCTCTACAAAAGTAGCTGTGTACATGGCAATAGTTCTGCCAAATCTCCTATATGCCTCTGAGACTTGGTGTCTATACCGCGAGCATATTCGGACATTAGATAGATTCCATCTAAAATGCCTACGTGACATTATGTGCATCCAGTGGTCGGACCGTGTTCGTAACACGGAAGTACTTAGACGCGCTAATGTCAGCGGTATTATGGACTAACATTATATATATATATAAATATAAATGGACTAACATTATATATAACATCATATCACGGTAATGTGGACGGACATTCACTGCAAAAATTGGCTTTGTCAGTCACTGGAGAGCACACCAGCGAAGCTCTCAAAATTAAGCGCAGATCCAAGTCGCTGTGGCCGAAATCGGCCAGGATCAATATATATATATATGTCGGAGATAGATCAATTACCACTGTGGATATCCGATCAAAAATGTGACAGATAGATGTCAATGTCAATCACCGTTGTCTGTATCCAAACAAAAATAAAAAAAAACAACAATGTATGACCATAGATTAAAAATGGTTCGCGCCCCGGTGCGTGAACAATAGTAATATCCAAATGAATGTTTTGATTCTTTTATTATCGATTATTATTAAGTAATCTTGCCAATTTATTGTCTAATAAATCAAAACTGAATTTATAAAGTACTCAGTAAACATGTGAATTGAATTTTGGACTACTTATTACAATAACAGAAATTAATTGGATTTTGTCAATACCCACAATAACATGTTATTTTGATTATTTTAACGTTTAAATGCGATTGTCTAATTACAATAATCATTCTTGGATAATTTAACAACTTTGCAATGTAAAAGTCTTGTAAGAATCTAGTTAGACTAAGTTAAATTTTAATTATTTTGTATCAAGTAAACGCTTGGCGCGCTTTCGCGCGCTTTGGACAGAGTTGTTGCGGAGAGGGGTCATTGTTCGAACGTCCTATAAAAGGACATGCATTTGATGACGAAATCAGTCTGTCTTCGAATTAGACTCATTATAGAGCTCCTGCTCCCGACAAAACTGTCGGTTTCCTTGGTACAGCCTCGCTGTATATTCACATAGCTGTATTGGCATACAATACACTTTGTACTTGGGTGGCTTACGCCGCTGTACGGACTGTGACCTTAGGGTCTGTTCGTTTCGCCATATTATTTACAAACATACTGTGTATGTGGGTGGCCTATGCCACTGTACGAACTGTGACCGTAAGGTCTGTTCGTGGTCTACCTAATTTATTGTTTTAAACTGTGTATATTGTGTGGATTATTATTCTGTGTAATTAAACATTTTTATTTTGTATTAAAGTCTTGTCTATCCCAATAAAATGGGGACTCCAAACCCTGATGGTGTACCGCTCGGCTGATCCTGATCCTACATATATGTTATGGACCAAGTGATAAATTGGGCAGTATACATAATGCTCGGTCATTATGAATAATGCCCAATATGAGAGTGCAATTTGATAATAATTATTAAAATAATCAAATTGACCGGGCACTATACATATTGCCCGTGACCGTTTGGGCAAAGTAATACAAACATATTTAATTTCATTTTTTTTATTGTTATTGACATTTAACTTATGTGTTACAGCCTTTTTATCGTCCCACTGCTGGGCACAGGCCTCCTCTCACATGGAGAAGGATTGAGCATTAATCACCACGCTTGCTCAATGCGGGTTGGTGATTTCAGACTTTAGTCCAGGTTTCCTCAAGATGTTTTCCTTCACCTTTTTATCAGCCATTGGTGTCTAAGTATACTTAGAAAGTACATACAAACTTAGAAAAGTTGCATTGGTACTTGCCTGACCCTGGAATCGAACCCACACCCTCATACTCGAAAGGTTGGTTCTTTACCCACTAGGCCACCACGACTACATTTAACTTAAAATAAACTAAATATTAAACCACTTAAATAATCAGCCTCATGATTTGGATTAATTATGAAGGACTTCTGCCTTAAAAATTCACTAGATTTTGCATTTAAAAGTTAAGGAAAGTCATATTAAAAACAGAACATAAAATATAATTAAATTTAAAACAAAAAATTTACAACATATCTTTGTTTTATACAAATGACTTATTATTATAAAACAAAATAAATTAAAGTTTAAGCGATCGGACCCATTATTTGGCATAATTAACTTTTATTTAGCTTCTCTAAATAAAAGTCACATAGAAAATATAATTAAAATAGGGTGCTATTTAAACAGGCTTCTTTTTAATATCATTACTCGCCTCCAAAAATGTATGTTGCCTTCTAAATTACTAAGTCAGCCACAATTAAATTTGTAGCATGCATAAAATATATTTATTTATTTATTTATTTATACTTTTAATTCAGGCTACTAAGGCCCATAAAAAATACATTACAAAAATATAAAAATACTTAAACTAATACATAAGGTTGTAACAATAAAAATACAATACTATAATATTTAACTTAAGATGCTATACATACATACAAAATAACAAAGTAAATAAAAACTACTGCACACGAATCATCGGCGTCGTGTTACGCTGACTGGTGTCACATAGCCGGCCACGAAACCGGCGGAACAAAACACCTTTCGGCCAAAGGTCTTCCTTAAGGAACTTGTCGAGATCGCTCGTCGGAACACGCACCACAAACGAATTGAATTTATTTAGCTTCTAATTTTTTTACTCAGTACGTTTAAAATATAACACATCCCATATCAATTGACAGAGCATGGAAGTAAGCATGCAACATGCAGCAAGCATGGCTTCTCTCACGGCTCCAGCGCTGCGGGGCTCCGGCGGTCCCATGCGAGCTTAACGTCGCAGATGGTTTTCACGCTCACCACGCTCGCAGGCCGCCTCGCCCCGCGCCTACGCGGTTTTGAATTGCACTCTAGGGGTAGGGCAGACAAGACTACGTGGAGTCGGTTTTGCAGCGATTCGTTTTCGTCACTTAGTTCAGTTTTTAATACAATGTTTTGAATCCAAATTAAATTCTACCATAAAAAAAAAAACGAGCCAAGAAAAATGAGATAAAAAAAAACGAGGCCGAGTTAGTAAATTAGATGACAATTGTCCAATAAATAATTTTGTGGCTAGATTTATAATTTCCCATTAAAATAGAACATATAATTTAAAACAATAATCATAAAATATGTAGCAAGTAACATGATTTATTTTTAGAACATCTGCCACTCTCGCACCGCATAAAATATAGCTTCATTATCAGATTGCCCAACTATCATGTAGCAATATAATAATGCCCGTGCAATGTGATAAATAATGAAGTTAAGATAGTTATTAATCACTTGGCCCGATAAAGCTAGTCCTAGCTAGTAGCTAGTAGTAATTAATCACATGGTCCATAACATATATAATCTTCGCAAGTACGATCATGTGTCTGCTTATCGAGAACAGCTTAGATGGCTGCCAATTAGGCAAATACGTGAGATGAGAGCATTAACTACTCTATTCTCTATTCTTCATACTCCTTTTTCACCTCCTTATTTGTCATGCCACTTCCAGTTTTTGTGTTCTCAACATGACAGAAATTTGCGTTCCTCCAACAACCGTCTTCTCCAATGTCCCTCACATCGGACAGATTTCCTTAATTCCTCCTTTTTGTCCAATCTATTCTTTTATGGAACAAGTTGCCCTCGGAAATTAGGATGGTAAATAGCCGATTCTCTTTCAAATTGAAGCTTTGTGAGTATCTTCACCAGAGTTTGCAGAATTAACACAACTGTGCATTTAATTTTGTGTTATTTATATATTTATTAAATATTATATATGTCGGAGGCGTCATAAGGATAGCACTATCGTCCGACATCAGTTAGGGTAATCAAGCAAAGAGATAAATTTGGATCTACAACGCTAGGCAATAACACTAGGTACGCTAGACGTGACGTAGGGTAGTAACGCCACGAACACTCAATGAAGACTCGACCAAGACTGAACTAAGACTGAGCTCCGCGGACGCCGCGCTGACCGCCACGACTCCGCCAAGCGCGCCAAATTGTTGTTTCACCGAAAACGCCACCAGAGGGCGCGCTTGCGGCTCGTTCAGTGACCGTACTATTGACTATCTCCGACACGGCCATAACTGACATACACACGTCCTCGTGTGGCTACACATTGTACCTGGTGACAGAAGAAAACAAAACTGGAGTAATTTTTCAGCTCGGCCTACCTGACTACACGAGTAGGAATGACAAAATAATTTTAAACAAAACAGAAACGAAATGTTTAGAAAGAATGCCACAATCTTAAAATCAATCGAAATCAGATTACACAATCTCGAATCAATGCACCATGTAAATGATCCAGACAGACCTAAGTCAATCAGGAATCGATAGGCTCCAATCCTTCTCACTGGGCGTGTCAAAGATGAAAAATGATCAGTCCTTCTCACTGATATGATTTAGAATGATCAGTCCTTCTGACTGATATGATTTAGAATGATCAGTCCTTCTGACTGATATGATTTAGAATGATCAGTCCTTCTGACTGATATGATTTAGAATGATCAGTCCTTCTCACTGATATGATTTAGAATTATCAGTCCTTCTCACTGATAAGTTATCACAATGACGATATCTTTGACACAAGCATTCCAGTCCTTCTCACTGGAACACTCCTAGGGTCTACCCAAGGGATATCAGTCCTTCTCACTGATAAGTTGTCACAATGACGATATCTTTGACACAAGCATTCCAGTCCTTCTCACTGGAACACTCCTAGGGTCTACCCAAGGGATATCAGTCCTTCTCACTGATATGGTATGGTAGGAATTGCATCTGAACAATGAACTTTGCAATGGAATTAGTAGCATTAACTTGAAATAAAATCAGCGAAATCAATTCGCACAAAATCAGTCGCAATCATCAGACAGATACAATTATCATGCGTGCATTAATTAGAGTTCGATGAAGTACCTTCGCATGCGTCATCGACCTCCAAATCAACAGCAACTAAATCTAATTCAGTTGGAATCTCAGCTTGGGGCATCCTTCTAATGTGATCATGGGCATACTCGTAGGTTCTATTACGAGTTAAAGATTTCAAAACATAGCGATCGTCTTTAAGTAACTCAAGAACTTTAAATGGCCCTTTAAACTTAAGGTCAAGTTTAACTGGACTGCGGTCTTAATTTTTTATTAAAACTAGGTCACTAACTTATCAACGAGACAGATTGCCTCCCAAGGTTATTAGTGTCTTACGACCATTAATCACAAAAATAAACCAAAAATGGATCGGTCTCACCGGGTTTCCACTCAACGTGCGTGACGATGCACACATCGCTATAGCGCGCAGTACAGCGACTTTCGCGAACGTGAAGCCACGGAGATGTACGAGCACCAACACTCCGAACTCACGATAACACACGACACGTTGGGCTCCTGGCAGCTGGCATGCTCCATTCAACGTCGTAATTTTCTCGCCGAATTGCACAATAACCACCGTCATTGTTGAAACATGAAAAAAAAGACAAATTCGGTTAATTTTCTAACCTTCAATAACTAGCTTGACATTTAACAATGGAAACGATACCATTACCATAACCGCGGTTACCATACTTGTACCTTCGCTGAAATTCTTAATTCAAATTATCGACGTTCCATTTTTTTTTTTGTTAGTGGGTAGAAATTTATCTTCGCATGGCGAATTCGAAACGCATGTGGGCATTTGGATTGCATCCCACTTCTGATGTCGGAGGCGTCATAAGGCGTCCGACATCAGTTAGGGTAATCAAGCAAAGAGATAAATTTGGATCTACAACGCTAGGCAATAACACTAGGTACGCTAGACGTGACGTAGGGTAGTAACGCCACGAACACTCAATGAAGACTCGACCAAGACTGAACTAAGACTGAGCTCCGCGGACGCCGCGCTGACCGCCACGACTCCGCCAAGCGCGCCAAATTGTTGTTTCACCGAAAACGCCACCAGAGGGCGCGCTTGCGGCTCGTTCAGTGACCGTACTATTGACTATCTCCGACATATATATGTAGGATCAGGATCAGCGCCTGAAGTGTGCGGGTTGCGGGGAGTCGATGAATGAAATAAAATATACGTGTAAACGCCACGAGTGATTTATTACGACTAAATACAATGGATACCTTAAGCTACAGACACACACATACACACTACACCACAGGGGTAGGAGAAAAAAAAAATTTTGACATACTATTTTTTTTTTTTTTTTAATATATATAAAATAACAAACATGAGACTAAAACAAAATTCCTATTTTTCAACAATTTTGTCCGATTTTTGTGTACCATTACTTCTTTATTATTCTTCATAATTATTACATTAGGTTCCTTATCTTCAATAACAATAAATGGACCATTATACAAAGTATCTAATTTGTTTGCAGTTTCATTTTTTAACAATATTAAATCACCTTTCTTATATGGGACTTGGTTTATGTTTTTATCATATACAGATTTGCGCACCTGTTTACCTTTTATTTATTTATTTATTTATTTAATATTTCTGCACATTTTGTACAAGGGCGGACTTAACGCCTTAGGCGTTTTCTGCCAGTCTACCTTTGGGTGGTGGAGAAATAGCAGTGGTAGGTGCAAAGATTATATATTATGACATTTAGTGTAAAAAAATAAATACTAATATATATTATACATAAACATACTATACATACATACTTAATACATACATATTACAATTGCCAAGAGAGACAAAATAAATTAAAAAAATAATAATCTACGGTAGCGACTCTGCCAATTTCCTGTGGATGTGGTCGCGTAATTTCTTTTTGAATGTATAACGACTGTTAACCATCCTGATCTCAAGAGGTAACTCATTCCAGAGAAGAATAGATTTCACAAAGAAGGAAGAATGAACAATATCTGAACGGTGAGCAGGGCAATGAAGAAGACGATTATTAGAGGAGCGGAGATTTTTGTTGTGCTGTGAACACACATACTGAAAGTGGGAGGTTAAGTATGAAGGTGAAGACGGGGTATATAGTATAGAAAAAAGAGTAGTTAATGCCCTCATCACACGTCGTTGTCTTATCGGTAGCCATTTAAGTTGCGCTCGATAGGCTGACACATGATCGTACTTGCGGAGATTAAAAAAGAATCGAATGCAATTGTTGAGAAGCCGGTCAAGTTTATTGAGCAGATCTGCATTCAGGTCGTAGTAGCAAACATCACCATAGTCGATTATGGGAAAGATTAAGGTTTGCATAAGCGTCGCCTTCACGTTAACCGGGAGAAAATTTTTCAAGCGATAGAGGAACCGCAACGTACCGGTCACTTTCTGACTGACAGCTGCAACCTGTGATTGCCAATTCAGCGTGGAGTCAAGGTGTAGGCCAAGATTTTTCACAGTGCAGCTGTACGGAATGTTGATACCATTAAAAACTAACGGTGGTAAGACAAGACCATCAACTTTGCTCATAGCTCTCGAGCCTCCAATAATAATGGCTTGACACTTGGTAGGGTTAACCTCCACCCCAAACCTGTCAGACCAATTCTTTACCACTTCTAAATCTGCGTTAATTTTGTCAAGTGTTTCCATTAAGTTAATAGCTTTGGTGTGACGGTAAAGCTGCAGGTCATCGGCATAGAGATGATACGAACACTGAAGTTCGAGAGTGAGAAGATTTATAAATATCGAGAATAGAAGAGGTGAGAGTATGCCGCCTTGTGGAACGCCAACATTCAAAGTCGACCAAGTTGATGAGCTTTCGTCCACCCGAACAGACTGCTGGCGATCCCGAAGATAAGAAGAAAACCAGTCTAATGCTTTAGAAGAGACCATCGAATGGGACAGGATAGATAGTAAGATATCATGACTGACGGTATTGAACGCATTCGAAAAGTCGACTAGAACCAACACTGTTAGGTTAGCGTCCTCCGCAGCCCGTCTAATATCGCCAGTCACTTTAAGGAGGGCAGAGGAAGTGCTGTGGCCCGGCCTAAACCCAGATTGAAGTGGGCTCATAAGTTTATTAGCATAAACAAAATTCGCAAATTGTTTATGAGCACAAGCCTCAAGCACTTTGGACAAGAATGGAAGAATAGAGATTGGGCGGAAATGACTGGGGAGAGTGGGGCTGGAAATTTTGGGAAGAGGTCGCACGTAAGCTTTTCGCCAAAGCAAAGGGAAAGTTCCAGAGTAGAGGGAATAGTTTACAATGTGAGTAATAACAGGAAGGATCGGGACAAGGATGGTAATAATCATTTGGCGACTGATGTTATCACATCCCATCGCTTTAGATTTAATGGATAGGATAATTCTTCTGATCTCTCCCTCATCGACTGGCTGAAAATTAAAAGGATTAATATCAGGACGCGTTAGACTTGCTATAAAGTTGAGAGTATCCTGTTTGGTTAAATAATCCAAATTGGACGATGTGCTAAATTGCTTATTTAAAGCATCTAAGGTAATGGAACTAGGTAGGTCTAAATTTCGCGATTTGCCAATACCCAGAGTCCTAAGGAACTTCCAGATATCAGCAGAAGTCGATGATGAGACATTGCTAAGTATATGGCGACGTTTAGCGTTGCGTATCATCAGATTACACCGATTCCTAGCAGCTTTATATAGAGCCCAGTTTTCATCCGTACGTTCCCTTTTAAACTTGCGAAACGCCCGGTCCCTCCTTCGCATGGCAATCTTGATAAGACTGGTCATCCAAGGTGCTGGTGGCCGTTTTATCCTTACCTTTTTAATTGGTGCATGGACATCGTACAGCTTGTTCACCAAGTTGTTAAAAATTGTGACCTTGTCATTTACAGAATCAGATGTCATCAAAGGTGTCCAATCAATATTGAAGGCGTCCTCAAGCAGCCGATCTACATCCATGCGTGAGAAACAACGCCTATGCAAAACCTTAATCTTGGGTTTAGGAGGTTTAAGGATATAGGAAAGGAAAATGAGGTCGTGATGAGAAAAGCCAGGAGCAAGATATTGACCGTGAGAGGAAATGAGGGATTGGTTGGAAATGATTATTAAATCCAGCCAGGAATCATCACCGATCGTGGAACGGTGAGTAGCCTGGAGAGGGAGTATTGTTAAGCAGGATGATTGTACAAGGTGCAGGAGTTTACGGGTACGAGGAGAGTTTGGGGCAAGGAGATTTGTGTTAAAATCGCCCATGATAATGTAATGTGCATACTCGGAACCCAGCGATTCTAAAACCGATTCAAAATCAGTGAAGTAGTCGACAGAAGGGGGGCAGTAGACAACACCAACGACAGCTTTGGCCCCCTTCACTGAAACCTCTAGAAAGAGATATTCAGCACTTACCAGAGGACCGGAAGAGCGAGCCAAAATCCTATAAGGAAAGTCTGATCGGAGGTAAATTGCCACGCCACCCCCTCTTCTCCCAAGCCGATCATTCCGAATAAGAACGAACCCAGGAAGAGAGTACGAGGTGGACAAGAGATCTGGTTTAAGCCAGCTCTCAGAAATCAGGATGGCGTGAACATTAGTGTTAGTAAAGGTCACAAATAGTTCACTGTAGTGACTCGGGACACTTTGCGCATTGATGTGACATACATTAAAAACTTTATTTAATTGCTGAAATTGTGTTCTCAAAGTATCTCCGAGGGTATCAGGCAAAGAACAGAAACTGTCATCGTTATCACCAGCATCCAAGGATTCATTAGCAGAGTGAAAACTATCACTAAAAGAATTCATAAAAGGCAAATTGTAAAAATAAAATAAATATTTATAAATATATAAAACTAAACAACTAAAACTAAAATAAAACTGTTTTTAACTATTTCAACACCACCCGCCAGCGAACACCACTAAATATTAA
Source organism: Helicoverpa zea x Helicoverpa armigera (assembly GCA_033682625.1). Lineage (NCBI taxonomy): Eukaryota > Metazoa > Arthropoda > Insecta > Lepidoptera > Noctuidae > Helicoverpa > Helicoverpa zea x Helicoverpa armigera. The sequence goes on along the minus strand of JAWIIS010000102.1, from coordinate 8,979 downwards.
TGCAGCAAAGAACAAAGAAAAAACATGAATAGCAAAACAGAACAAAAATAAAAAGAACCTGTCACTAAATTATCAAGGATAGCAATGACAAAAATCATAATATATAAAAAACAAAAACAAAAAAAAAAAAGATACAAGGAACGTTTACAATATGAGATCGAAATAGATTAAAACTGTCTTCAATGAAAATGCTAAACAACAAAACGCACATAGTTTTGTCTGTGCATGCTTGACTTGACACATGACATGACTGACATGACATAGACATTTGTTTGACATTAAGTTCTCTTCATCTTATAGATAAATATAATTAGATTCTAAAAAAATAAATATTTACTTGTGAGGGTAAAACTAGGAATGGTATAAAATTCGTGAACTTAAGCTAAGAGAGAGACATGAAGTTACATTACACAAAATAAAATAACAAATTAATTAGCAAAAGGAAAGAAGATGTATAAATACACTAAGAGGAAATTTAAGGAAAAAGTAAGTATAACATAATAGTTACATAATAAAGTAAAGTACAGCTACTGAAATGCCAGTCGTCACATACCTAATGTATAATTTGTTTCAGGTCAACCCTTCGAAGATGCATCAGACTTCACCGGGTACTTTTCAAGAAGCGGTTTCAGTTCGTCCATTGCAGAAATCCTATGACGAGTGCCATCTGAAGTCCTGACAACTATTACACCATCCTGCGACCAACATGACCGCATTCCGAAGTGCTGCCTGGCCTTGGTGAAGACGGACTGCCTAGTCTTGGTCAGGAACTCCTTAACTGAGATTTTCGTCCCCTTCAAACCAGTCTTCGCTTTCCAAATTGCAGACTTGACATCCAGACCAGAGAACCTCACAAGAATTGGCCTTGGGTGATCTTTACTGGGACTGCCAAGCCGATGTGCCACTTTTATATTAGAAACTGCAATGTCTTTGAGAGCCAATTTGCCATTGACTATGCTCATTATAGTGGCAGTGCAGTCCTCAGTGTCAGCTTCAGGAACTCCTTGGAAGATTAGAGCCTTCTTCCGGTGCTTCATCTCCAGGCCATCAATATGCAGAAGACACTCGGCGATTTGTTTCCTGAGCAATCCAAGGACACTGTAGATGAGCTCTCTAAATGCCCGGAACTCCTCTGCAATCTTAGCCACAGTATCTTTGGCGGGTCCTGCAGCCTGAATTTGTGCACCAAGTTCATCCATCTTCCGGGTGAAGTTCTCCTCAAGACTCTTTTGGATTGATAGGATCTCGGACAGCTGTGACATTCTTGTGTAATTTAACAATGTGCCTTGTGCTAAATTAATTCAGTGTTGTTTGGTGATGTGGCGGGTGGTGTATAAATGTGTATTCAATTATTACATTTACTACTGTAAGTACTAGCAAATACAGATGCAATAATATTTCAAAAAACAATTGTAAATACTATTAAATATTAATTTTAAAGGCTCAGAGAATCTGAGAAACGTTTAGACTTTTTGAACACCTACCCCCCAAAAAAGAACAATTTAACAAATTATTTTGTGCGTCTCTGTGTGCTACTTGCAAACGATATCTTAATTCTAAACTATAATTATCTGGATTATATAAAGGTTCTATGCTAGTACTTATTCTACTCGGAATGTCACTTGGTTTTCCAAAAACTAATTCATACGGTGTATATTTTGTAGAGGAATGTACAGTGTTATTAAAATTAAAGCACCAAAAGGGTAGCCAGTGGCTCCACGTTTCAGGGTAATTGCATTGTATTCTTAAGAAAGAACCTAAATGTTTATGTGCATTTTCGAGTGAACCAATCGACTCATGATGGTATGAAGTTAAGTTAAATTTTTCAATTTCTAAAAGTTTACAGACTTCTATCATAGTAGATGACATAAACTCAGTGCCTCTATCTGTTGCTATAGTTTTTGGGATTCCGAACCTTAAAATAAATTGATTAACAAATGCTCTAGCAACGGTGACCGTTTCCTTATTTTGAAGAGGATAAGCCTCAACAAAGGACATTGGGCAGATTGGTATACCCCACCAATAGCGATGTCATATATATCATTGGATAGGCCTTTTTATGTAGAACAACATTTACTATGATAGCTTTGCTGAAATGTTTGTCCGTTCTGAGATATAGATCAAAAACTGTGCAAAAGTTAAACTAAAGTTAACTTAATAATCTATTGATATCTCAAGTTTTTACAGGAAAAACTAAGTGAAATAAGTGTAAGTCTCCTGAGTCCTACCTGCTGTACCCGTTAGGGTCCATAATTGTTACTATTATTTTGCATTTGAACCTTATACTGTACTAACTGGATATTGGGCATAACAACAGACCCCACCAATAACAAAGTCATGCATATCGATGGATAGGTCTATTTCTCTAAAAAAAAAAAAAAAAACTCAAATGCAAAATAATAGTAGTACTAGTACTATATCTCAGAACGGACAAACATTTCAGCAAAGCTGTCATAGTAAATGTTGTTCTACATAAAAAGGCCTATCCAATGATATATATGACATCGCTATTGGTGGGGTATACTACGTCCCATATATTTGTGCCCATTGTCCTTTACTTAACTCACACTGTAACGTAAGTATATAATTATTACCATCTACATCTTGATCTACAGGACCAACTAAGTCTAAAAATACTTTCTCGAAAGCAAATGAAGCTGTGGTTGTTATCACCATCGGCTCTTTGGTATTCCGTGAATACTTAGATTTTTGACATTTTTCACATTTTGTTACAAACTCTTTTACGTCTTTTTCCATTTCTGGCCAGTAATATTTTCTTTTAATATTATTTATCATTCTACGAATGCCTGCATGGCCACTAGTAGGCAGTAGGTGATAGTCATTAATAATAAATTGTTTATCATTTTCATTATCAATTCTTGTTACACCTCGTAGAATACATATCCGTGGACCGGTCCATATATGCTTACTTTTAATCTCTTGTATTAGTTCTTTTATAAATAACGCGTTATTATTTGTTTTTATTATACATATTTCGTCGACATTAATATTTTTACTTAATTCACTTAATTTCTCCTCAAAAACGGCTCGCGTGTATTGTGCTTTGAAATCAAGATTAATGTATAAAACTTTCTTATTTTGGGAAAAAGCAAAACACTCGGTTTCTACTTCTATACCCATTCTTTTTCGAATCTTGTTCAATTCTTTTCCTTCTATTAAAATCATCTCTATAGCATCACTCGGAATCCGCAATAATTCCACGATTCTCGGTTGATCAGGCCGATAGTCTGTGTCATTATTGGTGATTTGAGTGTCACTCTTATTTGTAATATCTTCTAGTTTCTTTTTCTGCGCTCTAGTCCTTACATTAATTATTTTATTGTTTATACATTTTAATTCATTTGAGTTTATTGAAATTCTAGACAATGCCTCGGCTACGGCATTTTCTTAACCTTTAATATACACAACGTTAAAATCGTATTCTTCTAATGTTGACCTAAATTTTAATAGTCTACTCGATGGATCTTTTATTCCGAATAAATACAACAATGGTTTATGGTCCGTCATGATTGTGAACTTTTTACCTAAGAGATATGGCCTAAAATATTTTACTCCCCATACTATCGCAAGTAATTCCTTTTGTATAGTTGGGTAATTTTTTTCAGCTTTGTTTAAGGGCCGACTTGCATAAGCGACTGGTCTCATTTCTTTATTGCAAAGTACTGCTCCTACTGCAATGCCAGAAGCATCGGTTTGTAAAATGAACTCGTTTTCGTCTGAAAAGTCTGGATATTGTAAAACGGGTGGTGATACTAATGCTTTTTTCATGATTTTAAATGAGTTTTCGCATTATTTAGACCATATAAAGGGAACATCTTTACGACACAAGTTATTTAAAGGGATAGTTATTTCTGCGAAATCTAAATCTAAATATATAAAACTCAAAGGTGACTGACTGACTGACTGACATAGTGATCTATCAACGCACAGCTGAAACCACTGGACGGATCGGAATGAAATTTGGCATGACATTGAATTGACTGAATTTGGCATTGGTAGATGTTATGACGTAGGCATCCGCTAAGAAAGGATTTTGATCAATTCTACCCCCAAGGGGATAAAATAGGGGATGAAAGTTTGTATGAAACTTTGTCAATTTTAAACCGATCGGACTGAGACTTTGCATGCATAAAGCTACTATGGCGTAGGCAACCCTTAAGAAAGGATTTTGATAAATTCCATCCCTAAGGGGATAAAATAGGGGATGAAAGTTTGTATACATCTTCTTAGATTTTATGAAGAAGTCCTGATGACGATTCAGAATTTTATGATGACGTTCGCTTAAATACGATTTTGATTAATTCAACCCCCATTCAACCCTCACGGGTGATAAAATAAGGGATGATGAAGGATATATGATGTTTCTATGATGTTTTAAATCAAGTAATTGATGAATTTGTACCTAAATGTAAGTCTGCTTCAAGCCGCTACCCACCGTGGTTTGACAAATCAACTATAAAATCGCTTAAGGAAAAAAATAGACTAAGATTACGTTTCAAAAAATATAAAAATCCACGAGACAAAATAGAATTAATACTGGTAACCAAACGTTGTGAAGATATGGCCAAAAGTTTATACCAAAAATACATGGCAAATCTAGAGGTAGAAATAAACAAAAATCCTAAGTTATTTTGGTCTCACATCAAAACAAAGCGCGGGGGAACTAGTGCCTACCCCTTAACCATGACTGACGGACTGACTACATCATCTAATGGCCCAATCATCTGCAATCTATTTGCTGAGTATTTCTCATCTGTGTATACTCCTGACAGCAACTTAGTTTTTGATCACTTTGAGTCGGATTATTTACGCTCATTAAAAAATAGTCAATGCTTAACAATCCCAGATATAGACAACGACACCATACTGAATAAGTTGAAATCCCTAAACATCTGTAAAGGAGCAGGTCCTGACGGAATCCCTCCTTTCTTTATTGCTGCATGTGCATCGGCTCTTGTCACTCCTTTAAAAATTATTTACAATACATCCTTAACCACAGGAATTTTCCCGGCTGAGTGGAAGAGGGCCAAAGTGGTGCCTGTATTTAAATCGGACAAAAAAGATTCCATATCCAACTACAGACCCATCTCGATTCTCTCCACTTTCGCTAAGGTTTTTGAGTCGATGATATGCCCTCATATTCAACGCCATTTTGGTCTGTACCTTAGCGATCACCAACACGGTTTTGTTGCTTCTAGGTCTACAACAACAAATTTATTGACGTTCACGGAGTTTCTGGTACAGTGTATAGATGCGAATAAACAATGCGATGTTGTGTACACTGACTTTAGTAAGGCTTTCGACAAAATTTCGCACTCCATACTAATTTACAAGCTGTCCTTGTATGGTATCACCGGATTTTTGTTAAAATGGCTTGCATCTTATCTAACTGAGCGGGAATTCTATGTTGTTGTTAATGGTTTTCGGTCCGAGACTTTCTCTATAACTTCCGGAGCCCCCCAAGGTTCCCATCTCGCCCCAGTGCTTTTCAATATCTTTGTTAATGACCTTCCCCATTGTTTTCAATATTCGAGTTGCTTTCTTTACGCTGACGATTTAAAGTTTGCAAGATGTATCGAATCATCACACGACGCTATACTTTTGCAGGAAGATCTAAACAGACTATTTGAATGGTGCACCCACAATAGAATGGAACTGAACATTAAAAAGTGTTATCACATTAGTTTCTCCAGAAAGATGAATCATACGTGCTCAGAGTACATGGTTAATAACGAGAAAATACACAAGGTGGAAAGAATCAAAGATCTAGGAGTCCTCTTCGATGACAAATTAACATTTATACCTCACATGGAACAAATAATTACAAAAGCGTCAAAAATGTTAGGGTTTGTTATAAGGAATACCAAAAGTTTTAAACAAAATAGCACTAAAATTATGCTATACAATAGTTTGGTTCGAAGTATCTTGGAATACTGCAGTGTTGTTTGGAGGCCACACTACGCTACACACATGTTACGATTAGAACGAGTCCAAAAACGCTTTTTGTGGCACCTTGCATTTTCACAAGGTAAATGTAAATGCTTGCCTTCCTACAACACCCGGTTGCGGTATTTCGGGATGCTGCCACTATCAACCAGAGCTAATGTTACAGACGCATTATTCCTTTATAAACTTGTGAGAAATAAAATTGACTGCCCCACATTGCTTAGTCTCTTTAGATTCCGCGCCCCTTCCAGACTCCCACGTAGTAACATTACACCTCTTTATCCACCTCTACGCAGAACCGTCCTTGGTGCAAATTCAGCTATTCCCCGATTATGCAAAGTAATTAACAGCTGCAGTGACGCAATCGATATTCACCATGATAGCATCGGGAAATTTAGTAAAACAATTATTCAATTGTGTTCTGAGAGCTGCCTAAAATTAAATTAAATAAATAATGAAAATTTCAACCACAATAATCTAAATTTAATAATAATTCAATACACATAATTAATTAATTTATTTGTTTTTATATAATCCTTTTTTAATTTTTATTAAATTAATATTGAATGTTAACCATTTTTCTGTGCATGTTGTGTTAGCCAGTAAGTAGTTATTACACTTACAAATGTATTTTTTTTGTAATTTTTGTATCTCAAAAATGTTATAGTGTACATAACTGTTGGCTAACCTAAATAAATAAATATAAAATGTATTAGTTTGAACCTATCAGTACGTAATGGAACGAACAAAATAATGTTTAGTTCTAAATGTTGAGAAGTTCTTAAATGCAACAGGGGAAACTGTATTTATACCACGAATCCCATTAATACCTAACGATATCCCGTTCGAATTTAAACGATTACAGTTTCCCCTAAAAGTCTGCTTTGCCATGACAATAAATAAGTCTCAGGGGCAAACTCTCAAATTTGCGGGTATTGACTTGAGAGAACATTGCTTCTCTCATGGACAGTTTTATGTTGCTTGCTCACGAGTAAGTTCACCCAATAACTTAATAGTTTTAGCGCCTAATGACAGATTAGTTAAGAATATTGTGTACAGTCAACTTCAGGGCAGTGGTAACAGTTTTATAGGAAAATCGTACTTATTACTATTGCGTTAAGGCACATGACAGTTACCACTGATGTGCGGTTGACTGTACAAAGAAGTTTTGTAGGCCCTAATTTTTTACACACGCTAAACAAAAGTAAAGCCGCAAAAACCATACCTAATTAATAATAATACTTCTTAACGCGAACGAATTAATGATATATTCTATAAAATAATAAATAATAATTATAAATACCAAATATAATAATCCATACTATCCATACTAATATTATAAATGCGAAAGTATCTCTGTCTGTCCGGCTTTCACGCCAAAAATACTGAACTGATTGTAATGAAATTTGGTACACAGATAGTCTAGAGCCTGAGAAATCACATGGGCTATATAACAACCCACTATGACTAATAGGAGTACAGCAGTAACAAAAAATGTTGCAAAAACGGGTGCGAACGCGGACATACATATTGCTTCCATTATTTTAACAGGCACTTATTTTATATCTACTGAGCTCTTTATAATTGTTTTCGGAATGGACTACGGCCACGCGGACGGAGTCGCGGCCAACAGCTAGTTCTTTATAAATTTTCGGTAATAGTTACAAAATGCAACAAAACGTTTTACTTCTTCTGTACTTTTTGGTGTTGGGTAATTTTCAACAACTTTTATTTTAGCTTTATCTGGACTAATTCCATCTGCTGACACTGTGTGTCCTAAATATAATAATTCCTTTTTCAAAAAATTACATTTGCTGAGATTTAATTTTAGGTTAACTTTTCTAAGTCTCTCAAAAACATCTATTAAATTTTTATTGTGACTTTCTAAATTACGTCCAAAAATTACAAGGTCATCAAGATAAACAAAACACTTCTCATACGTTAGACCTGACATGGCTATAGTCATTACCCTTGAAAAAGAACTTGGACTGGTTTTAAGACCCATCGGCATTCGTTTCATCTGATATTGTCCAGTATTGGTTGTAAAGGCAGTAGTCTTACGTGACTCGGGATTCAAGGTCACTTGATAATAAGATTGACTAAGATCTAAATGGGTAAAATATACGGCACCAGCAAGGGACTCTAAAATATCAGTGATATTCGGTAGTGGAAAGGACAATGGGCACAAATATATGGGACCTGGTATACCCCACCAATAGGAATGTCATATATATCATTGGATAGGCCTTTTTATGTAGAACAATATTTACTATGACAGCTTTGCTGAAATGTTTGTCCGTTCTGAGATATAGATCAAAAACTGTGCAAAAGTTAGAACTAAGTAATCTATTGATACCTCAAGTTTTTAAAGGAAAATCTAAGTACTAATAACTTTAAGTCTTGTAAGTACTACTGTGCCCGTTAGGATCCATAATTGTTACTATCATGTAGCATTTCAACCTTTTATTGTACCAACTGGATGTTGGGCGTAGTGAGAAACCGCACCAATAGGAAAGTCATATATATCATTGGATAGGTCTTTTTAACTGGAACAGCATTTACTATGACAGCTTTGTTCTATTGTTTGTCCGTTCTGAGATATAGATAACAAACAATCTTAAAACTGATGCTAATCAATACTGTAATCTGATTTTCTTTCATACAAGACTTACACTTAGTAGTTCTTAGATTTTCCTTTAAAAACTTGAGTTATCAATAGATTACTTAGTTCTAACTTTTGCACAGTTTTTGATCTATATCTCAGAACGGACAAACATTTCAGCAAAGCTGTCATAGTAAATATTGTTCTACATAAAAAGGTCTATCCAATGATATATATGACATTGCTATTGGTGGGGTATACCAATCTGCCCATTGTCCTTTATCATCCTGTATAACATCATTTAATTTACGATAATCTACTACTAATCTCCACTTTTTGCTATCGTCATTTGACTTTTTTGGCACAAGTAAAATGGGGCTAGACCACTCACTTTTATAAGCTAGGGTATG